>LR880972.1:1004289520-1004311094 GCA_904067115.1 Aegilops sharonensis | reverse complement strand
GACTAGCCATGTCGGCCCGGGTTCTTTGTCATGTGGATGCTAGCGACACCATCATATACGTGAGCCAAAAGGCGCAAACGGTCCCGGGCCATGGTAAGGCGACACCCGTGGGAATACCGTGCGTGAGGCCGCAAAGTGATATGAGGTGTTACCAGCTAGGTCGATGTGACTTAGAATCGGGGTCCTGACAGATGGCGCCTCGAACCTTCGGGACAATTCTCCACCAAGTCTCTATACCAGGCCATCGCTCCATCCTGCGCCCCTCCCCCCTTGTGACGGTGTGGTCCATCCGCCTGCCCCTGAAAATGCGGATCTTCATGTGGCAGTGGATTCGCGGTCGACTCCCATCTGGCGTTGAGGTCCCCAAGCGCAATGGCCCGGGCTCCAGCATCTGCCCTCTTTGCGGCGTCCCCGAGGACTCGAATCACATCTTCTTCTCTTGCATTTCCGCGCAATTCGTGTGGAGTTGCTTCCGTGAGGTGGTGGGAGGAAATTGGTGTCACACCAACTTCCCCGACTTATTTGACGAGCTCTAGTCCTCCCCCTTGAACTCTCGCCACATTATGTGGCTTGAGATTGGTGTCCTCGCTTGGACCCTCTGGACGATCCGTAATAAGCTTGTGATGGAACGCGTTCCTCTTCGACGAGCTACTGACGCTATCTTCAAACTGTTTGGTTTCTTGCAGCTTTGGCGGCCGCTTAGCCGCCCCCAGGACCGCGACGCCATCTCAGCCTTCATCGCCGACCTTCGCTCGATGGCTGTCCGCCTGTCTCCGCTGCCCCCGCCGCCACCGCCGGAACCCGACTAGTTGGTGGTTGGGCTCCCTCGCCCTTTTCTTTTTGTTTCTTTTTTGGGCTTGTTGAGCTGTGCCCTCAGCTGAACCTTGTCCTTGTTTGAGAGACTTGGGTGCGTGTGGACTAGTCCTTGTATGTGTGCTCTGTGGCGGTTTGCTTTATTTATAAAGCGGGGCGAAAGCCTTTTCCGGTAAATGATCAGTGTTTGCTTCTCAACAATAGAATGCTGCTCCTCCGGCTTGCTTGAAGTCTTGCGGCTTACTGTTGGATACGGACCCTGTTGAAAGAAGGTGGAGGGGCATGGGAGATGAAGAAGAGGTGGACCAAGTGCACCAAATCCTGGGTGCAAAGGGAGGCGGCGATTGGTAGTTGCAAAAGGTGAAGGGGTATGGGGTGATGAAGTCATGTACCTGGGGTAGGGTCATAGACCTGCACAAGGAGACTCGCAAGAGAAGCAACCTTCCAGTCGACCGTGTAGGTATCCACTCGACAGATTCAAAGACACTCGACTACGAAGATCCACTCGACCACCAGGAGTCCAAGAGCCACTCGGTATCCAAACGGTCTGTAGTTTAATAGTCTTTATGACCTTAATGACACTTTATGTAAGGAGTTACCAGTAACGCCTAGCTTTAACGCACCTTAAACCCTCTACTACGTGGGCTGGCTGGGGTCCTAGCGCACTCTATATAAGCCACCCCCCTCCACAAGTAGAAGGGTTCGCACCCCTGTAACACATACATAATCCAGTCGACCGCCTCCGGGCTCCGAGACGTAGGGCTGTTACTTCCTCCGAGAAGGGCCTGAACTCGTAAATCCCTTGCGTATACAACTACTCCATAGCTAGGATCTTGCCTCTCCACACCTACCCCCCATTCTACTGTCAGACTTAGAACCACGACAGTTGGCGCCCACCGTGGGGCAGGTGTTCTAGCGAATTGTTGGAGAAGTTGGGATTCTTTCGATCTCCGGCATCATGGTTTCAGGTGGAGTTCTGGTCGACGGCCACGAGATCCGTCTCGGTGCGCTCACGTTCATCGCCGACGACTCCGCTTGGCTTCAGGAGGCTCCACTCGACGTGTACACGCTCCCCATCCGCGGGGCGACGCACTTTCGTGCGTATGTCCGCGGCGTCCTCCTGCGGCAACCGTCGACCCAGTATGGGTCGGCTCCTGCGCTGTCTTCACTCCCAGTCTCCCACCGGCGCAAGCGTTCCGGTCGGTCGAGGCTCCAGCGGTGGGTGAGGCATGCGGTGGCCCGCCAGTCGGCCATCCCCCAAGTCGCGGCGATCGAGCCCGACGAATCTCTCTACGGCCTGTTCGACCTGTCGACTGGCTCCGTAGAGACTGCGTCCGAATATGATAGCAGTGACCCGGCGGCAGAGGTTCTGATGGTCGATGGACCACGCAGTCCCCCTGGATTCACCCGCACCAACGAAGGTGGCGGTGGAGGCGATCCGGTGCAAGCCCACGAAGAGTACTTGCCCGAGCCCCTCTGTCGGTGTCAAAACCGGCGGATCTCGGGTAGGGGGTCCCGTACTGTGCGTCTAGGCAGATGGCAACAGGAGACAAGGGACACAATGTTTACCCAGGTTCGGGCCCTCTTGATGGAGGTAAAACCCTACGTCCTGCTTGATTGATATTGATATTGTGGAAGTTTACAAGAGTGGATCTACCACGAGATCAAGGAGGCTAAACCCTAGAAGCTAGCCTATGGTATGATTGTAAGGGTTGTTGTGATTGTTGTCCTACAGACTAAAGCCATCCGGTTTATATAGACACCGGAGAGGGCTAGGGTTACATAGAGTCGGTTACAATAGTAGGAGATCTACATATCCGTATCGCCAAGCTTGCCTTCCACGCCAAGGAAAGTCCTATCCGGACACGGGGGGAAGTCTTCAATCTTGTATCTTCATAGTCTTGGAGTCCGGTCGATGATGATAGTCCGGCAAATGATAGTTCGGCTGATGCCGGTAGTCCGGCTATCCGGACACCCCCTAATCCTGGACTCCCTCAGTAGCCCCTGAACCAGGCTTCAATGACGATAAGTCCGGCGTGTATATTGCTTGGCATTGCAAGGGGGGTTCCTCCTCCAAATGATAGAAGATTGGGAACACCAGGATAGTGTCCGGCTCTGCAAAATAAATTCCACATTCCACCGTAGAGAGAATAATAATATATACACAAGTTCAATCTGCTGACGTTTTCCGTGGCATGACGTCACACCACTACCAAGCCATTACTCGAATTGTTTTTTACCTTACCACCTCAGCGCATTTAGCGAAGCGGTTTCTTTGGCACGTCTTGTCGAAGTAGAGATCGTGTTTCCCCTTAATCCGGGATTCTCATCAATACGGGCGTGGGTAACCCAACCGCGCCCGTCGCCACGCCCCCTCTATCGAAGGCGAGTCCCAAACGGTCACGGAGTCGGCTCTTGGTATTCTCCCTCTTTATAACGGGACCAAGGCTCGTTTCTTTTCTTCGATCCTCCATCGAATCCTCTCCCGCTCCAAGTTCCAGCACCTAGAGCTCCAGATTCGAGCGCTTCGGACTTTCAACGATGTCCGGTGCCGACCTCCAGGGCCGGTGGATGCCCTCCTCCGTCACGGAGGAGGACGTGCTAAAGCTGCGGGATGCCAAGTACCTGTCTTTTGAGATTTTGCACAGGCTGCCTGCCGACGGGCAGGCCATCCCCACCCCCGAGCCCGGCGAGCATGTTGTTTTTGTATCCCACCTCCGTCGGGGTTTAGGCTTCCCGATGGATCCTTTCGTGAGAGGGCTCATGTTTTATTATGGGTTGGAATTCCATGATTTGGCTCCGGAGTCCATCCTCCGTATCTCCGCATTCATTGTCATCTGCGAAGCCTTCCTCCGCGTCACCCCTCACTTTGGTCTGTGGATGAAGACCTTCAATGTGGCACCGAAGATGATCGGGGGGCGTCAAGCGGAGTGTGGCGGGGCGGCCATAAGTAGGAGGGCCGATGCCCCGTGGCCTGCTGGCTCCTTTCAAGAGGTGCTCGGCCTGTGGCAGCAAGAGTGGTTCTATATTACCGTTCCGAGGGGCCGCAGACAAAAGCCGCCGCCCCTATTCCGCCTGGGACCTCCACAATGATTGATGTCGTTGGTCAACCAAGGGCTCAATTGGGGGCCGTCAAAGGACGTGCCCCTATTGCAGGGCCGTATTCGAGATCTCTTAATGAGGGAGATCGATATGGTGATGGTGATGCAGGTTATGCTAATTAGGCGCCTCCTGCCCTGCAAACGCCGTCCTCTTCGGCTATGGGAGTTCAATCCGGAGGGCCCACAGATTCTTCAACACTTCATGGGTATGACACCCTTGGAGATGTATAACTTATTCTTCGGATCGCAAGAGGTGCGTCCGGAATTGACCGAGGATGCTGGACTAAGCTGCAATCGCCCGGATACTCAAGTAATTAGTTCCAAGTCCGGACATACCGTTTGTTTGCCTTTCGATGACCCGCCTTACGACCGATCTCCTTCTACACAGGAGTGGATAGCGGAAGCAAAATTGATACGGTGTCCGGCCCCCCTCCCCGAGACCATGCCGGATCCCGTGCTGGTCCGGATGCTGGAGGTTGCGCCTTCAGAGGAAGGCGAAGGGGAAAGCGAGGAAGCTAATGCCCCACCTAAGGAGGCTCTTGAAAGAAGGGGGATCGAGAATCCCTCCCTCCAAGGGGAGAAGAGGACTGCCTCCAAGGACCCGGGGGCAAAAGCCCCTAAACGGGGGAAGAAATCTTCGCCAGAGGGTCCTGCGTCCGGGGAGGCCCCGGCCGCACAATCTCCCTTAATGAGTCAGCCCTCCAGCGAGTCGTAAGTAGAAAGAAAGGAGTTTTGTAATAAGGGACATCCCTATTTGTGCTTCTGAGGATAACTAAAGTGTTTACCTTGTAGTTCGGATCTCCGTCCTTCGCAAATGAGCTCGTCTTCGGGGGACCTACTTCCGGAGATGATGGAGAGCGAGACGCCTCCGTCCGGGGCGCCGTCAGATAGGGCGGACGAGCCTGAAGTGTCGTCACGGAGGGAGCCCCCGGGTGTGGCAAAGCCGGGTAGTTCGGCGCCAACTGGTGTACGGCTGAAGGATCTGCTTGAGAAGGCATCTATCTCAGAAGATCAGCATGCATTGATGAGCATGGTGATTGAAAGGATTGCGTCCGCCGAAGGCGGATTGCATGATGCCGTCAGGAGTTTACTGGCGGGATTCGAGGTACGTAAAAATGACACACCTTTTAACAGTTTTGCATATAGAATGCACCCTGTATAGATAGTAGCCCCTGAGACTCGGTAGGTTGTCGATATCGACAGCGTGCCGAGGATCAAAATCGCAGGTTTCAATTCCCGTCATGCCGATGCAGGTGGCAGGTCGTCCGGGGGCCAGCGGACTGATTGTGTTGCGGAATTAAAGCGGCAACTCCATGTGGCGGATGAAGACATCGCGCTGATCAACAGGCGACTTGATGAGTCGCAAGGTAAGTGTTACTATGCGGTCACGTGGTAAGGGAGCCGAAGCCAACTCCTTACAATATGTGCGTGAAATGCAGATAGTGCCGCTGCCGTGGAGAATCTTCGGGCCGAACTTGCTCAAGCCAAGGAGCAGGCCAGAAGGAGTAATGCGGCGGCCTCGAAGGCGACCGAGGAGTTAGCGGCCGAAAGGGCCGCACACTGCCGGAGCAGGGAAAAAATAGCCGAAATGGCTATGAAGTTAAAAGATGCTACCGACCGCAATGAGGCTCTTGTGAAGGAGCGCCTAGCGGAGCAAGAAGACCTGGAGAAGGCCACCGCCGAAGCCAAGGATGCCCGCTCTGCAATGCGGGCTATAAAGGAGGAGCTGCGCTAGGCCGGAGATATTGTAGCTGGTAAGCCCTTTCTGCTGCGCCGAAGGTTTACGGATCCAAAGTATGCTCAGCTGGGCCAACTGTGGAGTTCAGAGGACCCTTATATGGACTTAACAGCGAGTGCGGCGGATGCCGTTGTGCATTTTCGGAGTCGGAAGGAGCACAAGACGGAAGAGCTGTTTTGGTCTCAATTCCATAGTCCGGAGCGTTCACTTCCGCTGACCGACCGTTTGGCCGAGTGGGCTGAGCTAAATAGGTTGTCCGGGCTTGCTATGACGGATATAGTGACCCATATCTGGCCGGATAGGCCCAAGCCGAAGAGTTACTTTGGCTTGTTGCAGCAATTTCTTGGGGCGGTGCCGCTTATCAAGGCGATGAAGCGGTCGGCCTGCATAGAGGGTGCGCGGATGGCGCTCGCCCGTGTGAAGACACATTGGACAGAGATGGATGCCACCGCTGTTGCGACCCCGGGTTCGGATGATAACCGGTTACCCGCCGAGCACTATTTTGGTGAAGTGTTGCGTGGTGCTCGTGTAATAGAGTCGCAGTGCTCAAAAAATGTTACATTCAAATGAACGTTTTGTAATATGATATTGATGATGTAAGCGCCTTTTATACTTGTGCGTTCAAGTAATAGAGTATCTCCTCTGCGGCCGTTCATGTATACGTGTGTATAACCTGAAAGATGACAGTCGTCGGCTTCAGCCCCCACGCACAAGGTGCGGGGGTGTTCGCAAAAAATAGCACGTTTTCACACTTAATCCGACGTCTCGGTCCTGTAAAGGAGGTGGTAGCGTAGCAAACGAGGCAACCGGACTATAATGCTTTATCACTTTCACTTAGCCATGGAGTTCGAGGGTGGGGCTACAACATAGCCCCTGGTGGGCACCACGCTCTCCGAATTCGGGGCGCATATGTGCCTGGCCGGGAAACGGCCCTTCGTCAAAGCGGAGGAATCCTAAACATTCCCATAGTCGATCGAGTGGTTGACCAGTCTCTCGCTGTATCATGACAGTCAGTTTTCGGCTTTCTCTACTGAGGTGCTCGCCTAGCCGAACTCGGGCACAATCGCAGTAGTTCTCCTGGAGCCGCGTTAGCCGATGATATGGAACGTAAGGCAGCAAAACACAGGAGCCGGGCAAACCCAACATTTGACCAAAGACATGATTCGGAGCTGATGCATATAAGGCCTAACTCGAGACGCCGAACACTCCCGAAGGTGTTCGGTCTTTATAATAGCGGGCAAAAACAAAGCCCTAAGCCCCTTGTGTCTAGGTACGGGCAGATTCTTCTGGCGCGGCCGATCCCAAAACGCCAGTCTCCACTCTGGTTATAATGATAAACCTGGGGATTATAGCAACAAGAGACAGTAAGAAAGGTTTACGTAGGGTCTTAGTCTGAAAAGAGTCCTTGCAACGGGTCCCTACTGCACGTCTGCGCCTGTGTCTCCGTTGTGCCGTATCCTGGACGGGTGTGCACGCTGTTCATCTGTAAAGAGAGAAGAACTTGGTTGGAAAAGAAATCGTGCGAGAAAGTGCATAAAAAATTGAAAATAGGGATTGAGGAAGCTGAGCCTATGCTAGCTCATTATGTCTTATATGTGCAAACCCTTGTGAAGGAATGTGCGGCTAGGTAGCCCCTAGCTTAATTATTCCGGACTCGTCCAGCCGTGTCCGGGGTCTCAAGCGACCTTTTAATGAAATGATGCCACGTGGACCGGGCATTTTAAGCGTAAGAGACGCGTAATGTGGTATTGCATTGAAGCGGACGAGAGCTTCCCATCCCGTGGTGCTTGATAGCTGGCTTAAGGGCCTGGCGCCACTCCTTTGAAGGAAGTGCGGCTATGCCGAGTTGTAATAGGGTCTATCCCCATTTGCGGATTGTGTCCGGATATAGCAGGTTTAAGTCACTGCCGCCGTCCGTCAACACCTGCGTTAAGTGCAGTCCGCCTATTGTGGGATCCGATATCAGGGCAGTCTATCCTGCATTCCGGATACTTCTGGACTAATCCAGTTGGTCGAAAGTGATTGGTTTTTACATCCAATCTCGGTCCACTGGAGTGGATCATCCGACACTTGTCTTGGCGAGTGCCGTGTTGGCTTTCCATACTATCACGTGAAGCGAGTTTACTGTTTTGACTTCTTGTGGGAAAGTCTTTTGACTTCCGGTGCTCTGCTGGTGGGGCTCACCATCGTCCTTGTTTGGCGCATCGAGCCCCTTGTGTCCGGCGTTGAGTCTGCCGGACTGTTTGAAAACCCAACAATTTCGGTTGGTATGGTTTGCAGGCCTTCCGGAGGTACTGTGGATTTGACATATCCGATCCAAAATTTTGTTTAAATTTGATAGCTCGTCTTTGTTCTCCTTAAGAGGCCGTGTTGTATTGTTCGGCCGCGAGCTTTTGAATCCGGCCTTGACCGCCGTGCGCTGCGGGCTTTTTTCTTTATTCCGGCGCTGATCTTTCCTGCGCCGTGATTTTCCGTTTCCATCTCTGATCTCGGATGTACTCGGGTCGCTGGTGCCGCATCTTGCTAGCCAGCTGTCTTCTCCTGCACAAAAGCGCGTCATGAGGCTTGTTAGCGCGGCCATTGTTCTTGGCTTCTCTTGGCCGAGGTGTCTGGCAAGCCATTCGTCACAGACGTTGTGTTTAAAAGCTGCTAGGGCTTCTGCGTCCGGACAGTCGACTATTTGGTTCTTTTTGGTAAGGAACCTGTTCCAGAATTTGTGCGCTGATTCTCCGGGCTGTTGGGTTATATGACTCAAATCGTCTCCATCCGGAGGGCGGACATACGTCCCTTGAAAATTTGCTCTAAACGCGTCCTCAAGGTCTTCCCAACTTCCAACAGTATTTTCTGGGAGGCCTTTGAGCCAATGCCGTGCTGGCCCTTTGAGCTTGAGGGGTAGGTATTTTATGGCGTGGAGATCGTCTCCTCTAGCCATGTGTATGTGTAGTATTTAGTCTTCTATCCAGACTCCGGGGTCTGTTGTGCCGTCGTATGCCTCTATTTTTATGGGTTTAAACCCTGCTGGAAATTCATGATCCAGCACCTCATCGGTGAAACATAGCGGGTGTGCGGCGCCCCTGTATTTGGGTGTGCCGTTGTCTTCGAACACTTGTCGTGGTGTGTTACTTCCTGGGGTCCTCTTTTTTGGCCCGTAGATGGACCTAGTTGGGCCGTACGTTTTACCAGGATTATAATTCGGCTTGTGTGCAGCCCCGTTTGTCGCTGTGGGCCTGTCATCTGGCCGTCTATCTGGCCGGGTGGCCTCTTTATTTTTTGACTGTGAAGGCTCGATGGCTTCCTCGTCAAATTCTGGCAGCAACTTGCGCTTCGGGTAGCTCTTGGTTTGATGGCCATTGCCATATTTGTCTTCGGTCTTGAATACTTTGCTCCACTTCATTCTTAGCGTGTCTTCTGCAGTTTTGAGCTTCCGTTTCGCCTTCTTCAAACTTCTTGCAGTGGCGACTAGTTTTTTGTGTATGTTATTATGCTCTGGTGTTGTGGCCGGACTGTTGATTGCTCCGTGAAGGGGTTGACTATCCGGCTCGTCCTGTTGGTCGTCCGCTGGCTTGCCCTGCTCTATCGCTGGGTCGTTAGGAAGGCTGCTTTGATCGAGGCGGGACTTAGGGCGGCGTTTGCATCGCCGTTTTGGTTCTTTATCGGCGAGATTATCATCTGCCGCGTCCCGTTGTTCCTCGTTATTGCTTCCCTTCGGGGTGTCCACCATGTATATGTCGTATGACGGGGTGGTCTTCCAGTGTCCTGTAGGCACTGGTTCTTGGTAGTCTCCGCCATCGTCGTCCATACCGTCGATGTTTTCGGAGTCGTAGTCGAGTACGTCGGTTAAATCGTCGACGGTGGCTACGAAGTGGGTGGTGGGTGGGATCTGAATTTCTTCGTCATCCGCGTCCCAACCGTCCTGGCCGTAGTTCGGCCAGGGCTCTCCGGATAGCGAGAGATTCTTCAATGAATTTATGATATCGCCGAAGGGCGAGTGCTGAAAGATGTCCGCGGCGGTGAATTCCATGACCGGCGCCCAAACGGATTCGACTGGCAGGAGCGCAGGAGGTGCGGAGTCCGGCAGGGAGTCCGGCACCTCGGAGTCATGGGCTTTATGTGGGACAAGGTAAGTGTTCGGCTCCATCGCCATGGGAATTGCGGCTCTCGAGGCGGCGTCCAGCCATCCATCCTCGATTCGAGCGATCGGCTCCGGACTAAGAATCGGAGCGGATCCGGGTGCAGCCTCCAAGGTGCTGTCCGGCGGCAGAGTTAGGTCATGCTCATCGTGACAGCGCGGCACGCTCGGCTGTGGCTCAGATCCATCGAGGATCAAGTCCCCGCGGATTTCGGCCGTGAAGTTTAGGCTACCAAACCTGACCTGACGGCCAGGGGCGTAGCTTTCGATCTGCTCCAGATGGCCAAGCGAGTTGGCCCGCAGTGCGAAGCCGCCGAATACGAAGATCTGTCCGGGGAGAAAAGTCTCACCCTGGACTGCGTCGTTGTTGATTGAAGAGGCCATCAAACCTATCGGTGACGATGCAGAGGAATTCTCAATGAAAGCACCAATGTCGGTGTCAAAACCGGCGGATCTCGGGTAGGGGGTCGCGAACTGTGCGTCTAGGCGGATGGTAACAGGAGACAAGGGACACAATGTTTACCCAGGTTCGGGCCCTCTTGATGGAGGTAAAACCCTACGTCCTGCTTGATTGATATTGATATTGTGGATGTTTACAAGAGTGGATCTACCACGAGATCAAGGAGGCTAAACCCTAGAAGCTAGCCTATGGTATGACTGTAAGGGTTGTTGTGATTGTTGTCCTACGGACTAAAGCCATCCGGTTTATATAGACACCGGAGAGGGCTAGGGTTACATAGAGTCAGTTACAATAGTAGGAGATCTACATATCCGTATCGCCAAGCTTGCCTTCCACGCCAAGGAAAGTCCTATCCGGACACGGGGGGAAGTCTTCAATCTTGTATCTTCATAGTCTTGGAGTCCGGTCGATGATGATAGTCCGGCAAATGATAGTTCAGCTGATGCGGGTAGTCTGGCTATCCGGACACCCCCTAATCCAGGACTCCCTCACCCTCACTTCTCTCCAGAGGGAGGAGCTTCGTCGTCGGAACATGGATGCACTTCACACTCCTATCGTTGGAGAAACCCCCGAGGCTCGCGCCTTGGAGGATGCACGCTTGGCCAACCTGGCTGAGCGCACTCGACTGGAGAATCTTCAGCGAGTACTCGACGAGCGTACTCGACCGAGGGTTCCAGAATCCAGTCGACGCCAGCTCTTTCAACCGCCAACCCAGGTATATCGAACTCTGATTCAGAATTTAGCAGCTGCCGCCCGTATAGCAGAGTCAATTCAGCCTTCCCAGTCGGAGGCATGTAGAGGTTTGCAGCAAATCAGGGATTTGCTCCAGGCGGCAGGAGATCAAAACTCAGTTGTATCCCAGTTGCGGAACAGGTTTCGCAGCCGATCCGTCGCTGCGAATTCATTCCAGTCGGCCCATAGTCCAAGATCGCCCCCGAGGCGTGAGGAACGTGGGGGCCGGTGTGATGATCAATACAAGGGCCGCGAGCAGTATGAGCACCGATTCGATCGCAACGATCGACGTTGAGTGCCCACTCCTCCCCCAAGGGGTGGATCATACGCTCCTCGGCTGCAGGACGACAGACGCCAAAACAGTGCTGGGCGAAGAGTTCCAGTCGACCCCAGGGAACCAGGCTTTGATGCGAGATCTATTATCGTTCATGGTTTGGTCGACAGGAACAGAGCCCACCGAGACGGCCATGATAGAGATGTTCCTTCCAGTAGTAGAGTTCATGTCTCGGGACCAGAGTGTTTCAGCAGAGCCATCAGAGCCGCAGTGATTCCTCCCAACTTCAGGTTGGCGACTGGAGTCAGCAAGTTCACTGGAGAATCCAAGCCTGACACTTGGCTTGAAGATTACCGAGTGGCGGTTCAGATCGGCGGTGGCAACGATGAGGTAGCCATGAAGCATGTACCTCTTATGTTGGAGGGTTCAGCCAGGGCATGGTTGAATCAGTTAGCACCCAGCAGTATTTACACTTGGGAAGATCTTGCCCGAGTGTTTGTCAGGACATTTGAAGGAACTTGCAAACGACCAGCAGGTTTGACAGAGTTGCAGTCGTGCGTGCAAAAGTCGAGTGAAACTTTGAGAGATTATATCCAGAGGTGGATCACTTTGCACCACACAGTCGAGAATGTATCTGATCACCAGGCAGTCTGTGCCTTCAAGGAAGGTGTCAAGAACAGAGAATTGAGTTTGAAATTTGGTCGAACCGGAGATATGACCCTGAGTCGGATGATGGAGATTGCCACCAAATATGCAAATTGTGAAGAAGAGGATCGGCTCCGGAGTGGTAAATATAAATCGGCCGCCAATGAGACCGGCGGAGGAAATTCCAGTCGGAAGCAGAAGTGCAAAGCCGAGCCAGCGGCTCCTAGAGAGGCCTTGGCAGTGACCCCAGGAAAGTTCAAGGGGAAACCCAAGGGTCCTTGGAACCCTAAGAAGGTGAAAGGCCAGGATGGGAACGACGTGTTGGATTTACCATGTCATATTCATACAAAGAAAGATGAAGAGGGTAAACTCATTTACCCGAAACATACCACTAGACAGTGTTGGATCTTGATTCAGCAGTTCCAAGGGAAACAGCCCAAGGATAAGGATACGGAGACAGACAAAGTTGAGGACAGAGATGACAGTGATGGTGGATATCCCTAGGTCAATTCCACCCTGATGATTTTTGCTGACGTCGAAAGCAAAGGTCGATTGAAGGTTATCAATCGGGAAGTAAACTTGGTTGCTCCGGCGACTCACAATTATCTGAAATGGTCCCAGACTGCCATCACATTCGACCAGTCCGATCACCCGACGCACATTGCCACCCCTGGGAGGCAAGCATTGGTGGTCGACCCAGAAGTCGAAGGCACTCGACTGACCAAAGTCCTGATGGATGGTGGTAGTGGTTTGAACATATTATACGCGGAGACGTTGAAAGGGATGGGCATTCCGATGTCCAGACTCAGTACCAGTAACATGAGCTTCCACGGTGTCATTCCTGGAAAGAAGGCTGAGTCACTCGGCCAAATTGCTCTTGATGTAGTTTTTGGTGATTCAAAGCATTTCCGGAAAGAAAAGTTGACCTTTGAGGTCGTGGATTTCCAGAGCGCTTATCACGCTATTCTGGGGAGACCAGCTTATGCACGTTTCATGGCCCGACCATGTTACGTGTATCTTAAACTGAAGATGCCTGGTCCCAAGGGCGTGATCACTGTCACGGGCAATCGGAAGAAGGCAGAAGAGTGCTTCCAGAAAGGCTCTAAGATCGCCGATGCTCAGTTGGCAGTGGTAGAGCTACCAGAGTATCAGAAAACTGCAGATCCGAGTGATTTGTTGCGAGCTAAGAAGCCCGCTACGGAGTCAGCATTCCAGTCGACTGGCGAGACGAAACAGGTTCACATTCACCCGACTGATCCCGATGCTGCTCCGACCAACATCTCAACAACACTCGACTCAAAATAGGAAGAAGCGCTCATCCAGTTCCTCCGTGAGAACTGGGACATCTTTGCATGGAAGCCTGCTGACATGCCGGGTGTTCCCAGGGGGCTGGTTGAGCATCTCCTACGAGTCGACCCAAAATTCAAACCAGTTAAAGAGTATCTTCGGCGGTCCGCCGTCCAGAAGAGAAAGGCCATTGGCGAGGAGGTGGCACGGCTCTTAGCAGCAGAGTTCATCCGAGAGATCTACCACTCCGAGTGGCTCGCCCACGTTGTCATGGTCCCCAAGAAGGACAAGTTGTTGCGCATGTGCATCGATTTCAAGCATATCAATCGGGCCTGCCCGAAAGATCATTTCCCTCTTCCTCGCATCGATCAAATAGTCGATTCAACTACGGGATGCGAGAGGTTGTCTTTTTTAGACGCCTATTCCGGGTACCATCAGATCCGTCTGTATGGACCCGATGAGATTAAAACAGCGTTCATCACTCCATTCGGGTGCTTCTGTTATGTCACCATGCCATTCGGTCTCAAGAATGCCGGAGCCACATTCATGAGGATGATTCAGAAGTGTTTGCTCACTAAAATCAGTCGGAATGTGGAAGCATACATGGATGATATAGTGGTCAAGTCACGAAAGGGTTCCGACCTGTTGACTGACCTTGCTGAAACATTTGCCAATCTCAGGAGGTATGATATCAAGCTTAATCCATCAAAGTGTACATTTGGAGTTCCTGGTGGAAAGTTACTCGGTTTTCTCGTTTCTGAGCGAGGAATCGATGCTAACCCAGAAAAGGTTGGCACCATACTCCGAATGAAGCGCCCTGTGCGTGTGCACGATGTCCAAAAACTTACTGGATGCTTGGTCGCTTTAAGTCGATTCATCTCTCGCCTCGGTGAAAAGGCATTGCCTCTTTACCGACTGATGAAGAAGTCAGACAAGTTCGAGTGGAATCTAGAAGCTGATGCAGCGTTTGCAGAGCTCAAAGCTCTGCTCTCCTCCCAGATGGTGCTTGCTGCTCCAATCAGCAAGGAGCCTTTGCTGTTTTACATTGCAGCCACTGGACAAGTCGTCAGTACCGTACTTACGGTCGAGCGGGAAGAAGAAGGAAAAACCTTCAAAGTTCAACGCCCAGTTTATTATCTTTCTGAAGTATGACCCCATCAAAGCAAAGATACCCTCACTATCAGAAGCTTGTTTATGGGATCTATATGACCATGAAGAAGGTTGCTCATTATTTCTCTGATCATTCCATTACAGTCGTGAGCGACGCCCCTTTGTCGGAAATTCTTCATAACAAAGACGCAACTGGTCGAGTGGCAAAATGGGCGATTGAACTCCTTCCCCTTGATATCAAATTCGAGGCAAAGAAAGCCATCAAGTCCCAAGCAATAGCAGATTTCCTAGCCGAGTGGACTGAACAGCAACTTCCGACCCAAGTTCACTCGGAACACTAGACTATGTTTTTCGATGGTTCCAAGATGTTGAACGGTTCTGGTGCAGGGGTTGTATTGGTTTCCCCCCCGAGGAGATAGGCTCAAGTATGTTCTCCAGATTCACTTTGATTCTTCCAACAACGAAGCAGAATATGAAGCACTCCCGTATGGGTTGCGCATGGCCATTTCACTCGGCGTCCGTCGCCTTATGGTCTATGGCGACTCGGATCTGGTTGTTAATCAAGTGATGAAGGAGTGGGATGTCAGAAGCCCAGCTATGACAGGTTATTGTAATGCAGTGAGAAAGCTGGAGAAGAAATTCGAGGGGTTAGAGCTTCATCATATACCCCGACTAAAAAATCAAGCTGCGGATGACTTGGCGAAGATAGGGTCCAAGAGGGAAGCCATTCCCAGTGATGTATTTTTGGAACACATTCATGTTCCATCAGTGCAGGAGGATCCTTTCACAGAAGAAGCCCCGCAGCAAAAGAGTGCCATTGATCCGACTGAAATTGAGGTCCCAGCCGTGGTCGACCTGATTATGGAAGTTGTGGTCATCACTCCCGACTGGACAGTGCCGTACATCGCATATATCCTAAGGAAAGAGCTCCCAGAGAATGAAGAAGAGGCTCGACAGATCGTCCGTCGATCCAAGGCCTTTACAGTGATCAAGGGAAAATTGTACAGAGAAAGCGCGACTGGAGTCGGCCAGAAGTGTATCACGCCAGAAGAAGGTCAGATAATTCTTGAGGATATCCACTCGGGGACCTGTGGCCATCATGCGTCCTCTCGGACCATTGTGGCTAAAGCATACCGAGCGGGATTTTACTGGCCGAAAGCAAATGAAATGGCAAAAGAAATAGTCGACAAGTGTGAAGGATGTCAGTTCTATTCCAACATGTCGCACAAGCCAGCCTCAGCCTTGAAGACCATTCCACTCGTTTGGCCCTTTGCTGTTTGGGGATTGGACATGATTGGACCGTTGAGAACTGGCAGAAGCGGTTTCACCCATTTGCTAGTAGCAGTCGACAAGTTCACCAAGTGGATCGAAGCCAAGCCCATCAAGAACCTCGATGCATGCACTGCTATCGTTTCATCAGAGAGTTGATATTCAGATATGGAGTTCCGCATAGCATCATCACCGACAATGGGTCAAACTTCGATAATGACAAGTTCAAAGCCTTCTGCCCCTCTCAAGGCACACGGGTCGACTATGCTTCAGTGGCTCATCCTCAGTCGAATGGACAAGAAGAACGTGCAAACGGCCTCATTCTCAAAGGGCTAAAACCTCGGCTGATGCGTGATCTCAAACATGCAGCAGGAGCTTGGGTCGACGAACTTCCATCAGTTCTCTGGGGATTGAGGACCACTCCTAATTGGTCGACTGGGAGAACTCCATTCTTCCTGGTCTATGGAGCTGAAGCGGTTTTGCCGAGTGACCTGCTTCACAATGCGCCTCGAGTCGAGCTATATTCTGAAGAAGAAGCAGAACGAGCCCGGCAAGATGCAGTCGACCTCTTGGAAGAGGAGAGAGAGATGGCCTTGATCCGCTGGACTATCTATCAGCAAGACTTGCGTCGATTCCATGCCAGAAATGTGAAGAGTCGAGCCTTCCAAGAGGGAGATTTGGTCCTCCGAGTGGATCAACAGAAACCACACAAGCTTGCTCCCACTTGGGAAGGTCCCTTTATCGTCACGAGAGTCCTCCACAACGGAGCATATCATCTCTACAACGTTGATCGCCAGATCGACGAGCCTCGAGCTTGGAACGCGGAGCTGCTCCGCCACTTTTACACTTAAAAACTCACCCGGTTGAGATGTAATAAAAGTACTTTTGAAGTTTGTTTATCCAAGACAAGAATGTTATAATTTTCCCAGTGATTGTTATTTCTTTTTGTTGAAATTTCCCCCAGTGGGTGGCTTAGTCGCGAATCCGATTCGCCTAAGCTTGTAAAAAAATCCTTTCCGAGTGCGAGCCAGTCTCTCACTCGGCGGCTTAGCTGCGAATCCGCTTCGCCTAAGTATTTAAAATCATACCGAGTGGCGAACCAGCCTCCCACTCGGAGGCTTAGCTGCAGTCCAAGTACTCGCCTAAGTATACAAAATCCTACCGAGTGGCGAGCCAGCCTCCCACTCGGAGGCTTAGCTGCAGTCCAAGTACTCGCCTAAGTATACAAAATCCTACCGAGTGGCGAGCCAGCCTCCCACTCGAAGGCTTAGCTGCAGTCGAAGTACTCGCCTAAGTATTCAAATCCTACCGAGTGGTGAGCCTGCCTCCCACTCGGGGACTTATAACAGCCCAAGGATTCGCCTTAAAACATCCAAAGTGATAAAAATCCTACCGAGTGGAGAGCAAACCTCCCACTTGGGGGCTTAGCTGCAGCCCAGTGCTCGCCTAAGTAATAGAAATCCTACCGAGTGGAGAGCATACCTCCCACTCGGGGGCTTAGCTGTAGCCCAGTGCTCGCCTAAGTAATAGAAATCCTACCGAGTGGAGAGCAAACCTCCCACTCGGGGGCTTAGCTGCAGCCCAGTGCTCGCCTAAGTAATAAAAATCCTACCGAGTGGAGAGCAAACCTCCCACTCGGGGGCTTAGCTGCAGCCCAGTGCTCGCCTAAGTAATAAACATCCTACCGAGTGGAGAGCAAACCTCCCACTTGGGGGCTTAGCTGCAGCCCAGCGCTCGCCTAAGTAATCGAAACCCTCCCGAGCGCAGAGCCAACCTCCCACTCGGGGGCTTAGCTCTAGCCCAGTGCTCGCCTACGTAATAGAAATCCTACCGCGTGGCGAGCCACCCTCCCACTCGAAGGCTTAGCTGCAGTCCAAGTACTCCCCTAAGTATACAAAATCCTACCGCGTGGCGAGCCACCCTCCCACTCGAAGGCTTAGCTGCAGTCCAAGTACTCCCCTAAGTATACAAAATCCTACCGCGTGGCGAGCCACCCTCCCACTCGAAGGCTTAGCTGCAGTCCAAGTACTCCCCTAAGTATACAAAATCCTACCGCGTGGATAGCAAACCTCCCACTTGGGGGCTTAGCTGCAGCCCAGTGCTCGCCTAAGTAATAGAAATCCTACCGAGTGGAGAGCAAACCTCCCACTCGGGGGCTTAGCTGCAGCCCAGTGCTCGCCTAAGTAATAAAAATCCTACCGAGTGGAGAGCAAACCTCCCACTCGGGGGCTTAGCTGCAGCCCAGTGCTCGCCTAAGTAATAAACATCCTACCGAGTGGAGAGCAAACCTCCCACTCGGGGGCTTAGCTGCAGCCCAGTACTCGCCTAAGTAAGGAATTCATCCCAATCCGCAAGGACAACGAGGTGTAGGTCAACTGCAACCTCCTCCTTCGGAACTTCGCCACAAGTACAACGTGCGGTCCATCCCAATCCGCAAGGACGACGAGGTGCAGGTCGACTGCAACCTCCTCCTTCGGAGCTTCGCCACAAGTACAACGTGCGGTACATCCCAATCCGCAGGGACGACGAGGTGCAGGTCGACTGCTACCTCCTCCTTCAGAGCTTCGCCACAAGTACAACGTGCGGTACATCCCAATCCACAAGAACGACGAGGTGCAGGTCGACTGCAACCTCCTCCTTCGGAGCTTCGCCACAACTACAACATGCGGTCCATCCCAATCCACAAGGACGACGAGGTGCAGGTCGACTGCAACCTCCTCCTTCGGAGCTTCGCCACAAGCACAACGTGCGGTTCGTCCCGATCCGTAAGGATGACAAGGTCAGTCGCAGTCTGTGTTCCACCTCTACCTGCAGGATAGATGAAGCACAAGTCGATTGGAATTTCAACGGAATATCTTCCGAATGAGGAATAAGGTTCTCTCGAAGGCAAGCAAAGCATGTTAAAGGAAAAATCAAGTTCGGATAAATGTCCTACGGATCCAAAGGCGCTCAGGCGTTAAGCCTGTTAAAGTTTATCGGTTACAGAAACCACTCGGCATTCTGAGGCAAATTTAAAGTGGGACTTAGAAGTTTTTTACTCCTCCGGCGGAGGACTGGAAGGTGCAACAAACTGGTCGAGGTCGATTCCGTCAGCAATACGGGTAGCAGCAGCGATGAAAGTCTCCATGAAAGATCTGAAGTCGTGCTTCCTTGTATTGGCAACCTTGAGAGACACCAGCTTGTCCTCTTGCGCTTCTTTGCAGTGGACACGAACCAGAGATAGAGCAACATCAGCACCACACCTGGCAGATGACTTTTCCATTCTTGCACTCGACTTGGAATCTCATTCAGTCGAGTCATCAGGGATTCAAGATCATTCTGGAGTCTGTTCTGGCCAGAGAGTCGAGTCGATCCGCGACACTGCAACTTTTAGCCGAGCAAGATAATCGACCACGCTAGCAACGCGAGACTCCAGTCGGAGCACATTCATAGCAGCTTCGTCCTTCACAGGAGAGTTGATGGGGTCCAAGCTGATTTCCACTCGACTGGTTTCTTCTTCAAAGTTTTGGCAGCATTCTGAAAAGACAACTCAGACTCAAAATAAAGATCATGTGATGAGCCGGTGAGAGCAAGACAGTCGGATAAAAGAGATTACCTTCAAGCATGAGAAACAGCTTCTTGGCGAACCCTCCAAGATAAATCTCCAGGTCGTTTCGCTTCCCCGCCAGCTGGCCAACCTTGTCAAACAGAACATTCTTGTCTTTTTTCAGTCGACTGACTTCCTTGTTAGCCGCGTCAAGAGAGGCTTTCAGCTTGGCATTTTCATCTTCGAGTTTGTCGACTGAGGCAAGCTTCTCTTCAGCGAGCTTTGTTTTCTCCAAAGCCGCCTTCTGTGCCTCTGCAAGGTCAAGGTTCTTCTTCTTCAAAGTCTTTTCCAGTTTATCTGCAAAGCAACAATGAGAACAGATTTGAGAATGAGCAGAAAAACAGAGGCAGTCGTCAAAAATTCTCACCAGCCATACCTTTTGCTTCATCCGTTGCCTTCTGCAAATTCTCCTGAGCAAGCTTCAAATCGAGGTTAAGCTGAATCTGTTTTTTCTCTAACTCAGTACAGCGAGCCACAAGCTCGCAAGATTTCTACAAAGAGTCAACCAACGAAAGACATCAAAGACAGATCACTTCCGAGTGACTAAGGAAAAATAGTAGCATTTCTAAGACTACGGTCGAATAAAAACATTCGACAGTAGTCTCGGAGACTACACCCAGCGGGTGCACTCAGCGTGCCCCCACTGGTTTACCAATTTGGTTCGATCAGTCGACCAAAAGAGGCAAAAAGGTTATGGTTCTAAAAACATGGCTAATTGTCAGCGGTCAGCTGCAGTAAAAAAAACAGTTCTTTAGACTATAGTAGACTGCACGCAGTCGACCATAGTCTCGGGGACTACACCCAGTGGGTGCACTTAGCGTGCCCCCACCGGTTTTACAGTTCCATTCGACTTGGTCCGTCCAGGTCGAGTGAAGAAGATCAGAGCATAAAGACTATAGCCGACTGCACGCAGTCGACCATAGTCTCGGGGACTACACCCAGTGGGTGCACTCAGCGTGCCCCCACAAAAGTTCAAACGACACACACACCCAGTGGGTGTACAGATATGGAAATCTCCAGAAGAAAGAAGTTTCAGATAGTATATCCTAACAAAGCAAGCGATGACTAACTTACTTGGACATTGCTCTGGAGAGCTGAACTGGCATCATAGGCCGCCTAACTAGCCTCTCGAGCCGCTTTCACCTGCTCCATCATGATCCCTGCCTGGCGTATGGCCTCCTTAGCAGTACTTACTTGGTCTTCCGGGACGTGGTGGGTAGCAAAGAGAGATGGTGGATCAGCAGTCGACGAAGTGGGTTGAGCACTTGTCAGCGGTACAGCGAAAGACACAGAAGTCCGAGTGGGGTTGCCTCCCTCGGAAATCGGCGTCTCAGGAATCGCCGCGACTTGAGCAGCCTTGCCAGCAAGCGCTTTCTTGTCCTTCCTCTTCCTTAATGGCGCTTCCTCGTCATCATCGGGGAGATCAATGACGTGAGGCGGAACTACAAGAAAGATTCAGAAGTAAACATGGAAGTCCAATCGACTAAAAGCTCCAGTCGACTAAAAGCGAAACCTCACAGATCTTACCAAGGTTGGAGGTGGCCGCATCCTCCATTTCCTGATCTTCCTTCTTGGCTGAAGTCTCGGAGGTAGCGGCGCTGTAGATTTCAAGAATCGACTGATCAGTCATCAAGTCGACCAAAAGTTCACTCATGTTGAACAAGGAAATACAAGGTTCTGTTAGTTACCCCGAGATGGTGGGGATGACCATTCGCATCTTGGGCAGGGACTTCACCGGCTTTGACGACGTCGCTCGAGGTTGCTTCGGCGGTTTCTCAGTCGGCGCGGGAGAAGTTGTCCTAGGTCGCTTCGTCAACTGACCGGTGGGCACAACAGCTTCACCACGCCCGGCTTCCGGGTCGTGCTTCAACTTGGACCTGAAGGAAATATGCCCTAGAGGCAATAATAAAGTTATTATTTATTTCCTTATTTCATGATAAATGTTTATTATTCATGCTAGAATTGTATTAACCGGAAACATAATACATGTGTGAATACATAGACAAACATAGTGTCACTAGTGTGCCACTACTTGACTAGCTCGTTGAATCAAAGATGGTTAAGTTTCCTAGCCATAGACATGAGTTGTCATTTGATTAACGGGATCACATCATTAGGAGAATGATGTGATTGACATGACCCATTCCGTTAGCCCAGCACTTGATCGTTTAGTATGTTGCTGTTGCTTTCTTCATGACTTATACATGTTCCTGTAACTATGAGATTATGCAACTCCCGTTTACCGGAGGAACACTTTGGGTGCTACCAAACGTCACAACGTAACTGGGTGATTATAAAGGAGTACTACAGGTGTCTCCAAAGGTACATGTTGGGTTGGCGTATTTCGAGATTAGGTTTTGTCACTCCGATTGTCGGAGAGGTATCTCTGGGCCCTCTCGGTAATACACATCACTATAAGCCTTGCAAGCA
>LR880972.1:1004239269-1004260985 GCA_904067115.1 Aegilops sharonensis | reverse complement strand
CCCGCCGCCGCCGGCGAGGTCCGCCGGGCCCTGCCCGCGCGGCGCCGGCGCCGGCGGGTCGTTCTTTACCCGTGCGCACTTGGGTTGGCGCGGGGTCCTCCGGTTGGCGGCGGTGCAGCTCGGCGGCGGGCCTCGGGGTCCTCGGTGCGGCGGCACGGCCGTTGGTCGCGGGGCGGCGTGGCGGTGCTGGTGGCCGTCGGCGCCCGGGCGGCCCAGATGTGGACCCTTTCGGGCTCCATCTGGGCAAGGGCGGGCCGGCGGCTCGGTGCGCGGCGACACTGCTCCCTGGTTGGTAGGCAAGGAGGCGGCGGTCTGCGGGCGGTGGCGGCTTCGTCGGCGTGCAAGCTGCAGCGTGACGGCAGGGGCTGTCCGGACCCTTTTTGGGTCCGGCCGGGCCTTGGCGCCTGGCAGGCCCCTTGTCCGTTCGTCCGGTCGGCTTCGCGGCGGCGGCGGTGGTTGTCCCCTCACGTCGGCGATGTTAAGATGCCCCCGAGGCCACTGTCTCTTCTCCCGTCCTCCAGGTCTTGTGTCGGTGACATGAGGGAGACGGCGAAGTTGATTCGGAGACCGTGGTGGCACATGTTGGTGGGCGGTGGGATGGGCGGTGCACTATGATTCGTCTAGGGTGGTGGTGGGGGTTTGGGTTGGGAGAAATCTCTGGCGGCTCGTCCGACCCCGACGCGGCGACGCCTGTGGGTGCCGCCGGACCTTCCTGAAGGGTGTCGGGTACACCCTCCACTCACTTCCCCTGCATACTGGGGGAAACCCTAGGACTAGTCCGGGCAACAGCGGAGTCGTCGTCGCGTCCTTCTTGAAGGTGTTGCTTGGTACACGGCGCTTCAGAGTGCTGGGAGAGTGGTGGTACTTCTTCCGAGGGTGCAGCCGTCGCCGGTCGTCTTCGTTCTGTTGATCTACCATTGTTGGCATTTGTTTCTCTTTCTTTTTTCTCTGTTTTTCTTTGGGCTTATTTGTGCTGCGGCCCCAGCACCTATCGTTGGATGTATCGGTGGTTGCTTTGTAATACAAAGCGGGGGAAACCCTTTTTCATAACCAATATAGCCATCAGTCTGAATTATGAGAGAGGGCTAAACATTATACTCCAACACTCCTCCTCACGCATATGCTTCTTTGGAGTTTATGACATCCCCAGCAACATGGATGATGCTTCGCCAACCCTCTCTCTTGTCCACCCGACCACGCCTGCTGCCTTGTCGTTTTCTAACGACCATCTGGCCTCTTTCATATCATGCAACCTGGATAACATCCTTGGAGAGTACTCCCCCGTGACGTCCCGCAGCGGCTTTGTCCTCCTACGCCGTCAATGTGTGAAAAACAACGGGTCCGACTTGTGTGTGTACGACGTCATCACCGGACAATGCACCTTTCTTTCAGTGCCACCGAGCGTCCCTAATCATGTCGGATACTTTCACAAGTGTGTCTTGCTCACCGCAGCTGATGGCATCGACTCCTCTTTTTTGTTATTCGTTAGCGATCTTGAAAAATCATCCGGCACCAGCACCAACACTACAGCTGCCATCATAGTCCAAATATTTAATTCTTCAACCGGTGCCTGGGGACCCATCATGATCTATGAGGACTTAACCCAGCTGCAACGGTGGTTCCAAACGGGTCGTAATACCACGACTGCCGTCCTCCACGGTGGTCTCATCCACTGGCTGCCGTGGCATGGCGGCGAGATTCTCAGCTACAACATGTGCGCAGCAGAACCCGACATGATTGACCTCCCCAGCCCTGTCAGCAGCTACGAAGAATCACGTCAGTTCCACCTAGGGTCGTACTCCTCCCCGGATGGACAGATGCTACTAAGGCTGCTCATCACCGACGGGTTCATGATTTCCACGTGGCATCAGCTCCCAGGAGGTGGTTGGGCCTTGGAGATTACGATCGTTGTGGAGCAGAAGTTGTGGCCACTGGACCAAGGAGTCTCTCTCATCGGTCATCTGAGGATATGGTATAGGTGCTCTGGCGAGAGGAGCAACGCTGTGTTGCTACAGACAAACCAACGCTATAGTGGAGCGCTAACCGAGTTTCGTATCATGCTTATTTTGCTTGATCTGGGGACGAAGGAGATGCACAGGATCATGAAACACCCGGCACCCTCATCTATGGTCCTGGAGATCGACCTACCTGCTCAGCTACGAGCCATGAAAATCTTCTACTAACTAGCGAATTAAACTTCACATGGTTGTTGCGCCGTGATGAATGCAATGATGGAATTGTGCTTACATTATGCACATGTACACGGTCCTCTATCCCTCATGTGATTAATTAAGTGATTGCACATTCTATACATTATCTATGATTTTATGTTTCCACACATGCAGGCGACCATACAGTTGTAGCATTTTCTCAACTTGAAGACGTGCAACCTGGTTGAGGAAAATGGCTTTATTATTCTGAGCAAATTTGCTTTAGTAGAAGTGAATTCGGTTTACATATTGGAATGTCGTCTATCTGGAAGTGAAATGATAATTTCGTATTTCTAATATAAACACATACTATGACTGTTAATTTTTTATTCAATGGATGAATATCGGGCATCTAGAAATTCGTAGCGTTGTAAATATTCATGCAACTAGACCGTTGATTGCCCAAAACTGCACCATGCATACAAGTACCATCGAACCTGGGTTGTTGTATATTTTTGTTCAGAAACAACAAATATTATGTAGAGTATGCTTTCACATTCACACAATATGCAGTGGTGAAAGCAGAAATAATTTTTAGGTCTGGTATAATTCACGAAGAAAAGTACAGTATAATACAACTATGTAAGACGAGTTTATCAAAATACAAGAGTTATTTTGTGTTCGACAAGTATAACCAAAATCCAAAATTACATTTTGGTCAGCGGGTGAGCATGGTGCATCGGGCAGTGGGTTTCATCAATGAGAGACTATTTGGCTCACGGTAACAAAATTTCTTCAAAATGAAGCTCAACGTCAGTTTTGAATTATTTTTCATTTTGTAAATGCTATTCTTCTTTGGCGCTTAACAGTTTCAACTTTCTGGAATTTTTGAAATCACGATGGCTATTATTTTGAGCAAAATGGTGATCCCTGGATTGTCCGTGGAGTCAAGTCACAATTTACAAACCAACTGACCGATGCGTCAGGATCACCTGTAGGAAACCATTAGCCCTAGATCTTACTAGTACAAAGTGCTATATGTACTAGTATATATACTAGATGTATCTTTAGACAAATTTGGGTATGACACCAGCCAAACCTTGGCAGATAGCTGGCACAGCCCCTGACAATATGCAATGGAAAGTGAAGTTGCCGAGCATCAGATTTAGCGAGCACACACAAAATATTTTTTGTTAAATGTTAGAAACACACTAAATCATGTCCATGGATTTGTTATCAGCCTCAAGGGGGAGTGGGTCAAGGGGGCATGGTTGGATCTGGTGACGGTAACACTCGAGTGTCGCTCCTTTCTGGAAGGCGTTACTGTTGAAGAATCTCGCCGTCTGTGTGGTGTCATGAGATGGTTGGTGCAAATATAGTCACAAATGTAGCTTGCCGATTGTGGATCTGACCGCTTCGGGTTTTTCTTATACTCGCCTACACATAGCTTTGGTCTTATATGAATTTGCTATTTAACGTGTTTTTTTTTGTGTGTGTGTGTTGGTGTTGGCTGTGAGCATCTTAACTATGCAGAGGCCGGATGTGTGCTCTTTGAATTTGTATTCCCTTGATGCTCCACTTTAAGATAATAAAATCCACCCTTTATAAAAACATATTTGATCGTGTTTGAGCATGTACCAAGGAACCCGTCTTACACCAAAATGGATGACAACAAATTGATTATTAATTCCAAAAATCACAACGTACGTAGAAATAAGGCTGTGCACATGGTTCCTTTTCACTTTCGTAAGGTAATGTGATCATATTTTGCATCAAAATATACTGCGTTAGTATTCACAATATATCCCATACATATCGATATAATGGAGGATAGTATTTAGGGCATCCTCAATGTGAATCCTCAAACCACCCACATCCGTCTGGACGGCATATGGTCTAGACATGTTTCATCGTCGAACACAGTATCGCACCCGTCTCCGGACAGGTCCGCTGTTTTGTGACACGGAGCTGATAAACTTACCAGAATTCACCTACTAGATAAAAGTAAGAAAGGAAGGAAATGCATGAAGAGGAGGACACAAGCTGAGCTAGAAAAAAAGTTAGTTCAGAGCATCTACTGTCAAGAAGTACTAATTTGGACCCTCAAACGTCCACATACAGGACCGTTCATTGACCGGGCACCTACATTCAGATCTCTCATTTGTTTGCGTGCACAGTAACACTCCTCAAATTGTCCTCCCTATACATGTTCATTTCATCAAACTGTCTATGTGCGGCATCGTTGGCCGGCCAGAGCACACACATTTGCCGAAGAACAGAAAAGAAGTGAGATAGGGGCCTTTCCATCGTTGAACGATCCAAGGCCTAAACCAAGAGTTGGACACGAGCCTTGTCTCCGCACTTCATTCGTCTATAAGTGAGCACACACGTTTGTGTCAATCACGGTCTCCTGTTTCCAACCACGACCACTTGCGAGATTTGCATCCACATGATGATCATGAGCCCGTCGGCAACGAGGAACCATAGCCTCCCACATCCCGAGGTGACGTTGGACTGGTGGCCATGAGTGGAAGATTCACCGTGCATGTGCATAGCTTCATCGACATGATACTCAAGGATATCGTTGCCAAGGAGCCAGTGAATGGAACCACCTGGGAGCACAACATCATCATGGTTGTCCTGGAGCTCCCCGGGGCGATAACGCACACAGTGACTGGCCCCAAGCTGGCATCAGCAGTGTCGTACGATGCGACAGTCTGAACTCTCAGATAGGGTGTGCGAGAGCCCATGGAACAGTCCCAGTCGGCTACCAACAACATGAAGGAAGAGCAGCCGATGCCATCTGAGGCGGTGAGCAGAACGCATGGGTGGTTGCGGCTACCATGGGTAGACATGTCAGCGGTGAGGTCAGGTGGTCTGGAGAGGAAGGTATGTTCGCCAGTCATGGGGTCGTATACACATAGGTTCGTGCTCTCGGGCTCCCGCGCTACGTCAAAGGGTTGTATCATCCGAGGATGTCATCTGCAGCGCTCCGCGACAAAAAAAGGCGCAAGGTGATTGTCGGTGAAGGATGATGCGGTCGGCGTGGCCAGGTGGACCAGAGAGACAAAGGGCTCACGGCGGTGATTGCGGCGCCAGTGGTGATAGGTGTAGGCGAGGAGGATGCACGTTGGCAGCACGACCGCGGCAGCTTGCCTGATGAAGGAGGGATCGAGGATGACGCGGCGGAGGGCCTTGCATGTCGTGGCGCAGCGTATGATGGTCCTAGCGTCCGAGCGCACGGCGATCGCCAGCAGTAGATCTGTTGGTGACGTATGTGATGGGCGCGTGCGGGCGGGAGTAGTCGCCTTATTCAGATGCAGCCTCTCTCACCCCTCCGGGCGACGAAGTGCTGCTGCTGCTGCTGCTGCTGCTGCTGGAGCACCGCTGCGCTGCGGCAACCGCGCTGCCATGAATTGAGGAAAACTTCGACACGGGACCAACGGCTGCCATTGTCGTTCGAGTTGCTGCTGCTGTTGCGACGGCGAGCGTATGCGCATGGCCATCGGAGCTGCATTTGAGCATCGTGCGGGGCTCCTTGAGCTGCAATGAAGCTTCACCGGAGTTACAATGGAGCTTCGCCGGCCGCGTCGGTGCTGCATTGGAGCTCCGCTGGAGCTGCAATGGAGTTTCGATGGACTCTGTCGGTGCTGCATTGGAGCTATGGCCACGCCGCACTGTGTTGCAGTGGAACTTTACAGGGTGCCAACCACGGTGCACTGAAGCAGTCGCGTTGCTCTGCTGCTGCCATGGTGTGGTTGCATCTAACGGCCACCAGCGCTGTGATCCAACGGCTGGCCAGGCATCCGGTTGATTCGTAGAAGGACTATATATCGAGGCCATGATGGACTATACTCTGATGAAACTGAAATCAGAAAAAGAAATATCTATCTTTCATATTTCAAAACAACAGAGAAAGAACGGCAAGGATTGAACACTTCAATGTTAATGGTGGATATTAATCGACTAACATGGACAAGCAATATCATTGAATCGGCTTAGCCAGCCAAAGGAGTCCGGAAATAGCACGCACAGGAACCTATTACGATTCAAATAGCCATCGTTCACCCACGTGCATCCACAAATCCACAGAAGAGACCCTGTCCCCAGATTGCCATACGCCAGTCAGGAGGGCGCCGCCATGATCCGCCGCAGCGGCGGTTCCCCGCTCGAAGACGACGACATGCTCGGGGAGATCCTCCTCCGCCTCCCGCCCCAGCCGTCCTCCCTCCCTCGCGCCTCGGCCGTCTGGAAGCGTTGGCGAGGCCTCCTCACCGACCATGGATTCCACCGCCGCTTCTGCACGCACCACTGGGAGCCGCCCCTCCTCGGCGTCTTTCATCAGCTAGAGTTCACTCCAGTCCTGGCCGCTCCGGACCGCATCCCTTTTGGGCGCCTTGACCTGCCAAGCCGCGACTTGTGGGGCCGGTTGCTCGATTGCCGCCATGGCCGAGTCCTCATCTTACACAGGTTCCGTCCGGAGGTCCTTGTGTGTGACCCCATCATGGGCGACCAACAATGTGTGCCAATTCCGCCTGAGTTCAAGAGGGGTTACCTCAACGGGACGGTGCTCTGTGCCGCATGTGACAATGGCCATGTGCACGGTGGTTGCCACTCCACCTCTTTTAAGGTGGTCTTGCTGCTCAGTAATGATAGGCGTCCTCTCACCTCTGTTTATTCCTCTGAGACCGGCACATGGGGCAGTCTCATCTCAACAAAGGTTCCATGTCTAGATAGTTGTAACGCTTATATTAGCACCCTTGCTGGAAATGTCCTTTACTGGCCGTTTATGTATGCGAAGATGTGCATACTTGGGCTTGATTTGGAAAGGTAGAGCATTGATGTGATCAGGGTCCTCCCGGTATGAATCAAACACACAACCACGGATGATCCAGGCAGAAGACGGCACTGTTGCTCTCGTCATGTTGTCTCACCATTACCAAAATATTCAAATATAGCATATGAAGGTCAATTGCCATGGTGTTCCCACATGGGTGTTGTGGAGGACCATTGAAACTGATAATATTCTTGGACTCCCTCCTCAGGTTGGAGGCGAGGAGGAATTGCTGAAATATATACTAGGATATGTTGAGGACACTGATGGAATATTTTTATATGTGAACAAGACTGTCTATATGGTTCAACTTAACTCGATGCAATCAAGAAAACTTTGTGAAACCCGTGTTATTACTTCCTATCATTCTTTCAGGAGTTTCTATGCGCCAGTTGATTGTTCATCCCTAATCCTCATACTATAGGAGTGACAGAATATTTTTATATTTTGTCCGTGGGTGCTCGAACACCTATGCTAGATAGATGATCATATAATTTTTATTATATGTTCTCATTCTATACACTATGCTTGACTATGATGACCTATGCTAGACTATGTTGTATGCATGCATGCATAGTCGTATACAGTATGCATACTGCATATACTCCTCCCGTTCCTAAATTTAAGTCTTTCTAGATAATTCAATATGAACACATACATATGTATATAGATATAGTTTACAGTGTAGATTCATTCATTTTTGCTGCGTATATAATCCATATTGGAATCTCTAGAAAAACTTATATTTAGAAATGGAGGAAGTACTATGCAATGCATGCATGCAATGTCCTATACCGTATCTCATCCAATTTAAATCTTAATGTGAGCAGGTGTGAGGCAGACTAGCTAGCCTGCTCTGTTGGTAGATCTTCATTATGCTGCTCTGCTTGGTAAGTGGTAACACCAAATTGCATCAACGCAGGCACTTCAGTGCAATGAAAGGGCAACAAAAGGCTAAAATTTCCCCGTCATATATCAGATAAACACAAGTGTAGTGTGTGTTATACGGTTGGCAGTAGTAGGCTTCTGTGATTGAGGAAACAACTATTCGTGATTATATCTGCGCGTTGTAACCTGAAGGAAGAATATGTGAACATAATAGCAATGAGGGACCGATTGAGTCGTGTATGGTCGGGTGTTTCTGGGCAGAGTGCATTCATTCTGTCAATTGTTGCACTTGTTAGGATATGTATGGTAATTGATGTGTTGGCTGGCCATATCCCGCTGTGTTCATATTAATAGGAGGAGAGAAGAGCGGAGTGGGGACTGGGGAGATGATCAACTAACAAAGATTGGGCATTCACCTGGATGCAAGCAAGGAAGGAAATGCAGAGTTGAGTTGTATCAGCTGTTAGCATTCCGGAGGTGCGATCTCGTTAGTTCGAATGATGGTTGCCGTGTGTTGCATTTTGCCTTTTGAGTAGTGTCCCAAGCACTTGGTGGCGTGCTGCAGGGTGCCTCGAGCTAGCTGGAGGTAAATTGGGAGCCGTGCTCCTATACGCTACAGTTTAATTTGTCCTCTGTTCAGAGTGTAGTATTGCTATTTTGTCGTGTTGATTCCTCTAAAGGATAACTAGGGCAAGTGCTTGTACGTTTTAATTTCTTCAGGCCAGGTTGCTCTGTTCAGTTAGCATCAGGAAGTTCTATATAGTTCCTCACGCTGATTCCATCTTCTGCGCCAGTGGAGGATTCCCTTCATCCTGCTCCGTGTGGCAAAATGTTAAGTAATTGTCCCTTTTTCAATTCTCTCGGAGTTGGTTCTTTCGACGTGGCACTGATGTCAGTGAGGATCATATTGTCTCAACTCATCCAGAAAGCAGCAACTAGGCTGATAGAGGTGGTAACTGAATTGTCCAAACATCAGTACCTATTCACAATATGAGCCTTGCTTCGGCACACCCACCTCACAAACCCTATAAGGCAGTATGGACATTTGACAATAAGCTATACTCAACTCCTTAATTGGCACGTGCGAGCTGTACGCAGACGTATACATCCGATCTGCCCGCCGGTCACATATTCCGGCGCACACCCACCCATTTTTCTTAAGGAAAAGGTTTATACCTGGCGAGCTGTGACGGCGAGGCTCATGGCCGCGGGATGCTGGGACTACTCGCACTAGAAGCTGCAACCTCGTCGTGGGGAGCTGCAACTGGCGACGCTGGGAGCTACGACCTCCTGTCGGCGGAGCATCAGAGCTCGCTCGTCACCAAGGTTATCCAGCGAATTGCTAGAACCGGTGTCGGAATTTCAGAGGTGTTAAAAAACCATGTACTAAATAGCGGCATGGGTTTCTAGCCCTCGCTACTACTATATACTTAGTAGTAGCGCGAGTTTATACCCCTCGCTACGGCTATCGCCTGTCCCGGGGGCACGGTGGAGACCACTTAGTAGCGGCGTGAGTTTATAGCCCGCGCTACTACTATCAACTTAGTAGTAGTGCGGGGTTGATTCCCCTCGCTACTACTATGACCTGTCCCGACGGGCAAGGTGAAGACCACTTAGTAGCCGCATGGGTTTATAGCTTGTGCTACTACTATCAACTTAGTAGTGGCGTTGGTTTTATACCCCGCGCTACTACTAATTAGCAGCAGCGCGACCCATATAGCCCTCGCTAGTGCTAAACATGTATCTACTAGAAGAACGCCCGTGCGTTGCAACGGGGCCACATTAACATTAAGAGTTCAATATTACGGCATTGGCGACCTTTTTTACCATCAAATCCTCACACACACACTCTCTCCCTCCCTCTTCCTCACTCTCTCTCCCCCTCCCTCTCTCTAACACACACACATATCCATCTTACTGGGTACGGGGCCACAATTCATCTATTTCACACACACGCGCTAGTGCATAACAATATGGATTATGTGTATTATATTTGCCATCAGAACTGAGGGAATTAACTTTAAGAGTTCAATATTCTGACCATGGGATTATTAGGCTGGCGTATATGGGAAATCAAAGCTAAAAATGACTCGATCAATAAATATTGTAAAAAGTGATAAAAACAAATCTGCAGCAACTCGCGACCCGACGAACTCGTATTCGCAATGAGCAAGTTAGTGAGGCCGCCACGGTAGGCTAGCACCAAGGGACAAGGGCAACAACCGCCTTCCCATCCAACCTACTGATTCTGCTGGCGCTACTTTCATCCTAAGCCCATGAGTACCGCTAGTGTGTTGCCACGTACGGAGAAACTACGAACTGGAATTTTCATCCAAATCATGAAAAATATTAATGTTCCTCTCCTCTCCCATCCCTCGTGTGAACATACCCAATTCGTGGTTGGCTCGCTACATTCAGCATAGATCTGATGTGCACTTCCCTCGCTCTTGATTAGTTGCCGCAGTGCCACGCATCTATGCCAACAAGCTGGGGAAACAAATGCAAATGTTACACCGAGTAAAAATCAACCATCCCACACTCGTAACAATAGAAAAGATAATAACCAAAATTTAACAGAAGAACTACTGCTTGGCTCCCAGATCCATCTCGATAGCCCTTGATCTGGCTGCTGAGCTTCTCCTAGCGGCCTCAACATCACGTCACTACCAAACATGTAGTGGATGCCTAGTGGGACAAGGATTAAGAAATAACATTAGGTGAAAAATACGATGGCTGTCAATTCCATAAGACGATCCAAGTAATTTGACAAAATAGATCGGGAGCATCTTGTATAATCTCAAAAAAGCAACTAAAAATATGAGAAATGAATTGATGAAAATCAGCCCCTGCTCTCATTCATGCTTGCTTTTGTAATGGGAGACAAGGAATGGGGATAGAAGGAGAAGAAAGGAGCACATGGACGGCAAGCCTCCACCATCGGCAAGTGGGGTTGCTTCACATCCAATCTCCACGGCCGCCGCCTCCATGGGGACGAACTCCCATGTTCACAACCGGGCTCCCAATCGGCCGCTGCCTCGCCGACCTTGACGACGAAGTAGTCCCTCCCTTCGATCCCATTCACAACGGAGGAAACACCCATCCCAGCGGACGGGTCCGCGGTGAGATCCCTACTAGAGATTTTCCTCTTGTACAAATAATTATGATGAATTACAGAAATATGCAGCTGGGATGTCACTATTGTATAACTATGAAGTAGATATTCCAAGGCAGCATCCTAGCAACAAAATATACTCTATTTTTTTCATTAAGCGGTGTGGGGGAAATTCTCTCAAAAGAAAAGTGTTGGGTTAATCCAGGGAATGTGAAGAATCCAGCTTGGATTTTCATTAGCATTTATGAAGGAAAGCATTTATTTGTTGATTGATTGCTTAGATTCTGTACTTATAAGGAAAGAATTTATTTGTATGTACACATCAATGAACTTGTATGTTGATAACCTTACTGTTTAATATCTAGATAGCTTAATATATAGTCTATCAATTAGTTGTTGAAATGTACGTACGATGTGTAACCAGTGCACGTTTTCAATATAGTTTGGAGCTTCCTTCATTATGCAAAAACAAAAAATTTAGGTGGGTTTATTTGTTTATCTGTAGGTTTCATATTAAATTGTTTTTGCATTGAAAAATATGTTAATATTGGTCACTTGCAACATACCTTTAATTCAATTCCTTGTAATTGATGTGCTTGCTTGACAATATAGGAGAAGAAGGATCTTGTGGGCAACAAGAGGAAGTTGGACATTACTGGGTACCTATATGATAGTGATGAAGATGAGTTGTACGAGGTAAGGCCTACTTGAAATGTTATTTGTGCATTGAGTTAGTCTTACATATTTATAGTATTTGAATGTCTGTAGAAGCTGGTGTAGTCGCCGCCGTCATCGTCGTCGTCGTCGTCGCGCTCCTCGCCCGCGGTGTCCCTGCTGCACCCCTCGCCCGGGTCGCCGACAATGCTCGACGGCCCGACCTCGACCTCGTAGTCGCAGTCGACGACGATAATGCCGCCCTCCTCGGCGTGGCGATGGGCCTGGGTCTCCAGGTACGCCCGATGCTGGCGGCGCACCTGCTCGCGGACGTAGTCCTCCCTCGCCCATTTGAGGGCGGACTCGTCGTCGGGGGCAACCATGTCGGCGTGCTCCGGCTTCATGGGGAGCAACCCTGGCTCGGGTTTCGGCCGGACAAGGCGGAGGGAGCGCCTCGTCGGCGCCGTCACAGGGGAGGGCTCATTGGGCTCGTTGATGACGAGGGCGCCGCTCCGCGCGCGACGCCTGAGCGGTGTCTCCTCCGGCTCGGGCTTGACGGGGCGGAGGGCCGGCGAGCCGGAGCCCGAGGACGAGGACGACCTCGGCTCCATTCGCCGCGGTATCCAGGAACTACCGCGGTGGCGAGAGAAGGAGGGGCGCGACGGCTACTCCAGCCGCGGCACATTGCCGGTCTCGATATGGTCAAGGACGGCGTCGAGTGTGCGGCCCAGGACGCCCGACCACTCGCGCCGCCCTTCGGAGTTGAGGCGGCCGCGTGGGATGATGCCGTTGACGGAGGCGATCTGCTCCTCGCGGCGGCGCTCGAAGAACATCGTCCACAGCGTTTCGCAGTTGGGCGCGTACCTTGGCTCGTTCGGCTGCTCCTTCGTCAGCGAGGAGCGGATGCAGGCGATCTCCGCCCGCCATGCGGCTTCTTCGGGGACCGGCGGCACCGGGACGCCGCCGGCACTCAGCCTCCACGCCCCCGGTACGCGCATGTCGGGGCGCGCCGGGTACTCGGCCTCGTAGCGAAGGCGTGCCTCCGACTCCTGGAGGTGTCGGCGGCCGAAGCCGTTCGCCGCTGCGCTGTCTCCTGGGTATCTCTCGTCCATTTCTCTCGCCGGCGGGGAAGGTAGTGGGGGGAGAGCTCGTCGGCGAGAAGAAAGCTTTCGAGGGAGGGAGAGGAGAGGTTGTGGCGCTCACCGGCGTGGAGGGCGCCTTTATATAGCCAAAGCGGGTGGCGGTCGGGGCGGCATGCGGGCGTCTTCACTGCGCCGCCCGTGAGGCATCAATGGAGGCTGACCGGCACGACAGCGCGGCAGCGTTCGCATTGATTCTCGTGGGAACCGAGGCGATGAGGTCGACGAAGCGGCCGTCTCACTGACTCGGCGGGCCCGCGGCTGTTTCACGTCAAAACGCTATCCCTAGCGCCCCCGAGCGTCCAAGGCGCGTCGGGTTCGGCTTGGGTCCGCCGGTGCTGATTTCGGCCCAAGCCGGCGAAAAACAGGCTCTTGTGGGCGCGACTGGGCTGTTTTTTCAGCGCCGGCGGAAAAAAATCGTCTGGGGAGGCCGTTCTGGGGGCGCAGCTGGAGATGCTCTTAGATTTAGATGTTGTGAGGTATGATTTGTTTGAGTGTGCATTTTCTGAATCTACTTGCTGCAATGATCACACATGCTGCTTCAGTGTTGCTTCACTGATCGAACATGCTGCCAACACTTCCCACGCTGTGGCCATGTGCAACATGCTGTGGCAATGGTGCAAGAATTTCCCATGTGGTGGCCATGTGCAACATGTTGTGCCAATGGTGAAAAAAATTCCTATGTTGTTGTGCCCATATGCAAATCCTACCAAATGTACAACATGTTGCTACGTTCATTAATGAGGTTTAGTGAAGTAAGTGGTAATTGTTCATCCACACATATGACACCTTTCCATCATTTGAGTAAGCAAAAAGAGCAAATACTCCACCATATGATCAAATATCCCAATAACAGAGCACATATTCCATCATTTCATCAAATAATAATCAAATAGTAGTTAAAGATGTTGTGGGTGTGTGCCAAAAACAACATTTGAATTAAGACATAATGATATTTTGTAATATAAAGGAGTATTATCATAATTACTTGTGTCATCTTTATTCATGAAATGCAAGGTAATTTTTTGTAATATGAAAGATTTCTTTTTATATATTTTTTTTACAATTTATAGTGGCTCGATGAAGCCGAGTGTTTCGAATTGGCATTGGCCAGGGCACAAAAAATTCAAAAAAATCAAAAAATTGTCAAACCTTGGAAACCAATCTATGTTTGAGTAGGAGATCGTGTTTGCAAATTTTTAAGTGATTAGGTCAAAAAATGACCTCATTTCGGACGGACCGTTTGGTCTCACTTAGGCCAGTTTTTGTAGGAAGGAAATTTTTCCCACCACCTCATATGACCTCAATTTTTGTAGGCATGATCTCCTTGATATAAAAAGAAAGAATATGAAAGATTCCCTTTTTTATAATTTTTTACAATTTATAGTGGCTCGGTGAAGCCGCGTGTTACGAACTGGCATCGGCCAGGGCATAAATATTCAAAAAAAAATCAAAAAATTGTGAAACCTTGGAAACCTATCTATGTTTGAGTAGGAGATCATGTGTGCAAATTTTGAGGTGATTTAGAGGAGATCAAAAAAATGACTTCATTTCCATTTGTACTATACTCTATTTAAATTACAAATGTGTATGAAAAAAATTGTACTATATGTTATTTTATCATTAGTGAAAATTTCTATGGATAAAAAAGGCTCGCCTACTTAGGCAGGATATTTCACAACACCATGTCCTGCATATGACTAGAAACCCAACCAGATGGGCCAGGATGGAGGCCCGTTGTGCAGGAACAAGTCCTGCGAGTAGGCCCCACAGGGCAGAGAGGAAACGGAGAAGTGCATCAGCTCGCTGGTGAGAGAGGCTCATGCCAACCCACTCACACCCGCGTATATAAGCAGGTGCGGGGCTCTCTCGCTCGGCGAGGTGGGACTAAACTCCCAGCCCAGCACCCGTCAGCCTTGGCCGGCGCGGCTCTACGTTGGGCGCAAACCTGGTGGGCTGCACTGGGCCTGCCTCCACCCGTGCCCAAATCATACGCTGTTGGATTTTCTATTTTAGGATTACTGCAAGTTTTAAAATTCAAGTTTGCATTATTTATGTTGTCTTTTATTTCACTTCTTAATTCTTATATTTCTTTTCTGTTTTATATTTGATATATTCTAAATCAAATCTATTTTTATCTTGAGTTAAGATTTCATGAAATTTTGTGCAATTTTGTGTTTTTTTGAAAAAATGTGAAACATTTGCATACTTTGTTTTTTACGCGGTGTAAGCTTGCAAATATACAACTTGATGCTCAAATATGAAATGAATCAAATGCCCTCAAATTTTTTTCTCTTTTATTTCTTCTTACAGTTTTAAAATTCAAAATTGCATGATTGTATGTTGTCTGTTATTTCACTTCTTAATTCTAATATTTTAATATGTTTTCTATTTGAAAAATAGTTTTATATCAAGTATATGTTTCTCTTTTATTTCTTCTTACAGTCCTAAAATTCAAAATTGCATGATTGTATGTTGTCTCTTATTTCACTCCTTAATTCTAATATTTCTTTTCTGTTTTCTATTTGAATTTTTTTATATCTAGTATATGTTATCTCTTTTATTTCTTCTTATAGTATTAAAATTCAAAATTGCATGATTTTATGTTGTCTATTTTTTCCTTCATAATTGACATGCATGCTGTCCATTGTGATCCCATTGTGTGAAAAAAATTTGGGGCCATTTAGTTTAGTTGGGAAAAACAACGTCCTTCGTGCTCCCCCTCCGGCAGACCCGAATGCTGCTGGTTGCACACGTCCTATGTGGCGGCCTACATGAAATGAAAAAAAAGTTTGGCACCATGTGAGGATGCCCAATGTAAGCCCACATGCAACATCTTAGCCTTTCCGGACACTGAACGAACGTTGCGTCACGTCCGGGCAGCGTTTTAGGGTTTTCACACCGGCAAAATCATAGTAAATGCATCGAGTGTCGGAAACCGATGAGAATTAGCATGCATGCTTTCCATGGTAATCCCATTGTGTGAAATTGTTTTGGGGACATTTGGTTGAGTTAGGATAAACATAGGCCGTCGGGGTAGAGCCCTCTTCCGGTAGTGGCAGCAGCACGAGCGACGCCTCTGCTAGGTGTGTAGGTGCATCTCCGTCGCCACTAGACTGTTGCAATGTTCATAAGTTGGCAACATCGTTGCACCAGGTTCGGGTCGCAAGTGTGCATATGCGTGCACACCAGTGTGTTAAATCCTCTTGGCGCATTTGGTAAACTCTCTGGCTGTTAATACAACATTTATTTACTATTTCTTTTTAACATTGAAGACAGTGGGACAACCTCCCAATGACATATATTAGACTAGCCACAATGGGTAGTAACATAGAGGGTGCTTGGATACGTTTTAGTCCCATGACTAAAAGTAGTGGGACTAAAACTTGCTAGCCTCACCCATGCTTGGATACAAATACTAAATAGACTAAAATGAGTTGATGAGCATTTATTATCCTTCAAACCCTCCAATCCCGAACTCGCATGTGTTAAAGAAGAGGAGTTAAATGAGGAGAGAGATGACTAATTCACATTTTAGTAGGGTTCCCCTGACTAAAATTTTTTAGTCTCAAGACTAGTTCTAGCCTCTCTTTAGTCAGGGGTGATTGGAACTTTAGCCTCTAAAAGAGACTAGTTTTAGTCAGACTAAAAATAGTCCCTTGGATCCAAGCATGGCCATAAACTAGTAACATGCCCCTCTATAGTGGGGAGTAACAGATGTGTGGTAACATGCAACACTTCATTAATTAGGTTATAGACACATCTTGCCTTGATATGTGTGATGTTACTCATACTAGTAGTAACTAGTTATGTTACCACTTTCATCTCTTTCTTCATTTATTACATGCCACATCATCTATTTAACCTAGATATATGTGATGTCACTACCTATGTTACTCCTACTGTGGCTAGTCTTAGAACGAACAGGGTGTTACATATTTACAAGGGAGAGGGGGAGGTCCCCTCAAACCAGTCAGTCTACTTTAAACAAAAAGAAAAGAAAAAAAAAAAGAGGTACAGGATTTACAATTAGGTTTACGGTTTTTTCCCTTTCCAAAAAAGGGGAGCATTTGATGGTGGGGATTGCCTAACTACTAACGACTAGTGCTAATTCTTTGAGTTGTTAATTCTCCGTTCATCCGCCTAGGCCATTCCTGACCATCATCGATCCGCTCTTCAGCAAGGTAAATGCAAAAGGATAATCTTGAGTCAGGTCATTACTAGTACTCTGGTGCTTTCACACCAACCAAGTTAATTAACATTTCCCGAACGTAAAAAGGCTTTAATTAGGATATTAATATAAGATGTACAATTAATTCTATCTGAAGATCCAAAGTGCGATCTGTGTGACAAAACATCATTAATTTGACTGGAAGGACAATGTTTGAGTCTTACCAATGAAAGCAGGTCACGTAGTAGTATCTGACACGATATTGGAATATTGACCATCCAATGACGACGCATCACATGAAGCAAGATGTTTCTGCTTCAAAACCCCGCGCTGTGCAGCAAAGCTTGCTATAACCATCACCACACCAACCCGTTTTGCCTTGCTCTCATAGGTCATAGCCATGGCGGCCAGGATGATAACGAGGGTCCTCTTATTACTCTTCCTCCACACCGCAAAACCGGCTATCGTTGGGGACCAGGATGACCGCTCCGTGCTTTTAATCTTGAAGGCCGGCGTGTCGGGTGACCCCAACGGAGCGCTCGCTGGCTGGGGCTCACCGGACGTGTGTAACTGGACCGGCGTGGCTTGCAACGCGGTGACACGGCGTGTCGTCAAATTAATTCTGAGTGCACAGAACCTCTCTGGCAACGTCTCGCCCGCGCTCGGCAACCTCTCGCATCTGGGGACACTCGACCTCTCCGGCAACCGCTTTGCCGGCAGCATACCGCCGGAGCTTGGCAACCTCTCGAGACTCAGGTTTCTCAACGTGTCATCAAACATGCTCGCCGGGATGGTCCCACCAAAGCTCGGGAACCTCTCAAGACTCGGGATTCTCGACGTGTCGTCGAACATGCTCGCCGGGCCGATCCCACCAGAGCTCGGCAACCTCTCGAGACTCGGCTCCCTCGATCTCTCTGGGAACATCTTTGGCGGGAAGGTGCCCCCGCAGCTCGGGAAGCTTTCCGTACTGGAGCAGGTGAGCCTCGCCGACAACCAGTTGGAGGGTTCGATTCCAGTGGAACTCAAGCGTATGTGGAGCCTGGTATACCTCAATCTCGGCGGGAACAACCTCTCCGGAAACATACCGGGAGACATCTTCTGCAACCTCTCCGCCTTGCATTACTTTGATATGTCGTCCAACTTTCTCGACGGCGAGATCCCCATCCGCGCAGATTGCCCGCTCCCCAACATGAAGTTCCTCGTGCTGTGGTCCAACAACTTCGGCGGCGGCATCCCCCGCTCGCTGTCAAACTCGACGAACCTCCACTGGCTGCTGCTGGAGTCGAACTTCCTCAAGGGCGAGCTGCCGTCCAATATTTTCGGCCGTATGAATAGCCTCGAACTTCTCTACCTGTCGTTCAACTACCTCACGAGCCCGCGAAACAACAGGGACCTCAAGCCGTTCTTCACATCGCTTATAAATTGCACCAGCCTAAAGCATCTCGTCCTCACTGGCAACGACCTCGCCGGCACGATCCCGCCTATCGTTGGTGGCCTCTCCCCCGGGCTCAGGCGGCTCTACCTTGAATCCAACAGCATCTTCGGTCCGATCCCGACGAACCTCTCGGACCTCGCCAAGCTCACCCACCTCAAGCTTTCGGATAACCTCCTCAGCGGCTCTATCCTCTAAGTGTTGGGCATGGATGTTGTCATGCCAAATTTGCTTGCTTTATTTCTCTTTGTAACGCACGTACGAGTACGACAGAGTCTGTCCATGTTGTGCTTTGGTTTGGTGTTTTGCCTGTACCAACTACCAACAAGTATGAATCGTATGTGTGCCTGTAGCCCTGTAGCAAATAACTTTCTTGACCCTTTGTAATAACTTCAACACAAGATAAACCTCGCTGGAATCTTTAACAGTCCAACCTCTTTTTTGAAAGGAAAGTACCAGGCATTATTGGTCACGAAGAAACGCATAGAAACTGGCGTTTCATCTTTGTCCAATGCCATAGGGAGCTGGCGTTTCTCCCCTGGAGTGGTCGCCTATGCTGGCTCAAGCGCAGCAACACCAGTCATCTGCGTTGCACAGTGTAGCATAACCTCCATAGTGTTAGGCCGTTCTAAAGGCATCTCCTACACCAACCCTTAAACCTCCCGCAATCGCCCGGACATCGGAAGCCATCCAATGCTGTCCTCTATCCAGGGCCGATCCTAGGATTTTAGGGGCCCGGGGCGGTGCTTAAGCTCGGCCCCCCTTAGAGCGTGTTGCCAAAACTGATTTCCTGGCCTTTTCCCGGCTTTCATATCATCCCAAGATTAAATCTTCCATCTAACATCTCACAGAAATTACATACTAGGATGGAGAATTTGAAGCGCTATCAAATCCAGCGCCCTGCTGAAAATAACGGACCGGTTTCTTTTCTTTGATAAGCGTTTGCATCTGCTCTTGCAAAAAACAAACACTATCCATTCAATTTAACTGGAGAACCATATCTGCATTGCAATTAGCACCTGAGGTAGAGACTTTTAGACAGATGTTGCAACTGTTAATTTTTTGTATTTCCGTAAGCATCGTACGAAGACCTGCGTCTTGGATGTGACCTTAGTAATTGGAAATTAGAGCAAATCTATAAAATACCTCCATAAAATCGTATTGTTTGAAACCAACTAGCACTAGTAGAAAAGGGGGCATTGGTCCAGGCCGGGTCAGCCCATTAGTCCCGGTTCAATCCAGAACCGGGACCAATGATGGCATTGGACCCGGTTCGTGAGCCCCGGGGGCCGGCCGGGCCACGTGGGCCATTAGTCCCGGTTCGTCTGGACCTTTTGGTCCCGGTTGGTGGGACGAACCGGGACCAATGGGCCTCGCTCCTGGCCCACCATCATTGGTCCCGGTTGGTGCCACGAACCGGGACCAAAGGCTGCCCTTTAGTCCCGGTTCAAGCCACCAACCGGGACCAATGAGGTGCCTATATATACCCCCTCGCGTAAGAGCAGAGCACACTCCTCTGTTTTTTCTGGCAGCCGAGGCGGAGAGGGCTTGGTGGTGCTCTAGCTCACCTCCTATGCACACAAGGTGTTCGATGGAATGCCCGAGCCACACTACTTAAGCTTTCTCCTCTGCAAGCTCGACCTCCAAGCTTCATTTTCCTCAATATTTGTCTAGGTTTAGCGGTCCGTCACGCCCCGTACCCGTCTTCACCGTCGTCGATCACCCGGGCCGATCTCATCGCCGGCACCACCGTGGTGAGCCTCTTGTTCTTATCTTCTTTCTTAAAGGAAAAATATTCTTACTTGTATGTTTAGATAGATACTTGTATTATTTTCTTACTTTTGTTATTGCATCTTATATAGTGCGATGGTTTTGGTATCCGCCCCCATCGGCCCTCGTCCTGTCTATGATTCGGATGTGGTATATATTATCTTTTCATAACTATTGGTTCATTTATTGTTTATGAAAATTATGCTGGCCAACATGACATAGATTTTATTTATCTAGGAGGTTGTTGAACCGGAAATTCCAACCGACCCTATTGTCGAGAGGTTAAATTTAGTTGAAGAAGAAAACAATTTCTTGAAGGAAAAAATAAGAAAAATTGAGGAGGAGAAGATGATATTGGAGTTGCATGTTGCGGATGTCGTCGATGATCACAAGATCAAGATGGATGCAATGCGCTTGAAGATTAGAAAGATTAGAAAATATGCCATTCATACCGAGGCTTGGTATCATTATGCCGTTGGATCAGTTGTTACCTTGGTTGCGATTATGATCGCATTTGTTTTCACATTGAAATGTTTTACATAGTTTCAATGTATGGTTTAATTAATTTAGATGCTCTGCAGAGCTTTATGTTGTTCTGTAATGATTTTCGCTTGAAGATGAGAACTATGTATGTACTTTGGTTTTAATGTGATGATGAACTTCTATTAATTTGGTCACTTAGTTATCTATTCATGATGTTCTGTAATGATTTTTGACACACTTAATTATATATAATGCACGCAGATGAACCGGCAATGGATGTACGATAACAGACACACCTCCGAGTACATTAAGGGCGTGCATGATTTTCTCGAAGTGGCTGAGGCAAACAAGCAGAATGGTTTTATGTGTTGTCCATGCGCTATATGTGGGAATACGAAGTCTTACTCTGACCGAAAAATCCTTCACACCCACCTGCTTTACAAGGGTTTCATGCCACACTATAATGTTTGGACGAGGCACGCAGAAATAGGGGTTATGATGGAAGACGGCGAAGAAAAAGAGTACGATGACAACTATGTGCCCCCTGAATATGGTGATGCTACTGAACATCAAGAGGAACCAGACGATGTGCACGATGATGCTGCAACGGGCGAAGCTGCTGAAGATCAAGAAGAACCTGACGATGTGCCCGATGATGATGATCTCCGCCGGGTCATTGTCGATGCAAGGACACAATGCGAAAGTCAAAAGGAGAAGCTGAAGTTCGATCGTATGTTAGAGGATCACAAAAAAGGGTTGTACCCCAATTGCGAAGATGGCAACACAAAGCTCGGTACCGTACTGGAATTGCTGCAGTGGAAGGCAGAGAATGCTGTGCCAGACAAAGGATTTGAGAAGCTACTGAAAATATTGAAGAAGAAGCTTCCAAAGGATACCGAATTGCCTGACAGTACATCCGCAGCAAAGAACGTCGTATGCCCTCTAGGATTGGAGGTGCAGAAGATACATGCATGCCCTAATGACTGCATCCTCTACCGTGGTGCGCACAAGGATCTGAACACATGCCCGGTATGCGGTGCATTACGGTATAAGATCAGACGAGATGACCCAGGTGATGTTGAC
>LR880972.1:1004213111-1004238838 GCA_904067115.1 Aegilops sharonensis | reverse complement strand
TCTGTTCAGAAACGGAGAGCATGCCAAGTTGATGCGATGGCACAGTGAGGACCGTAAGAAAGACGGGAAGTTGAGAGCACCCACCGACGGGTCGCAGTGGAGAAAAATCGAGAAAAAGTACTGGGCTGAGTTTGCACGTGACCCAAGGAACGTATGGTTTGCTTTAAGCGCGGATGGCATTAATCCTTTCAGGGAGCAGAGCAGCAATCACAACACCTGGCATGTGACTCTATGTATGTATAACCTTCCTCCTTGGATGTGCATGAAGCGGAAGTTCATTATGATGCCTGTTCTCATCCAAGGCCCTAAGCAACCCGGCAACGACATTGATGTATACCTAAGGCCATTAGTTGAAGAACTTTTATAGCTGTGGAATGGAAACGGTGTACGTACGTGGGATGAGCACAAACAGGAGGAATTTGACCTAAAGGCGTTACTATTCGTGACCATCAACGATTGGCCCACTCTCAGTAACCTTTCAGGACAGACAAACAAGGGATACCACGCATGCACGCACTATTTACTTGACAGCGAATGTATATACCTGAGAAGCTGCAGGAAGAATGTGTACCTGGGCCATCGTCGATTTCTTCCGACCAACCATCAATGTCGAAAGAAAGGCAAGCATTTCAAAGGCGAGGCAGATCACCGGAAGAAGCCCGCCATGTGTACCGGTGATCACGTACTTGCTATGGTCAATGATTTACATGTAATCTATGGAAAGGGTCCCGGCGCACTAGCTATTCCGAATGACGCTGGGGGACACGCACCCATGTGGAAGAAGAAATCTATATTTTAGGACCTACCCTACTGGAAAGACCTAGAGGTCCGCTCTTCAATTGACGTGATGCACGTGACGAAGAACCTTTGCATGAACCTTCTAGGCTTCTTGGGCGTGTATGGAAAGACGAAAGATACAGCTGCGGCACGTGAGGACCAGCAACTTTTGCACGAAAAAGACGGCATGCCTCCAAAGCAGTATGAAGGTCCTGCCAGCTATGCTCTTACCAAAGAAGAGAAGGAAATCTTCTTTGAATGCCTGCTTAGTATGAAGGTCCCGACTGGCTTCTCGTCAAATATAAAAGGAATAATAAATATGCCAGAGAAAAAGTTCCAGAACCTAAAGTCTCATGACTTCCACGTGATTATGACGCAACTCCTTCCGGTTGCATTGAGGGGGCTTCTACCGGAAAACGTCCGATTAGCCATTGTGAAGCTATGTGCATTCCTCAATGCAATCTCTCAGAAGGTGATCGATCCAGAAATCATACCAAGGCTAAGGAGTGATGTGGTGCAATGTCTTGTCAGTCTTGAGCTGGTGTTCCCACCATCCTTCTTCAATAACGTGACGCACGTCCTAGTTCATCTAGTCAACGAGTTTGTCATTTTGGGCCCCATATTTCTACACAATATGTACCCCTTTGAGAGGTTCATGGGAGTCCTAAAGAAATATGTCTGTAAAAGCGCTAGGCCAGAAGGAAGCATCTCCATGGGCCATCAAACAGAGGATGTCATTGATACGTCTCCAATGTATCTATAATTTTTGATTGCTCCATGCTACTTTATCTATTGTATTGGACTATAATGGGCTTTATTTTCCACTTTTATATTATTTTTGGGACTAACCTATTAACCGGAGGCCCGGCCCAGAATTTTTGTTTTTTTTTTGCCTATTTCAGTGTTTCGAAGAAACGGAATATCAAACGGAGTCCAAACGGAATGAAACCTTCGGAAACGTGATCTTCTCACCGAACGTGATCCAGGAGACTTGGACCCTACTCCAAGAAGTGCCAGAGGCGGTCACGAGGGTGGGGGGCGCGCCCTCCCCCCTGCGCGAGGGGGGCGCTGCCTGCTTGGACAGCGGGATCCAGTTGCGTATTTTTTTCCAGTGGTTTCCTCTTACTATAAGTTGTGGGTCCATTGAGTTTTTTTTTAAAGAAGCTAGGGCTTTTATTCAAAGTTCAAAACATCTGGAATACAGGCAATATCTGGCAGAACCCCTAGCCAAACATGGCGACCCATCGCGAGAGACGCAGCTCCCTTAGCAAGCGAATGGGCCTCAAAATTATTAAGTCTACTTTCAAAACGAAAAGAACCAGAGGTAAAGTTTTCCCTACTGGTTTGAATTTCCCTCAGAATGGGAGCATAAGATGGTGATCCTGCATTAGGGTCCATTGAGTTTGAGTGAGCTTATGCAACGAGGTGGATCAAGGCCGGCGCGGCCCAAACCCAAACCGAGGATTTCCCGATGGCAACGATGTACGGTGAGTGAGGACCTGGATACTCCCTCCGTCCTTTAAAGAGTGTACTTCTATGTTTGACCGTATTTATACAATAATGCACAAATATTTATGCCATCAAATTAGTAGCATTAGATTCATCATCAAATATATTTTCATCATATACCTATTTGGTTTCATAAACATTGATATATTTTTGCACAAACTCGATCAAACATTGAGATAGTTTGACCCTCCAACAAAATTGGATGTACACTCCTTAAAGGACGGAGGGAGTAGTTAGGATGCACACAGTAAATACCAACACACACAGAAAAGTTCACACCGAAAAATAGCAAAGTCACACAAGACCGAAACTATGCCATGATGGGGTGAAAGAAAAATAAAAGTTCCAAAGCGAGCAAAACTATGATCAACAAACTACTGTTACAACACCAGAAGGATCTCTTGACATCCCAAGTAACACCAGAAGGGTTTTCAGCAGCAACACCTTTAGAAAGGGAGTGCCGCTTAAGCGTTGCCACTAACAGATCAAACCACCGAAGGGCAAATCATTGGTTTTCACTCTGAAGAACAAGTCTGAGCTGATATAAGAAATGCCTGAAGGAAGATAACGATGCATGTAGTATCACGATTGCTGTGTAACCAAATATGGCCAAACCTCAGGGTTTCAACCCGGAGCTCAAGACCGGTATTTGAGAAGAACCACCAAATCGAAGTCATTATATGTTGTCACTCACCACCACTTTTCATGATCCCAGTAGCTATGTGTGGCACGGTCTTGACATCAGATGCCACACAAGTGAAGACCGCCTAGCACAAGCAGACAGTTCAGACACGACAAGAACCGGTGACCACCAATGGCTGCAAACAGTGATGATCGTTGTTGCCCTATGATGGAGATCGAGAGAGTGTGGTCACTGGCACAGCCAAAATCCCAAATTGGGACACTCCGGCAGTCCTGCACCGTCCTCATGCTCAGCCATTCTCGCCTTTGGCTGCAGAATCAGTCGACAAAACATACTCGTCGTTGTCGCCGGATCTGAAGATCCAAGATCCTCTGTCCCATCAATCCAATCACGTATAGATGGGCGATCCTTTTCATTACATATCCCGCACTTTTTGAGAGTGAAAGAGAGAAGAGTTTTGAGAGGAAACAAAAGAGAAGAGAGAGGGTGATTCCCCGCCGCCAGCGCTAGGTGTCTGCATTCCTCTTCTCCCTCCTGCCGCCGCCTGAGGCCACGCCGGCGTAGCCTGGCCAGTGACGGCGGCGGTAGGTCCTTTCCCCTCGCGCGGTGGTGGTGTCCTCCTGGTGGCGTCGGCTCATGGGTCGGCGGTTCACTGGCGGCAAGGCGCAGCAAGTAATCGGCGACGAGTGCGTTGACGGCGACTGCGCAGGCGCCCTCTCCGTGGCTGACGAGCACCTGTGGCGGCGGCCCAGATCGCTACCCTTGACATGCCCAGATGGGTTTCGGCAGGCCGGTAGATCTGGAGGTCTGCTACATGAGGGCGTGGTGGGCCCGGCGACGCCGGCCTTGGCATCGTGGTGGTGTTGTGGACTGTTAGGCGACGGTGGTCTGGATTCTTTGCCCACTCCCCGTCAGAGATGGCCGCGGTCCGTGCACATGATGCTTGCTGGAGGACCTTCGAACGGATCCGAGTGAAAACCTGCTTTTGGCTAGGGGTCAAAGCTGGCGGTGGCGACGCTATTTGCGGCGTTCCTTTCTTGAAAGCTTCGCCGAGGAGAAGTTCAAGGCCAATATCTGCAACATCCGGGGGAAACCCTAGATATCTAGATCAGATGACGGCTGCGCTTATTCAAAGTTCAAGGCCGAGGAGAAGTTCAAGGCCAATAAAATCCACCCTTTATCGAAAAAAGTAAATTACATAGTCTACCACTACTGTTCCGCACCGGTGGCAAATTACTACTACTACATACTCCCTCCATTCGCCATGCCTATAGGTTTCTGGCTATGTATTTTCTTGTTACGTTTTCTGGCACTTTGGGTTGGCTTTCGATGGGAGGGGCCTGTTGTGAGGGCCGTGAAATCTCTGAAGATTTCATGTAAACATGACAACCGTGGCAGGGTAGCGGATATGTCGGTGTTGAATGCGTACGTTGTTTATAATCTATGTATATTGTTGCCATCATCAACTGTTCAGTTCCATTTTAGTTGTAGCGATAACCACCTGGCCACCTCACCTTGACGTGATGACGTAAGCGTTTTTCGTATTTTGTTCTTTCTTCTCTTTTTTCCCTTTCCTTTCTTTTTTTTATTCTCAGCCCAAATTTTTTTCTTTTTCTAAGTCGCAAACTTTTTCAAAATGGATGAACTTTTTTCAAAATGGATGAACTTTTTCCAAATTCGATCAACTTTTTTCAAATTAGGGAACTATTTTCCACATTCGACTTACTTTTTGCAGAACTGATGAATTTTCTAAAAAAATTGCCGAACTTTATCATTTTTGACAAAAAAATCATTTGTTTGAACATTTTCCAATATTCATGTTTTTTTTATTTTTTACTGGATTTTATTTGTAAATAATTAATATTGTTCATATATTTTAGGGTTATAGTAGAAGAATGGTTTTTTCCTGATAGTAAACAATCCTGGTAGCTTTGGTTCGATGCCGAGTTCGAATCCCGGTTCTCCCCTTTCCTGATCTGAAATTTTACTTTCGTTGTATTTTCTCTTGCCTGGGCCTGCCCACTACGTTGCCCCATCGAGCGTCCGCAGCGCTAAACAGCGTGCGGGCCGGCCCAGGAAACGCAACAAGGAGCGAGGAAAGTTGTTACAGGCCTATCACCAAAAATCCTTGAAAATGTGGTACAACTAGGATTCAATATCTGCCCGCTTGTACTCAAACCTTAGAATACAGCCACTAGGCCGAAGTCCCTCATCTGTCCATTTAGAAGTCAAATAACCCTCATTATATATCCAACCTATTATGCGCATTATCTTATGATAAAATGAAAGATGAATGCATAGTATAAAAAGTGTGAACTTAAAGAAAGTTCATAAATTTGAAAAGGTTCGTATAAACTAAAAAATCATGAATTTCAAAAAAGTTCATCAAATTTCGAAAATAGTTCACAAATTTGAGAAATAATAACCAAAAATGAAAAGAGTTTGTCGATTTTAAAAATTACACCGATTTGAACAAAAAATTCATCAAATTTGAAAACAAATTCAACACTTTAACTGATCCATTTTGAAAAGTTCTTGAATATGGAAAAAAGTTGACCAAATATGAAAAGAGTTCATCAAATTAAAAAAAATTCATCAACTTTTTTTAAAAACATCATTGGATTTGAAAACAATATTTGATTTTCAAATAAAGTTCATTAGTTTTTGAAAAAGTTCACAAATTACAAAAAGTTCATAGAATTCAAAACATGCAATAATTTTGATAAAAAGTTAGTCGATTTTGGAAATAAGCTTATCAAACTTCAAAAAATCAATCAATTTGGAAAGTAGTTCAATTTGTTTTAGTTCACTAATTTTGGAAAAAAGTTCATCAAATTTGTAAAAAGCAATTGCATTGATCGGTGCACCATGCACGTATATATGATGTACAGTGGGGGGCCACAACCTCAACTATACAGGTGAACTAGGAGGTGGGCCCAAGACACAATATACACTTACACAATATATTCAACAGATAAGACTAAAGTGAAGTGATGCCGCAACACTAATTTATATTAGCAATGTGATAAGCTGAACAAATGGGAATCTTCCTCATGTTGCTTTCATTACATCGAATTGCATGCATGAGTGTAGCGCATGACCTTCATTGCAACGTAGCCAAAGGCCCAAGTGATGCCACAAACATGAATTCGAATTTTAGTCCAAAAGATTTTCTTCTTTATTTTTAGTTGTCAAGTCTTGTGTGTCTTGTATTATTGACAGTAAGATTGTGTTGTGTTGGGAAAACCAGTAATACTGTAGCTGCATGGGACGGAACAGCGTATTTATGATTTCTATCCTGATTCAGTTGCTGTAACCTGAAGAATTTAAAAGGAAAATAGGAAGATTGTATGGACTGTGGAGGCTATTTTGGGGTTTCTAAATCCTTGAGTCTCGGCCTGAAACCTCAAGGGAGACTTTGCCAACATGTTGGAATGGAGTCTAGCCTCCATGAGCAGAGCAGAGGTCACACACTCGGTGGCCGTTGACATGCATCTCGCTCCGACGTCCAGAACGGAAGGCCAGCAACCTGCCAGATCGGCAGGTCACAACACAGGAATGGGGCGGCCAGATAGTGAGGACCACGACACAGGACGGCGACGGCCAGATCGTGAGCCCGATGACACAAAGATGGATGTGGGTCTGGTCCACGCGACGCCATGTTGTGACCGGATCGAGTTTCTGGGTTATGTGGAGTCCATGCTGTCGCCGGCAATCTGCCGCTGCACCACATGCACTAGGGGAAGGCGGAGTAACGACCATCACCGACGGTCGCAAATGTCAGAGAGGAATCAGTGAGGGAGTGTCTATATCATATATGAGAGGACGAACAATCCCGGCTGTTGTCGTGGGGGTCGCTTCTCCTTCGTTCCCGTGTACTAGACATTTTGGTGTAATGCACCTGGGAACAAAAGGAGGAGCGATCATCACCAACGATCGAATGTATACACCACGTGAGCTGAGAGTTTTCAAGAAAAGACTCGATAGACCGATAGTCAACCCATGATGAATAATAATAATCTAATTTAGTTTTTTAGTACATATATTTAATTGTACAAGTTTAATCTTTGAATTATGAACATTGAAATGTCGTACTCGGGCGACGGAAGTCTCCCGGGGGAGTGCGACTGGTGCAACGACGAACGAGGTCTGTGCGACAGGCGTCACCTGGGCGAATATCGGCGCTTCAACATTAAGCTCCAGGAGACCTTCAATGTTGAAACGGTACGCAACAACGACAAGTGTTTTTTTCGTAATTAAGCACGACTTCAACTATTTCAACGTGTAATTTTCATCTTTTATGATTCGACTAGCTTATCCTATGCCATGCAAGACGCTATGTCTTGGAGAGGAGGGGTTTTGAAAACCATGAAAGTTTCGAAACAAAGAAAATTCACCTAAGGACCCATCATGGTATGGATTTTGAACTAAATATGTACAATCCTCAGAGCGTAACCCATTTTGGTTGCCCAAATTGGGAAGCACTTTGCAAGATGTATATTTTTATGAGGATATGCTTGTCACCATGGATCTTGGTGATCCTGATATCGAGCAAGACAATATCGACATTTTGGTCCTTGTTGATACGCTTCCAATTCTAACGCTATGTGAGTTTCTCAAACATAGTTATTAACTAATTTAGATTGTTTATTTCAAAATAGTTGACAACTTATTTCCATTGACAGCTTATTTTCATTCTTCAAACAATGTGCGGAAGATGGTAGACAGAACCTACTACACCAATGGCTCCGAATTAACTTATCAAGAGAAAAATCATCTGATCGCATTTTGTACTGAACTAGAGAATTACAATACCTATTATCAAAATCCTCCAAATTATGGTGAATACGTGCCACTAGTGCACGTGTTGAACCACGGTAACTTCTATGGAGATACCATGGTAAGATTTTTTACTATTACGATATCCGTGCATCTTTTGCATACTTTTAAAACTGAACTACATTGCTAACTACGAAGTTATTACTATGTTTTTCAACAGAAAATCCCGATGGATTGTGTACCTCATCTAATGTATCAGATTGATCGCCTTGATGTTTTGAACATACTACCAGGTCATCCTACGAATCTCACCTGTCCATATCGGATTTCTAAAACCGGTGAACACATGTTAATCAAAGAACGGAAAAAATGTATGGACAGACATAAGGAGGTTCTTGGAAGCAACATTAAGCGAAAGGCAAGAATTGGAGACGGGATAATCTCCATTCTCCATAATGGAGAGTCAGGGGCTATCTTGTTTTATGCTATTTTACCTAAGAGAATATAGTAGGTCCTAAGAGAATGTAGTAGTTCCTACCAGGTATAATATGTTTATTATGTGGTACAATGTGTTAGAGTTGATGATGAGGAGTAGTTGTGATTATGACTAGTGACCAACTTGCTATGTGATGTCTCATTGATGAAAACGATGATCATGAGGAGGTGTTATATAACAATGATGTATTATGATGATAAGTTATTAATGGTATGATGATGATATTTATTATATCATTGGGTGAACTGCGGATTAGTTTCAAGTGGATGTCCATCCACTTGAAACTAGTCCACGGTTCTTTCACCCAGTGATGTAATAACTCATTATGATGTAAAAGCAATCCCTAAATTGCTGCTGTATGAAAACTTGTATAAAGGCGTATGAATACAATATGAAAAATATGGAATAATTGTAGTAGCGCGTGCTGGGAGAAGCACTACTAGTAATTACCCGTAGCGCTATTTTGTGAAAGCGCTACTATTAAGTCGACATAGCCGTAGCGTGGGTTAACACACGCTACTGCTAGCCTTTAGCTATAGCGCCTTACTAGTAGCGCGGTTTCCCGCGCTACTGATAGGCATTAAACCCACGCTACTGCTAGGGTTTTCCCTAGTAGTGTTCATTCTTGGCCTTAAGAAGATTAGTCTCCCTCAATCGCGTTATGAGGGGAGACTAACTGGAAAATGCACTTTTGGAGGGGACTCAATAATATGTAGGGACGGGCATTCTTGGTCTCAAGCATACTGCACAGTTCTATAAAACTCTACCTTGGCGACCCAGTATGTCGATGAACACAAGAACAGTCTGCGCTCCAAACACCCGGAGCAGTGTGACGACTGGATTACATGTGAACACATTAGGACTTTCGGCAGTTGGTTGGAAACACGTCTCAGAGGTGACAACACTGTTTCCGACGAGCTGTACTCATTGCCCAGGGGACCAACTTCGATTGTATTGACTTACAGTACTAGGAAAAAGCTTAGCAGTATCGTACGTTTTTTGCATACCAGTTGCAGGGTACCGCGCTACTGCTATGACGCTACAACTATTTTTTAGCAGTAGCGCATTTTTTACCCCACACTATTGATAAATAGACATACGAGTAGCTTTGGTGCAACTCACGCTACTACAATTTCACAATTGCGCTACTACTAACAGAATAGTAGTAACGCGTTTATAATATCCCCACGCTATTAGTAACTAATTTGGATTTAAAAAAATAAAAATTTACCTATTCTAGTTTAGACATACATTTCATAGTACTCATATATATACAATATACGCCACACATATAGGTCGTCAGCGTCGGTGCCTCCACTAGCTTGTGTTGATGTTGTCGGCGTCGCCGCCGCAGCACCGTGATGATGTCGTCGTCGTTGTTGTCGGTGCCGCGCAGCACCGTGACAATGCCACTGTCGTCACAGCAGCAGACCCGCGTCAATGTCGATGTTGTCGCCGCCTCCGCCCCAGCCCCGTGTCGATGTCAATGTCGATGTCGACGAACCTAATTGATGTGAAAATGGATAGGAAGCACAGAGCAGATCAATGATTCAAACTTTCAAAGGCTTGAGGTTGGTTTTGCTTTGGTATGCTTACGAAAAATAGCCGAAAAACAAAGTCATGCTGAACTCTAGACTAAATCATTTTGTTCTATGTTAGTGATGTCTTGTAGACAGTTAGCATATTTATATAACTCAAATTCACTTTATGTATCCTTAGCAGATTGGTGGCAACCAGCTGAACACCATGAGGCAGAGGGTTACCTAAATAGACAGCACCAGCACCATGAAGTAATCTCTAGTTTCTATTTTTTAAGTGAACATTTTTTTTTGTGGATATTTTAAGTGAACATTTTACCACACCTGATGTTTCCCGTGAGGGAGGCTGTTGTTCATTTTGTGATTCTCTTCTGTCAAATGTTTACCATGAATAGTTTCATTTTTATAAAGCTAATTTCCCTTGTCTTTTTCTCATTAATCCATTATAGTTATTAATTCGATAAATCCCATGAGTAAGAAAGCAGTGAAACTAAATTTAGGGTTGCATAACTGGGCATTCTCACTCCTATTTATATATGCAGATAAAAATCTCTAATAATAAACCTAAGAACCAATATATGCAGCAAGTACATTCTCCCAAATTTGTCTGCTAAGAACAACAGCTGGAACAAAGGGAATCGCTTGGTACTTAGGTAGCAGCTTCCAAGAAATGAGATGAATTAACTGGCACATGGACACAATAGACAATACACATATATAGCATAGCATGATCCATATATATTTTGGGCATCAAGTATTCTCAGACAGTCACCTAACCAATGTGTTGGGGTAACACTTGAGAACACAATCATGTTTTTCGATTACATAAATACGTGGGTAACACCATATTTCACTTAATATCAATTAACCATCAGTCAGAAATGAAGAACTTTTACTCAATGCATATAGATCAATAAAGCATAGACGGGGGCAAAGAACCACATGGTGTACCCAATTAAATCTGCTACCCAATTGGCTATAATTAATAGAGACAGTATGCAGATTCTGCATATATACAACGCCTTCCTCCGCGGGCGCCTTGCCGAGTGCGTCTACTGCCAACAACCAGCGGGCTTCGTCGACGCCAACTTCCCCGAGCACGTCTGCCTCCTCGACAAGTCGTTGTACAGCCTCAAGCAGGCGCCACGGGCGTGGTCCGCCCGGTTCGCCACGTACGCCCAACTTCTCGGCTTCGTCAGCTTGTGGGCGGATCCCTCCCTGTTCGTCCTACAGAGCAGTGTCGGGATTCCCTACCTGCTACTCTATGTCGACGACGTTGTGCGCACGGCCTCGTCTACGCCCCTGCTTCAACACCTTCAGCGGCAGCTCTCTGGCGATTTCTCTATAAAGGACCTCGGTCCTCTGCACTACTCCCTGGGCATTGCCGTCACCCGCACGGCGAACGGCTTCTTCCTTTCCCAGCGACAATATGCCGAGGAGCTCCTGGATCGCACCAACATGACACACTGCAAGCCGGTGGACAATCCCGTTGACAGGCACGCCAAACTCTCCGCTCTCGAGGGTGCCCCCGTCCCGGATCCCACCGAGTACCGAAGCATCGTGGGCGCTTCAGTACATGTCTGTGACGCGCCCGGACATTGCCTATGCAGTGCAACAATGCTGCTTAGTCATGCATGATCCGGGTGCGCCCCACCTCGCCCTCGCCAAGCGCGTGCTGCGGTATCTCCGCGGCACCACTTCGCACGGCCAGCATCTTCAGCGCGCTCCGTCGCTCGACCTCGTCGCCTACTCCGACGCGGACTGGGTTGGCTGCCCCGACACACGGCGCTCCATATCTGGCTACGCCGTCTACCTCGGTTACTCGCTCGGCTCCTGGTCCTCCAAGCGCCATGCCACCGTGTCGCGGTCGAGCGCGGAGGCCGAATACCGTGCTGTCGCCAATGTTGTCGCGGAATGCTGCTAGCTGCGCGAACTACTCGTCGAGCTCTCCATCCCCCTGCCGAAGGGGAGTGTGGTCTTCTGCGACAACATCTCATCCGTGTACATGTCTGCCAACCCAGTGCATCACCTGCGGATGAAAACACATCTAGCTGGACATCCACTTCGTATGAGAAAAGGTGGCGCTCGGAAAACTTCGCGTTCTTCATGTCCCGATGATGCAGCAGTTCGCCGACGTGCTTACCAAGGGCCTCCCGACAGCAGCCTTCCAAGACTTCCGTTCCAGTTTGTGCATCCGTTCTCCGGATGCTTCAACTGTGGTGGGGAGTTAGTTGCACCAGTCATACACCTAAGCCCTAGCACGCACAGCACGATCCCACGATCGCTCGCACGATCTCTCCAGCGCTATGCGCTCTCCCTGTACATGTAACCCATATATACATGAGTTCATACACGGCACCACTCAAGGTGGATTTGCCCATTCATTTAATTGTTCTCAGAACCAGACGCCGTCGGGAGAGGTGACGGGGATCACTTTCTCTTCGTTGAGGAAGACAGCATGGGGAGCGGTGATCTCAGTGGTGACCACGACCATAAGCAGTCTTTGATCATGCTCCTTCTTGCCTTGTTGCTCTTCATCTTTGATCCTAGATCAGCAATCCTTCTTCCAATGCCTAGTTTTCCGCGGTATTGGCGTTTGCCCTTTTCTTTCCGTCGGAGCCACACGATCCTGCTGTGCCGCCGTTTTCGGGCGCTGGTTTGCCGCCTCCCACTGGTTTTGGCTTGTTCGGCGACTTACCTTTTTCGCCACCGCCTGAGGAAGAGCCGCCCCCAAACTGCTGTTGGCGCGCTGCCCATTCTTCTACAGTGAGAAGGAGGCGACCAGCGGACTGAGAGGCATCGTCAAGGCCATAGTGATTGTCGCAAGCCGATCGAGAAGCGCCCAGCCAGTTCCTCGATCATCATCGTTTTCAGGTCGATGAGGGACTCGATTGCCATGGCCATCTTCCGGTACTTTCGTCGCAGCACCCAGAGGAACTGCTGGATGGCTTTGTGTCTCGTCATTGGATCGCTGCACTTCGCCTTGGCCTCGCGCACGTGCTCACTCCCCACCCGGAGAGTCTTGATCGTCTCCCAAGCGACATTGGCGGTGTCCTTGTGCATCATCTCCAGCGGCGCGACGATGAGGATGACGGAGAGGGCTAGCGGGTCTGATGCAAATTGTCGTTGTCAAACTAGCTAGATCAGAGAGAGAGAAGCTCGAGAGAGGGATGGACATAACGAGCGTGAGAGATTTGTGCTTGTCCGCGCGTTTTCTGTTTCTGCATGCCTTTTCTTATATGATTACAAAGCTCAAAAGCCCCGGACGCTCCGCCATGATCTGCAGCGACCGCGCCATACCGGGATTGCCTCACATAGATAGCGTCGTCCACGTCCGGGAGAAAAGAAAGGAAAAGAAACGGGTACGTGCATGGCACACCATCCCATCCCACTAGGTAGCTGCATGCATGAGCGCGTCACATCCGTACGTGCATGCTCTTATTTTAACAGAAAACCAACCTACCCTCTCTGCATGAGCTTAGCCGAGACGACAGTTTCGAGCGGCCAAGCAGTACGGGCACGACAGTTTCGAGTGTAACCGAATATCTCGTCCAGATCGGACGGCAGACTAGCAGCCGCCGTAAAAATTATACCAGCACTATGCGATGCATTGTCATTGGATAAGTATGGGAGGCTGTCCGGCCGGGAACGAGAACCGCGCCAGCCACACGCTCGGCTCGACGTTGTGTAGTCCCACATCGCTCCCGTGCAAGCAATCCGGCCAGCTTAATTAGCCTGTTACTGAGCTCTGTATCGGCTTAGGAGGCATTCGCGGAGCAGCCATGCTAGTTGGTCGCTGGTCGATCGAGTTTGCTGAGGCGACTCCCACGACGCAGAAATGAGCCTGCTTATCTTAGCTAAGCTTGGCCTATCAGGTCTGCCGAGGAAAAAAGCGTTCACTGGCCTAGCTAACCAGTGAAGTAAGCCTTTTTTGTTTTCTCTTATCTTTTATTTCATGCCGCTAAGATCGTTGATCATCATTTTTTTATTCCTTGCGCTAAGATCGCCGATCATCATTTTTTTCTTTTCTTTTTTCCTTCATCGTACGAGGGATTATTAATAGCAGCTACTATTTAAATTCTCATTTCCTCCCGCTAAGACGCCAAGCAAATTTTAAGACGGTCTCAACTATTATGGACGGTCCACATCTTTTTGTTCTTTGCGCTAAGATCGTTGATTATCAAAAAAAAATTATTCCTTCTTTTCCTTCATCGTACCATAGATTATTAAAAGCAACTACAACTTCACTTCTTGTATCCTTCTGCTAAGACTCCATACACATTTTAAGATGGTCCCAACTATTATGGACAATCCATTATTTAAGATCCAGTTTCGTTTCCCTCTTGCATGTAAGGGTGGACACTTTAAACCCAAAAACCGAAACCGAACCGTTTTAATCGGAGTATAGGCTAAATCGGTTTTTGGTTATTCGAGTTGGTTTTAAAATTAATTAGACACTATTTGGTGTTCAGTTTTAAGTCAGTTTTCAGTTCAGAAAAACCGTATACACCAAAGTAACCGAATTGTGAGTCTGACACCCTCGTCTCTCTCCGGCGCAAGCTAAACAAGCTAACCGATTAGTTTAAGTCGCTAGCTATCTATTGTGTTGTTTTGGTAATCTCTACTCCTAAATGAGGTTTCTGCGGTCGTGATGGTAGGTATGGACGTCGCTTCATTCGTTCGCCTGCTTGTTCACTCGGACTCCTCGCGTAGCTCCTCCCGCGCAACCGTGTAAAAAAGGAAAGCCCTCCTGCAAAAACAGCCATGATTCACAGACGCCGAGATCTTCCTCACAACGAATCCCATCCCTCCCCAATCTACACGTCGTTTCGTTCGTCGCTGCGCCGCCTCCCCTAGCTCCCATCGGGCCGCTTTCCCATCCATGTCCACACCAGATCCCTCACCGGAGTCTCCCCCATCCCCTTTCGCGCCATGGCCAGCTCCCTCGAGAGCGCCACACGTCGCTCTAGGTATGGAAATGAAATGTATATGCACTAGAAGAGCGAGCGGAGCTCCAGTTTGATCCGATGTTTACAACTATCTCCGAGGATTTAGTATTACGTGGCCTTACTTGAGGTCAAATTATTCTCTGTATCTGTTAAGGATTCACATTCCATTGTAGCTTTGATCCGTCGTGAGCATCAGCGGTGGCAAGGAGCTCCACAGCCCTAGCGCCGGCCACGGAGAGCGGCAGATCCCGCGCCAGCCGCTCGATTCTGCCCAACAGACACAGCATCTGCCAGCGCATCGCCCGTTGCCACGAGACGAGGAGTCCCCAAGGTCCCGCAGCGTCCTTGGCGGGAGGAGCACGCAAGGTCCCTGGTGGCAGCTACCGAATTACAAGGAGTTGGCCCCAACTGCGGCTGCCTCGAGCGTGGAAGAAGCGTGGGCATTGATACTTCTCCAACGTATCTATATTTTTTGATTATTTCATGTTGTTATATTATCATTTTTTGATGTTTTACAATCATTTTATAGTCATTTTATATCATTTTTTGGTACTAACATATTGACATAGTGCCAAGTGCCAGTTGCTGTTTTTTGCATGTTTTTTACATCGCAGAAAATCAGTATCAAACGGAGTCCAAACGCAGCGAAACTTTTTGAAGATTTTTTATGGAGCAGAAGACATCCAGTGGGCGGAAGAAGCACCTGGGGGTGCTCCGAGGGGAGCACAACCCACCCACCGGGGCGCACCTGGGCCCACCTCGGGTGCCTCCCGAACCGCCTCTTTACTCTATAAATAAACCAATATTCTAGAAAACCTAGGAGAGTTGACGAAAATCAATTTCAGCCGCCGCAAGTTCTAGAACCACCAGATCCAATCTAGATACCATCACGGAGGGGTTCATCATGTCAATTGGTGCCTCTCCGATGATGCATGAGTAGTCTTTTGTAGACCTCCGGGTGTGTAGTTAGTAGCTAGATGACTTCCTCTCTCTCTTGGAGATCCATATGATGTAACTCTTTTTGCAGTGTGTTTGTTGGGATCCGATGAACTTTGAGTTTATGATCAGATCTATCTCTTTTTATCCATGAAATTTATTTGAGTCTTATTTGATCTCTTACATGCATGATTGCTTATAGCCTCGTATTTGTTCATCGATATTTGGTTTTTGTTTGGCCAACTTGATCTATTTATCTTGCAATGGGAAGATGTGCTTTGTGATGGGTTCGATCTTACGGTGCTTGATCCAACTAGCAGAAGGGGAACCGACACGTATGTATCGTTGCTATTAAGGATAACAAGATGTGGTTTATTTCTACATAAATAGATATTGTCTACAACATGTCATTGTTCTTATTGCATTACTCCGATTCTCCATGAACGTAATACAGTAGATGCATGCTGAATAGCGGTCGATGTGTGGAGTAATAGTAGTAGATACAGGCAGGAGTCGATCTACTAATCTTGGACGTGATGCCTATATAATGATCATTGCCTGGATATCGTCATGAGTATTTGAAGTTCTATCAATTGTCCAACAGTAATTCGTTTACCCAACGTTTGCTATTTTTCTCGAGAGAAGCCACTAGTGAAACCTACGCCCCCCGGGTCTCTTCTTTATTATATTTGTCTTTGCGATCTATTTTCCTTTGCTTTTATTTTCAGATCTATTAAACCAAAAATACAAAAATACCTTGCTCCAATTTATTCTTATTAATTTTATCTCGTGTTCCCGCGCGATCTATCTATTAAATTATTACAACTCTCTTATGTCCGTTTGCCAATTTCTGGCGCCGTTACCCGAAAGGGATTGACAACCCCTTTAATGCGTCGGGTTGTGAGTGTTTGTTATTTGTGTGCAGGTGCCGTTCACGTAGTGTTGCGTGGTTCTTCTACTGGTTTGATAACCTTTGTCTCATCACTGAGAGAAATACCTACCGTTGCTATGCTGCATCATCCCTTCCTTTTTGGGGAAATACCGACGTAGTTCTAGCAGACATCAGAAGGAATTTCTGGCGCCGTTGCCGGGGAGACATCATCAACATCTACCAGGTTCCTGATCCCAAATCTCATCTCCTTGCAATTTACATTATTTGCCATTTGCCTCTCATTTTCCTCTCCCTCACTTCACAAAAATTTGTCGTTTTATTCGCCCTCCTTTTTTGTTCGCCGTTTTCTCGTCCGATCTGTTTTTGTGTGCACCCTTGTTTGCATAGTCATTATGCCTCAAAGAAAATATTATGATGTTCCTTATCCAAATATTTTTCTTGAAATTGAGAAAAGTACTAAGGAATATATGACTACACAATTTGAGCACAATAAATATTTTACTGAAGAACTTAAGGAACACTTTGTTGTGCTGGAAGCTATAACTAAACAACTTGATGATATTAGTAGAGAAGTTAGCGATCTCTGATCTAAGTATGCTTTAGCTGAAAGTTTGCTAGGTAAAATATCCGATGCACAAGCTACCCTAGTAAATCAAATGGCCGCTAAACAAATCTTGTTAGAGGATAAAAGTGTTGAAGATCTTAAAATGATTGGTGTTTCCTGTATTAATTATTTGTTTAGTAAAATTAAGATTGATAATGAAGGGACTGAAGAAGAGTCAACTTTAGCCAGAAGCCGTCCCTATAATTCAGAGGGTGAAAATCTTGTTGAGAAAATTGATAAAAGTGGGTTTGAGGAGGTCAAAACTATAACTAGTGATGTGCCCACTCTTTTGGATTACAAAGATTTTAATTACGATAGTTGCTCCTTGATTGATTGTATTTCTTTGTTACAATCCATGATAAATTCACCCCATGCTTATGAACAAAATAAAGCATTTACTAAACATATTGTTGATGCTATGATGAAAGCTTTGGAAGAAAATTTGGAACTAGAAGTTTCAATTCCTAGAAAATTATATGATGAGTGGGAACCTACAGTCAAAATCAAGATTAAAAATTATGAGTGTTTTGTCTTGCTTGCAAACTTACATCTTGGGGTAGTGTCAGAGATCCCCCTAAATCTGAATTTAGAGACTTTCTTGCCAGTATAACTGTGGGGGCTCTAGAGATATAACGCAAGCCACTATAGGGAGCATTCACTTTCCCGCTATACATTATTTTGCTCTCTTCATAGGTAGATGCATAAATGCTATCGGATGAAGCATGTCACATGTGTGTCCCTGATCTCAGCATTCTTAGGAGTGCTGTGTTAGGAGACCAATCTTATCATATGGGAGCCATCGTAGCTCGTAGGTTGCATCATAATAGATATAATGGAGATTTCTTTTGAGGAATTTATGCAACCCGCTTAGCTAATTTTCTTGAGATAGACATTCGTGAGGGTGATATGGAGTTACCCCCTACTTATTTAGATTTTGACTCTATGGTTTCCCACCAGTTTGTTGAGAGGACTGAACCACCTCTCCAGTATCGACTAACAGGCTTCGAGGTATGTATTTAAGACATGTAAAAATATTACCGCATAGACAGTAGCCCTTGATGCTCAGTTTGGTGTTCGGAAAGAAAAGCCGGACTAAGGATCTAAAAAGATATACGCAGGATTCTAACATAAGTATGTCAATATGAGAATGCAGGCTGCGCTGCTGACCTGTGCCGCACTAACTGCGGAGGTCGATGCATTGAAGCAGAGCCTCGAGCGGTCCGAGACCGAGCTCGGCCTTGCCAAGAAGCAGCTCGGGGACAAGGAAGGTAAGTAGTACCTTATGTAAGTATATAAAAAGATCTGGTTGCAAATAATGACAGGACCAACGTGAGTATTCCAGGGGCCACGACCGAGGTGGCGACCCTGAAGGAAGCGCTGTCCAAGGCCGAAGACAATGCGGCCGTGGAGCGCACCGAGCGAGAAAAGCAGGAGGCGCGGGTGGCGGAGGCGCAGCTAGAGCTCCACGCTCTTGTGAAAAAATACGAGAGTTTGGAGCTTGACTCAAAGACTCGAGAGTCCGAGCTTGCCTCGGCCCTTGAGAGCGCCAAATCTGCCAAGGACGAAGCCCAAAAAGCCCTCCAGAAATTTGAGGCGATGAAGAAGATAGCGGCGGGTAAGGCATTCTTTATGCAAAGCAAGCACGTGAAAGTGAATTACTTGTTACTTACCCGAGTCCGGAGCTCTCCAGGAGCATTTGCAGATCTGCCCCGCAATGTGTCCGACGCCGCCGCATTCTAACGAGCCGACGAAGGGAGCTCGACGGAGAAGGTGTTCTGGTCCCAGTATGCTGAGGGACACCCGGTGCCCTTGAGCGACCAGCTGAAGCAGCTGGTCGAGCTCCATAAGGTAGCCGAACAGGCCATGAAGGGCCTTATAGGCCGGCTATGGCCTGGGGAGGTCATGCCTGGGAGCTACTTTGGGCTGGTGAGGCGGCTGGTGGATGCCTGTCCATGGCTTGAAATCATCAAGCGCTCCGTATGCATCGAAGGCGCCCGTAGGGCCCTTGCCCGTGTTAAAGTACAATGGGGCAAGATGGATGCTGAGAAGCTGGTGACAGATGGGCCACCGGAGGGGAAGGAGCATCGCAAGCCCGAGTTGTATTATGAGGGCGTCCTGAAGGGTGCCTGCCTGGTGGCGAATGATTGTTCCAAGGATGTAATTTTTGAGTAAACTCGCTCGTGTTATCCTGTGCGCTGAAAACTTGTTCATATGCGCTAAGCAACGCTTTTTGAATTTAAAATATTACCTTCTGTGCGGCCGTTTATTAAATTTGAGAGATGCGAGTCGTCGGCTTCTACCCCATGCCACGAGTGCTGGGGTGTTCGGGATAAACCTGAGCGCTCTTGTTCCCATTCTTGGGTCCTTCGAGGGAGGAACTCAGCACAACGAACAAGGCAATCGGACTATAATGCTTTATCACTCTCACTTAGCCATAAAATTCTATAATTTTAAATTTCGGCGAAGCCCCTAGTATTCGGAGGACCGAGTTCGGGGCGCTATCCACGTCTAGACCGGACAAAGCCGGCTCCTCGCTCTAAGCGGCATAAGTCTTTAGGGACTCGAAAAACCTCTCGAACAGCGACCGGCTCTCGCCCTATCATGACGGTCAGTTTTAGCTTTCTCTACTGAGGTGCTTAACCCAGCTCAACTGGGGCACAATCGTAGTAGTTCTCCCAGCGCTACCTTAGCCGATATAACGGAACGTAAGGCACCAAAACATGGGAGCCGGGCAAACCCAACTATTGACCCAAGACATGTTTCGGAGCCGATGCATATAATGCTATATGTTCGGGGTGCCGCACTCGAGAGAATGTCCGGACTTCTCACACCATATTCTGGGGTACTTAAGCCCCTGGTGTATTGGTCGTACCAAAGTGTACGGTCGCATAATGTCATAACTGAACATATTTACATAAAAAATGAATGCAATAACAGAAAAGAGCTATCTATTGTTTATTAAAAGGCTGCTATGAAAGCAAAACGATACAAATAGTGCGATAAGCAAGAGATGGGATTATTTGAAATGTCCCCCTCCAGGGGCAAGCTGTGAGACTTTATGTAAGACAGGTATTTAGCTCGTTATAGAGACCACCTGGACATTCGACGTAGCTTTCTGCCTCCCTGGCTGTTGCATCGTGTGTTCGGCGATTGTACTACCGGACAGGCCTTCTGGAGAGTGGATTCCTGAAAGTAAGAAAAAATAAATGACAAAATCGGGAGCCCCTAGTGCGGTTGAGCCGCATTTCGGGAGTGTCGTGGTTGTGCCCCTCCCCTTATGCCCATGGTATTTCCAGAGCGTAATTATGTACGCGTGGCACTGGTTCCGTAATTTCGCGAGGGCTGGGGATGGGGCCGCACTGCTACGCTTGCTCGGAACATGCCGGGCGGTCTTGCTGTAGGTTACTCCGGGCGCGCTTGACGGTGTTCGGACGTTTAATAGCCGGACTGGAGAATTGCCTTGAGAGGCTACTTTGTACTTCCGCCGCGAGGGCCGCCATATGCTCCTCCGTTCGGAGAGAGCGCTCGGTGTTTCCATTGACCGTAATGACTCCTCGAGGGCCTGGCATCTTGAGCTTGAGGTATGCGTAGTGCGGAACCGCATTGAACTTTGCAAATGTGGTTCCTCCGAGCAGCGCGTGATAGCCACTGCGGAACGAGACTATGTCGAAGATTAACACCTCGCTTCGGAAATTATCCGGGGATCCGAAGACCACTTCAAGTGTAACTGAGCCTGTACAGTTGGCCTCTACACCTGGTATGACGCCTTTAAAGGTCGTCTTTGTGGGTTTAATCCTTGAGGGATCTATGCCCATTTTTCGCACTGTATCCTGATAAAGCAGGTTCAGGCTAATGTCGCCGTCCATAAGGACTCTAGTGAGGTGAAATCCGTCAATTATTGGGTCTAGAACCAATGCGGCGAATCCGCCGTGGCGGATGCTAGTGGGGTGGTCCCTTCGATCAAAAGTGATCGGCAGGAGGACTACGGGTTGAACTTTGGGGCGACTGGCTCCAACGCATATACGTCCCTGAGTGCACGCTTCCGTTCCCTTTTGGGGATGTCGGTTGCGTATATCATGTTCACCGTCCGTACTTGTGGGGGAAAGCCCTTCTGTCCCCTATTGTTCGGCGGCCGGGGCTCCTCCTCGTCATCGCTATGCAGCCCCTTGTCTCTGTTTTCGGCACTTAACTTGCCTGCCTGCTTGAACACCTAACAATCCATGTCGGTGTGATTGGCTGGTGTTTCGGGGGTGCCGTGTATCTGGCACGAGCGATCGAGTATTCGGTCCAATCTGGACGGGCCCGGAGTATTTCTTTTGAATGGCTTTTTCCGCTGACCGGGTTTAGAGCCTCTGAATCCGGCATTAACTGTCGTATCCTCAGCATCGTCGTCGTTAATGCGGCGCTTGTGCTTGTTGCGACGCGACCTGCCATTGTTGTCCTTGGTATCTGAATTACCAGGGCTCTGGGTCATGTTATTACTACGAGCTAGTCAGCTGTCTTCTCCCGCGCAAAAGCGGGTCATGAGTGTTGTGAGGGCTGCCATGGATTTCGGCTTTTCCTGTCCAAGGTGCCGGGCAAGCCATTCGTCACGGATGTTATGTTTGAAGGCTGCGAGGGCCTCTGCGTCCGGACAGTCGACTATTTGATTTTTCTTGGTTAGGAACCGTGTCCAGAATTGTCTGGCCGATTCCTTCGAGCTGCTGAATTATGTGGCTTAGGTTATCGGCGTCTGGTGGTCGCACATAGGTGCCCTGGAAATTGTCGAGGAATGCGGCTTCCAAGCTGGCAAGCTGTTAAGACAATGCCGAGCTGGTCCTTTAAGCTTGAGTGGGAGGTATTTGATAGCGTGTAAATCATCACCGCGGGCCATGTGGATATGAAGGAGATAATCCTCGATCCATATCGCAGGATCTGTTGTGCCATCATATGATTCGATGTTTACGGGTTTAAAACCCTCGGGGATTTGATAATCCATTACTTCATCTGTGAAGCATAGTGGGTGTGTGGCGCCTGTGTACTGGGCTATATCACGACGTAGCCCAAATGAGCTTTGTCTGCTGTGTTCGGCCTGGCCGTATTTGCCATATCCGGCATGACGGTTAACGTCACGTGTCGTGGGGCGCCCACGTGATCCGTAGATCGATCTTGTTTGCCTTTCCTTGTCCTTCAATATGTCTCACAGGTCTGGCGCGTTTCCTCGTGCCTTGGTATTTTTTGAGCGATGCCGGGGTGCGGCTTGAGTGGATGGCCGAGAGGCCTCTCTGTCGCGGCCACGAGGTGGCCGGTCGGCCGCGTCATGCGCTGGTGATGTAGGTTTAGGTGCTTCATCCTCTAATCGGGGTAGCAGCCTGCGCTTTGGGTAGCTCTTGGAGGGGCGTTCGAGTTCGTACTCTTACTTCGGTCCATCTGTCGGCTAGCAAGTCTTGGTCAGCTCTAAGCTGCTGCTGTTTTTTCTTGAGGCTGCTCGCCGTGGCCATAAGCCTGCGTTTGAAACGCTCTTGTTCGACGGGATCCTCAGGCACGACGAATTCGTCGTCATCGAGGCTTGCCTCGTCTTCGGAGGGAGGCATGTAATTATCGTCCTCTACCTCTCTGTCTGCCGCTCTCTCATGAGGGCTGGCTTCTCCATCCTCCTGTGTTGAATCCTGCTGGAGGGGGTTGTCTTCGGCACTGTCCGGGGTGTTATTATCTCCCGTGCCGGAATCGCCGTTTTTGCTTTGGCGGGGTTTAGAGCGGCGCCGCTGACGCCGGCGCTTAGGCTGCTTATTGGAGGGGTCATCCTCCGTTGTTCCATCGCCATTCCCTTCTTTTGGGGTGTCCACCATGTATATGTCGTATGACGAGGTGGCCTTCCAGTGCCCTATAGGCGCTGGTTCTTGGCCGTCTCCTGCATCGGCCTCCATACCGTCGATGTCTTCGGAGTCGAAGTCGAGCATGTCTGTTAAATCCTCGACAGTGGCTACGAAGTGGGTGATGGGTGGGCTTTGAATTTCTTCGTCGTCCGCATCCCAACCTTGCTGACCATAGTCCTGCCAGGGCTCTCCTGATAAAGAGAGAGACTTTAGTGAATTCAGAATGTCGCCAAAGGGCGAGTGCTGAAAGATTTCCGCGGCGGCGAACTCCATGATCGGCGCCCAATCGGGTTCGATCGGCAGGGGCGCGGAAGGTTCGGAGTCCGGAAAGGAGTCCGGCACCTTGGAGTCATGAGCTTCGCAAAGGACAAGGCTGGTATTCAGCTCGATCGCCGTAGAGATTGCAGCCCCCGAGGCGGTGTCCAACCACCCGTCCTCGATTGGCGCAGTCGGCACCGAGCTAAGGGTCGGAGAGGACACTGGGGCGGCCTCCTGGGCAATGTTCGGCGGCAGAGCTAGATCATGCCTATCGTGATAGTGCGGCGCGCTCGGTTGTGGCTCGAACCCGTCGAAGATCAAATCTCCGCGGATGTCAGCCGTGTAGTTCAAACTTCCAAATCTGACCTGATGGCAGGGGCGTAGTTTTCGATCTGCTCCAGATGGCCAAGCGAATTGGCCCGCAGTGCAAAGCCGCCGAATACGAAGATCTGTCCGGGTAGAAAAGTCTCACCCTGGACCGCATCGTTGTTGATGATCGGAGGAGCCATCGGGCCTAAAGATGACGACACATAGGAACTCTCAATGAAAGCACCAATGTCGGTGTCAAAACCGGCGGATCTCGGGTAGGGGGTCCCGAACTGTGCGTCTAGGAGGATGGTAACAGGAGACAAGGGACATGATGTTTTTACCCCGGTACGGGCCCTCTCGATGGAGGTAAAACCCTACTCCTGCTTGATTAATATTGATGATATGGGTAGTACAAGAGTAGATGTACCACGAGATCAGAGAGGCTAAACCCTAGAAGCTAGCCTACGGTATGATTGTTGTTCGTCCTACGGACTAAAACCCTCCGGTTTATATAGACATCGGAGAGGGCTAGGGTTACACAGAGTCGGTTACAATGGGAGGAGATCTACATATCCCTATCGCCAAGCTTGCCTTCCACGCCAAGGAAAGTTCTATCTGAACACGGGACGAAGTCTTCAATCTTGTACCTTCATAATTCAGGAGTTCGGCCGAAGGTTATAGTCCGGTCATTCGAACACACCCTAATCCAGGACTCCCTTACTGGTGTTAGGAATAAGCCACGCCACGATGGTGATCATCATGTGTGTGCGTGTTGATCGAGCTGGGCGCCGGTGCGTGGCCGCAACCATGGCGGTAGCGAGTGAGCCCAGAGTGTGTGTGTGCGTGTATGTGTCCCGGTGTCACATTAGTCCGTGCTGGCGTTCGTGCCCATCGTGTAGGTCTAGCCCGGACGCCGGTGCGTGGCCAAGTCCGTGCCCGAGTGCGAGTCGCAGTCCCTTTGCGTCAGTGGCGTGGCCATAGTTAGTTGTGTGCGTAGTCATCTCTGCGGCTGGCCTAGTCATGTGGAGCTGTGTGCTGGCTGCATGCATGGCTGAGTTTGCTAGCTATAGTGAAGCAATTCTACGGGTCGTGTGTAGTGCGCTTAGTGGCCGGTGGGCTGTGTGCGCTGCGTTCCAAAGAGCTACAAAAGCGGCTGTACTCTGAATTTATAAAAGTGAAATAGAAGTCAACAGTACAGGCCGCTGGGCGTCCGGGTCATTCGTCGCCGCAAGAGTGAGTGCTCACCCACATGTATGTCGTCTCTGTGTCCATGGCGTATGCCGCTGGTGTGTCCAGCAAGAGCGCTTGAGCTCGGCGTTCGTCGCCGGAGGGCAGCCCAAACAGCTGGTGATTGTTGTTGATCATCAATCAACTTTCTTATTAATTGCTTTTCATACATCGTCTCGTCACTAGTGCAGAACTGGGCAATAGCACCGGTTCGTAAGGCCCTTTAGTGCCGGTTCCACAACCACGTGGCATCAACCGGTACTAAATGTTTGTGGGTTTTTATTTTATTTTTTATTTTTCAATTAAATTTGTATTATCAATTTAATTTAGGATTGTTTTACGTTATAGTGAGTTATAGTGGTCATCATCATCATCATCATCATCATCGCATATTAATAAATAAATAAACTTTAGCTAGCTAAAAATCATCATAGTCGTCATTATAGTTACCACTAATATTTAATCATTATAGTCATTACCGCTAGCTATCTAATCACCAACATAATCATCGAGTTCACTTTGTAACAGAAGCAAAGATATCATCGAGTTCAACATAATCATCACCAACATCGAAGTTCAGGACAATACGGACATGCATGAGAAAGGACAAGTACTAATTAATTAAGAGCATGAACTAGCTACTCCTGTTGCTCCCTCTCAGGTAGAATAGCATAGAACATGTATAGCTCTCCATCTTCATCATACTGGAGCATGCAGATGAATCTGTCTCCTAATCTTGGGTTGCGCTTCTCCTTGCTGCCCCCTAGTACTTCTCTGCGATCGTTTACAATTTTGCTCCAATCTTTCACTATTAAGCATTCTTCGCTTTCAGAAATCCTGAATGCACTCATGTGTAATGTAGGAAATCTTGGTCGTAAGCTAACCATTGACATGCGACCTTTTGTCTCGATCCACTGAAGCACAACTGTCATCGGAAGTCCCTGTTGATGAAAGA
>LR880972.1:1004191119-1004212606 GCA_904067115.1 Aegilops sharonensis | reverse complement strand
CTTCTCCTTGCTGCCCCCTAGTACTTCTCTGCGATCGTTTACAATTTTGCTCCAATCTTTCACTATTAAGCATTCTTCGCTTTCAGAAATCCTGAATGCACTCATGTGTAATGTAGGAAATCTTGGTCGTAAGCTAACCATTGACATGCGACCTTTTGTCTCGATCCACTGAAGCACAACTGTCATCGGAAGTCCCTGTTGATGAAAGAACATCGTATAGTAATTAATATACTAAGCAATGAAAGTTTAGCTTCAAAAATAATGTATGCAAAGATGCACTAATTAAGGATAAATAGTTAAAATCTTACCATCTTTCGATTATAGATGTGACCGTAGTTCAATACGATCACCATTGGTCGCACGTTTTGAGTACTAACATTTCTAAGTTCAGGAAAAAAATTTGTCTTGACAGTATTAAGATCCTCAAGCCATGAAACACAATGACTTATCTCCTCGCAGTTTAGTTGAGCCCCGGGGCAGTAGTAGGTCCTGTCTACCAAGCGCCGGACATGTTTGCTTGAACCGAAATAAGCTGACAATACAAATTAGTTGTCAACTATTTTTGAATAAACTGTATCAAAGACATAAACATATGCATGCATGGTTGAGAAAAACTCACATAATGGTAGAACTGGAGGCGTTTGCACATTAACCCAGATGTCTATATTACCTTCAATATCATCTTCTGGACGAATATCAAAGGTGATAACCATATCAGGCTCAAATGCATAAGCCTTGCATAGTGCTTGCCAAGTTTTGTATTTAGAATGGGTGTATGTGTCTCCATTATATAATTTGACGTTGAAAGTATACCCATGCTCCGTCTTCAAGTAAACGCTCTTTACCTCCATATCATCTATAGCACTAAAACATATCTTATCCAAGACAAAAATTCTTGCATGGCAGGGGATGCGCTAGTAGAATAGTGAAAATTTAAAATTATAAGTTGAAGCAAATGAAGTATAAGTCATGCTTTAAAATTATAAGTTGAAGCAAATGAAGCATATGTTTTGCATTCAAATAATAATTGCCGTTGTGACTTACTGTATCCACTTCGAATGTCTCATTCAGCTTGATGCTGAAGCGCCTACCATCAACAAGGAAATTTCTGTCGCACAGGCCGCGCTGGTCTTCAGAGTGTTCGCACATAATGAAATCGTTTTCATCGTCAGATGACATTTCCTATATGTTCATATAAGTGAAACATTAAACACTTATTACTATCTAACATTAATTAATATCTAGCCAATTCAAATATATATCTAACTATATTCATCTCTAACAATTGACATTATTATTAATTATTCAACTAGTTCAAATCTCAAATACCTAAATAAACTAGTTCGACAATTTTCTTACTAAAAATAAACTAGTTCTATTAATTATTCAACTAGTTCAAATCACATATACCTAAATAAACTAGTTCGACAATTTTCTTACTAAAAATAAACTAGTTATATTAATTATTCAACTAGTTCAAATCTCAAATACCTAAATAAACTAGTTCGACAATTTTCTTACTAAAAATAAACTAGTTATATTAATTATTCAACTAGTTCAAATCTCATATATATACCTAAATAAACTAGTTCGACAATTTTCTTACTAAAAATAAACTAGTTATATTAATTATTCAACTAGTTCAAATCTCACATACCTAGCTAATTAATATCTAATTAAATTTTCTAAAAAAAGAAAACAGAAAATAAGTAAAAAAATGTGTGTGTGTGTGTGTATGTGTGTAGTGTGTGTATGTGTGTATATATATATGTGTGTATATGTGTATGTGTGTGTACGCCGCCCCGTACGTACGAGCGGGGGCGCCGGCGTATGGTGCGGGGGCGGCGGCGTACGGGGCGGGGGCGCCGGCGTACGTGTCGGGGGCGCGATAGACGTACGGGACCGAGGCGACGACGACGGACGGCGGCGGCGTTCGGGGCGGCGGCGCGAGACGACGACGACGGGCGGCAGAGGGGAGAGCGACGACGACGACGGACGACGGGCGAAGGGCGGCGACGATAGGATCGAGCGGCGCGCGGCGATGTCGCGAGAGGTTGGAGACGAAGTGGGGAGATGTAACTGAAATTTTCGTAAGTGCTATATATATAGGATGGGCCTTTAGTACCGGTTGGAGCCACCAACCGGTACTAAGGCCAACTTTGGCCAGGCCAAGAGGCGGGAAGAGTAGGCCTTTAGTACCGGTTGGTGGCTCCAACCGGTACTAAAGGGTGATCTTTAGTACCGGTTGGAGCCACTAACCGGTACTAAAGGCCTCGTGCTGCCACCCCAAAGTTTAGTCCCACCTCGTCGGGCGAAGGGCAGCCGCACTGGTTTATAAACCCAGCCGCGGCTACCTCTTTGAACTCCTCTATATAGCAGGCTTGTGGGCCTAAAATCTGCGCGCTGCCCTCTGAGTCTGTTGGGCCTTTAAGGCCTGTAATTGCACGCCCGTGGCCTAGCAGGCCCACAGGGCAGCGCCCCAATTTTTTTTATAGTTTTTTCTTTTCTGCTTTATTTTCTTATATTTATTTCTGCGTAGGTTTTTGTATAGTTTTTTTTCTGTTATATTTATTTTCTTTTATTTATTTGTGAGTAGTTTTTCATCTAGTTTGCCAAATTTCAACATTTTGTAGTGATTTTCAATTTCACGGTCATTTTATATAGTTTTTTTCTTTTCAGCTATATTTTTTTTTTCTGCTATTTTTTCTTTTCTCCTATTTTTTCTTTTCTGCAAAACTTGATGGTCAAAGTCTGGAGTTATAACCAAAGTTAAAAAAAATGCCGACGTGCAATTAGTTTTTGCCATAACAGAAGAAGTCTGGACTTGTAATAAGTTATTAAAAATAAATAAGAGGTGCAATGCTCGTTAATTTGCTTCAAGCCTTTCGGAATAGTGTAAACTGCATTGCGCATAGCTCCGTGCAGTCTACCATATTCCTGAAGGCTTGAAGCTAAGCAACGTGAGCATTGAGCCTCTTCTTCATCGTCTCTGCACTCAGGGCTTATAAACCGCTCCTAGTCCCTCTCTCTTCGCGAGGTGGGACTAAAAAACAGCTTAATAAGAAACTGTAGTACTGGTTCATCCATGAACCGGTACTAAAGGTGCTCGTGGGGCCCCAGCCTTACCTGACACAACCTCATTAGTACCAGTTCCTCCCGCCTAGCAGTTGGAACCGGTACTAAACAGCTCCTCCCGCCTAGCAGTTGGAACCGGTACTTAAGAGCTCCTCCCGCCTAGCAGTTGAATGGTGCATACTGAATGCACAAAAAGTCTGGAGTTGTAATAAGTTTAAAAAATGAAATGCTTTTGTAACAGATGAGTTTAATTTCGTCATAAACCCGAATACTTCGAAAGAGATTGTCCAGTTTGTAAACGAAGTGCATCCAGTTTTTGCCGTAACCCTCTCTACTTTTTTGAACATGATATGTGGGTGAAATGATGATACCATGCCAAGTTTCAACTTTTTCAGAGTTTATTTGTAGTGCTTTTCAATTACCAGGTCATTTAGTTCTCAAAATAAATCATTAAATGCATGAAAAATAGCAAATGAAGGCATAAACGGTTGAAAGTTGATGGCGTCGCTTTGAATGGTGCATACTGAACGCAAAAAATATAAGAGCATTTAGATCATGATCTTATATTTCTTTACAGTCTAAATTGTCAATATGATCTTATAACATCAAAAATACTTTGATCATCAATGATCTTTGTGTGTACAATCTGAATTGTCAATATGAGTCATCAACGATTTATAAACCGATGAAGACTCATATTGCGGCCACAAATTCTACACATAGAGTTCAATGAAGAACAAGTGCTTGTGATAGTTTGAGAAATAACATATTTAAGGTGGTAAAAGGCTTGTTAGGGGAGCGAGGTGGGACTAAAAACAGCTTGCCATAACCTCATTAGTACCGGTTCGTGGTACGAACCGGCACTAAATGGTCACTAGTAGAAAAAGGGTCATACGTGAAGCACATTAGTGTCGGTTTGAATTTGAGCCGGTACTAATGTATACATTAGTGCAGGTTCTTGGGGCCGATCAATAGCACCGGTTCGTGGCGAACCTTTAGTACCGGTTCATGCCACGAACCGGTACTAAAGAGGCTCTGTCAGCCTGCGGTCAGGCTATGGCCCCACCATCACCATTTAGTGCCGGTTCGTACCACGAACCGGTACTAATGACGTTGTGGCTGGATTGTTTAATTAGTCCCACCTCGCTCCCCTAACAAGCCTTTTACCACCTTAAATATGTTATTTCTCTAACTATCATAAGCACTTGGTCTTCATTGAACTCTATGTGTAGAATTTGTGGCCTCAATATGAGTCTTCATCGGTTTATAAATCTTTGATGACTCATATTGACAATTCAGATTGTACACACAAAGATCATTGATGATCAAAGTATTTTGTTGATGTTATATGATCATATTGACAATTTAGACTGTAAAGAAATATAAGATCATGATGTAAATGCTCTTATATTTTTTGCGTTCAGTATGCACCATTCAAAGCGACGCCATCAACTTTTAACCATTTCTGCCTTCATTTGCTATTTTTCATGCATTCAATGATTTGTTTTGAGAACTAAATGACCTGGAAATTGAAAAGCACTACAAATGAACTCTGAAAAAGTTGAAACTTGGCATGGTATCATCATTTCACCCACATAGATTGTTCAAAAAAGTAGAGTGGGTTACGGCAAAAACTAGATGCACTTCGTTCACAAACTGGATAATCTCTTTCGAAGTATTCAGGTTTCGGACGAAATTAAACTCATCTGTTATACAAAGGCATTTCATATTTTTTAAATTATTACAACTCCATACTTTTTGTGCATTCAGTATGCACCATTCAAAGCGACGCCATCAACTTTCAACCATTTCTGCCTTCATTTCCCATAATTGTTTTAAACGCACCACCTTTAGTGCCGGTTGGTGGCTCCAACCGGTACTAAAGGGTGACCAGTACTACAGTTGCTTAGGAAGCTGTTTTTTAGTCCCACCTCGCCAAGAGAGAGGGACTAGGAGCGGTTTATAAGCCCTGAATGCAGAGACGATGAAGAAGAGGCTCAATGCTCACGTTGCTTAGCTTCAAGCCTTGCGGAATATGGTAGATTGCACGGAGCTATGCGCAGTGCAGTTTACACTATTCTGAAAGGCTTAAAGCAAATTAACGAGCATTGCACCTCTTTTTTATTTTTAATAACTTATTACAACTCCGGACTTCTTCTGTTATGGCAAAAACTAATTGCACGTCGACATTTCTTTTTTTTTAACTTTGGTTATAACACCAGACTTTGACCATCAAGTTTTGCAGAAAAGAAAAAATAGCAGAAAAGAAAAAAACTATTGCTGAAAAGAAAAAAACTATATTAAAAAACTACTCAGAAATAAATAGAACAAAATAAATATAGCAGAAAAAAAAAACTGCTCAGAAATAAATAGAAGAAAAAATAAAGCAGAAAAGGAAAAAATTATATTTGCTATTTTTCAATCGTTTACAAAATGACCGTGAAATTGAAAATCACTACAAAATGAACTCTGAAAATGTTGAATTTTGGCAAACTAGATGAAAAACTACTCACAAATAAATAAAAGAAAATAAATATAACAGAAAAGAAAAAACTGCTCAGAAATAAATAGAAGAAAAAATAAAGCAGAAAAGGAAAAAATTATATTTGCTATTTTTCAATCGTTTACAAAATGACCGTGAAATTTAAAATCACTACAAAATGAACTCTGGAAATGTTGAATTTTGGCAAATTAGATGAAAAACTACTCACAAATAAATAGAAGAAAATAAATATAACAGAAAAGAAAAAACTGTACAAAAAACTACACAGAAAGAAATAGAAGAAAAAATAGCAGAAAAGAAAAAAACTACAAAAAAAGTTGGGGCGCTGCCCTGTGGGCCTGCTAGGCCACAGGAGTGCAATTACAGGCCTTAAAGGCCCAGCAGACTCACAGGGCAGCGCGCAGAATTTAGGCCCACAAGCCTGCTATATAGAGGAGTTCGAAGAGGTAGCCGCTGCTGGGTTTATAAACCAGTGCGGCTGCCCTGCGCCTGGCGAGGTGGGACTAAACTTTGGGGTGGCAGCGCGAGGCCTTTAGTACCGGTTGGTGGCTCCAACCGGTACTAAAGATCACCCTTTAGTAATGGTTGGAGCCACCAACCGGTACTAAAGGCCTGCTCTTCCCGCCTCTTTGCCTGGCCTTTAGTACCGGTTGGTGGCTCAAACCGGTACTAAAGGCTCACCCTATATATACAGCACTTACGAAATTTCAGTTACATCTCCCCACTTCTTTCGTCAACCTCTCTCGCGCGCCGCTCCCGTCGTCGCCGCTCGTCGCCCGTCGTCGTCGTCGTCATCCCCGCCGCCGCCCCGAACGCCGCGCGCCGCCGTCCGTCGTCGTCCCGCGCCGCCGTCCGTACGTATCTCGCTCTCTCTCCTCGAGCGTACCCGGCCGCCGCCGCCGTCCGTCCCCGCCGCCGCCCCGAACGCCGCGCGCCGCCGTCCGTCCCCGCCGCCGCCCCGAACGCCGGCGCTCCCGCCCCGTACGCCGGCGCCCCCGCTCGTACGTACAGGGCGGCGGCGTACGGGCCGGGCCGCACACACGCACACAAATATATACCACACACGCATACACACACATACACACATACGTACGTACTAGATTAATGTCGAATGTTAGATTAATGTCGAATGTTAGATGAATTAGCTAGCTAGATAGAAAAATTGTCGAACTAGAGATTAGAACTAGTTCAATAATTAATATAACTAGTTTATTTTTAGTAAGAAAATTTAGGTATATGAGATTTGAACTAGTTCAATAATTAATATAACTAGGTTAATGAGTTTTTTTGTTTATTTAATTTTTTATATATTTTGAGTTTATATAAATGTTAGATTAATGTCGAATGTTAGATGAATTAGATTTGAACTACTTAGAAAGTGTTTAATGGACTTAGTTACAACTAGGGAAACTTGTTTATTTTTAGTAAGTACTAAATTATTCTATTTATAGTAAGTGCTTAGTAGTTGAACTAGTTGATTTAATAAAACTGGTTCATTTTACTATAGAAGTAGTTTATTTTTAGCAAGAAAATTAGTGAAACTGGTTCTAGCTGTACTGTTGATATGTATGATATATAGTATTCGACGTGTATTAGTGATAATATTCGATGTACGGACACATGGAGATGATGTAGTTTTTCTTATAATTGAAGGCATCCTAATTTGAATACTACTTAATTTTGCGATTTGATTTTTCTTATTGAATGCTCAAATTGGAGAGCACTATATGCAAGGCATATGCATATGATTAGTTAAATAATAATGATCTAATTTAGTCTTTGAATTATGAACGTATAGGAAATGTCATCATCGGAGGACGAAAGTCTCCCGGGGGAGTGCAACTGGTGCCACGACGATCGAGGTGAGTGCGACAGGCCTCACCTGGACGATAGTCGGCGCTTCAGCATTAAGCTCGAGGAGACCTTCGAAGTTGAAACGGTACGCAATGACGACAAGTGTTTTTTTTCATAATTAAGCATAACTTCAACTATTTGAACGTGTAATTTTCATCTTTTACAATTCGAGTATAGTTAATCCCATGCCATGCAAGACGCTATGTCTTGGAGAGGATGGATTTTGAAGACCATGAAAATTTTGAAACGAAGAAAATTCACCTAAGGACCCATCATGATGTGGATTTTGAAGTAAAGTTGTATAATGCTGAGAGCGTAACCCATTTTGGTTGCAAAAATTGGGAAGCATTTTACAAATTGTATGGTTTTGATGAGGGTATGCTTGTCACCATGGATCTTGGTGATCCTGAAATCGAGCAAGACAATATGGACATTTGGGTCCTTGTTGATACTCCTCCAGTTCTACCGCTATGTGAGTTTCTCAAACATAGTTAATTATTAATAGAACTTATATTGTTCATTTCAAAATAGTTGACAGCTTATTTCCATTGACAGCTTATTTTGAAGTATCAAAAAATGTGCAGAAGATGGTAGATAGAACTTACTACACCGATGGCTCTGAGTTAACTTACAAGGAGAAAACTTATCTGGTTGGATTTTGTAATGATATTGAGAATTACAATATCTACAATCGAACTCCTCAACATTATGGTCAATACGTGCCACTAGTGCACGTGTTGAACTACGGTAACTACCATGGAGATGCCCTGGTAAGTTTTATTACTATTACGACATACGTGCATCTTTTTGCATACTTCTAAAACTAGTACATCATTGCTAACTACGAAGTTATTACTATTTTTTTCAACAGAGAATCCCAGAGGATTGTGTGCCTCATTTGATGTATCAGAATGGCGGCAGCCTTCGTGTTTTGAACATATATCTAGGTCATCCTACGAATCTCAACTGTCCATACCAGATTTCTAAAACAAGTGGAGACATGACAATCAAAGGATGGAAAAAATGTATGGACAGTCGTAAGGAGCTTCTTGGAAGCAAAAGGAAGCGAGGCGCAAGAATTGGAGACAGGATGATCTCTATTCTTCAAAATGGAGAGTCAGGGTCTATATTGTTTTATGCTATTTTACCTTAAGTGTGTTTAGGTCCGATCCTACCTGATACTGATGATCATGTGCTAAGAACAATTATGTAGGGTTCGGTTCGATGACTATGAGGATGATGATCGTATGACTTATTATTAATAACGAGTAGAAGTTGCATGATGATGCTTGATTAATTAGCTAGTAGGACTTGTTATTATATATGATGATGTATGATGCGAGAATGCATGAGTTATTATATATATCTGCGGGTGAAACGAAAAAGAATTAATATGGAAAACACAAAATTAAATGAAAAAAAATCATAAAACCAAAAACCCCCCAAACATTTTAGTACCGGTTAGTGTTACCAACCGGTACTAAAGGGCTCCCGGCCCCCGGAGCTGGCTTGTGCCACGTGGTTGCCCTTTAGCACCGGTTCGTGCTGAACCGGTACTAAAGGGGGGGCCTTTAGTGACCACACTTTAGTGCCGGTTATGTAACCGGCACTAAAGGGCCTTACGAACCGATGCTATTGCCCGGTTCTGCACTAGTGGATGATGGTGGGGCCATAGACTGACCGCAGGCTGACACAGCCTCTTTAGTACCGGTTCGTGGCATGAACCGGTACTAAAGATTCACCATGAACCGGTGCTATTGATCGCCGCCACGAACCGGCACTAGTATACACATTAGTGCCGGCTGAAATTCAAACCGGCACTATTATGCTTTACATATGACCCTTTTTCTACTAGTACGTGCATAGTGCCGCGTCGATCAAGTACATGCGCGGGGGCACGGGAGCGGCCAGTGCTGCCTCTTCCAAGTTCCAACTGACCTGGCCTCAGCTGATGGCACCCGTTCACTTGACCTCGCGCTCTCTCTTTTCTTGCGGTGGAGGAGACGCAGCTTACTACTGTTGTTCGACGGAATGTGGGAAAGCATCCCGTCCCCAAGAACCCCATGTGGATGGATTGGATTGTCTTGGGCCACTCTTCCGTCCGCCGCACACGCTAATTTGTGTCTTTGTGTGCACCGGCCAATGCTCTCAATAGGCAGCTCTTACTGTTCCTTCCCCCTTTTCATGAGCAGGAATTTCGACAAGGAATCCGATGCATCCACAGTCTGTCCTGCACCAGCGAATCATTTCAGGTCTACATCAAATCAATCGTTGTCATGCCTCACTTTTCCTCTCGGCATCTTGCCAAGACAGGATGGGAGGGCGGTGATTCACACAAAGCTGAATGAGGCATGCGCAATCAGTACTTCCTCCGGCTAGGTGTATAAGTCATTTTACGAAAATCAAATAATCCCAATAGATGTAGACGTGGTGCTTTAACTCTCATATTTTTTCTTTTTTTTGACATAAATAAAAGAATCAAATAATAAGAGATGTGGAGCTTTTATGCTTTTAATGACTTGAGACTATCAAACATGACGTGCACTGATCAGTTCGTTGCATGCAATGGTATTAATTAGGAAATGACACTAAGTTTTCTCGTTTTCCTCTCTACCTGGTCGCGGTGTACAACCTAAGATGACCGATTCATGTAGACAAGAGAAAGAGAAAGTGGAGTTGCTTAAAGGGGGCTCATATGTGGAGCATGTGATGTTTGACTTTCGAGACTTCTCATAGTCGGTAGTAATTTAGAAAAGAAAGTATCAATGCAAATGCTACTAGTCTACTCTCTCCGTTCTTAAATACATGTCTTTTTAGATATTTCACTAGAGACTACATACGAATATATGTAAATATATGTTAAAGTGCAGATTCATTTCTTTTGCTTCGTATGTAATTCATATTGAAATCTCTGAAAGCATTTATGTTTAGGAACAGAGGGAGTGCGTAACTACTTATATGGTAGGGAATAACATATGCCCCTCGTGCAACACTTTATTTATTAGGTTGTAGACTCATCTTCCTTGGTATGTGTGGTGTGTTACTCCTCAATTCCCCTATACAAGGTCATAAAGTCAGATTAGAAGGTAAAATCTATTGGCTGCTTTCCAAGCCAACTTTTTTGGTTTGTTAATCAAGATAATTAATATGCCGCATGCATGCAGGAAAAAAAGAGAATGTACTCCCTTACGATTACATTTATGCAGGTATTTAAGAAGGTCCTAGCATGAGAAGACATCATTAATTTTTGCCATGGTTACTAGTGGTGGCCATGTATAGATGCCAAATATATTTTTGATAGTAACCTTGTGTAAGCGAATGTATGTAGTGCCACATGCCTCTGTTTTTTTGTTAATTATTTGGAAATCATCTATTTTATTTGCCTTATATTACTCTCACTATGAATAGTGGGAGAAGCAGATCACCTGAAGATCTACAGATGGTGGACGACCACCTCCTCTTACACGGGAGAATCTTTTGTTGGATGCTAGCGATTGCAGTAAATAGTGAGTAGTCCTTGAGTGGAGTGGGCCAGCCAGCACATGGGTGGACTGATGTTCTTCTTCAAAGAAGCATTGCTCCGCTCAATTATTGCAGTAAATAGCGAGTAGTTCTTCATATAGATCTCATCCCACACTCTTTCTACGTTGTCTTTCTTCCACCATCTTAGGACAGAGAGAGAGACGCTGGTTCTTTTCTTGGTGCCTCCTATAGTCACACACACACACACACACACATCGTAGGACAGAGAGAGCGGGAGGGAGTGGCCGTCCGTCGCCGTCCCGGTAACGTCAGCCGTGAGAGAGACGCTGAGAGGGAGGCCGTCCGTTGCCATCCGAGGGCCAGCCGCTGCCACCGCGGCGTGCGTCGCAGGAGGTATGGGAAGGGCTAGAACTGCTTTTTTTGTTTACTCCTTTTCTGTTTTCTGATGATATTTTTCTTTCCTTTTTTGTTGTGGCCATTTTCTGATATGGCCATTCTTTAGGAGTTGAGTGAGTATGCAATGTGCATGATTGTCCTCGGCTCCGTGTAGATGAACTTGAGTGCTAACCAAAGCTTTTGCACGATTCCGTTTGTTGTGCAGCTAGCTAATAGTAAGAGCAAGAGAAAGCATGACGACCCACTACTACTATGTGTTGGCAGTGACACTGCTGCTCGTAGCTGCGGCCGGCCGGCAAAAGCTTAGCAAGGCGGAGCCGGTGACACTGCCGGGGTGTCCCGACAGGTGCGGGGACGTGAGCATCCCGTACCCGTTTAGCACCAAGGATGGCTGCTACCTCCCAGGCTTCCAAATTATCTGCAACGACACCTTCCATCCGCCCCGCGCCTTCTTTCCTTATGACCCTCCTAACTGCTACGAGGACAACATTGCCTTGGACGACTGCCTGTCTTTGCAGCTCAACTCCAGCAAGCCGCTGATCATGACCAAGGATGGCATCTACAGCTCGGACGACACACTGACACTGGACTTTCCTATGCCTGGAAAGAAGTCCTTTTCGCCGATAGAGCTCACCGGCGTGTCTGTCGCGGATGGGAAACTGCAGGTGCGCGCTCCGTTCTGCTACGACTGCAAATTGAACAAGACGCACTACTCGTATAGGGAGAAGATACGAATATCCTTCCCGTCCTTGTCACCCTTCTTCATGACGGAGGAAAGCACCGTGTTGATGGCCATCGGGAAGTACACGATGGCACATCAGTTACTGGGGCCCCCTTGCGACGCAGTCGTGACCTTCGACGACTCTCAGAACGGGACGTGCTTGGGGCGGGGCTGCTGCCAGGTCCCCATCTTGCCGCAAGACGCCTGCAACCAAGGTTCTTTTATTTCGGACCTCACTGAAATATGCAAAATTTTGGAAAACTCACATATTTAGGGAGTTATTTTGGATTTTGACATTTCAAATTTCACTTAATTTTACACAGTGACCATCACCAGACGTTCGTCACTAAGCATTACAAACTACGAAGATGACTGCGTCTATGGCATGTTTGTGGACAAGTCCTGGTACAAATTCACATCGCTGGACCTCCACGGCGATGTTTTCTTGCGGAAGAACGAGGCCAGAGGGGTGCCCGTTGTTGTAGACTTTGTCATCGCCAACCATTCGTGTCCACGGCCTGGCCAACCGGCCCCCAAGGGATACGCGTGCGCCGGTGACAACACCATGTGCGTCCAAGTACCCCTGGACCTGATGGCCCATGGCTACGCGGCCACGGGGTACACGTGCAGGTGCTCGCAAGGGTACCAAGGCAACCCATACATTCCAAATGGCTGCCGAGGTACATACATTTGACTCATATATCCATCTCTTTTCTCTTCAGCCTTATCTACGTAACATGTGGCTTTATATTAACTGTACGTATATGCATGTCTGGTGAATTTGTTTGTAGACATTGATGAGTGTAAGAATCCAGATTTGTATCCTTGCCACGGGAAATGCCACAACACGGAAGGAGGATACGAATGTGCTTGCCCTGCGGGAACAAAGGGCAACGCCAAACATGAGCATTGCGCGGAAATGTTTCCCCTGCAAGCAAAGCTGGGCGTAGGTAAGTTATTTATTCAGCAGCCGATGGTCCGCACTCCTGTATTCCTTCGAGTTATTCTCTCGAGTACTATTTTCGATTGCCAGTTTATGAGATATGTAACGGAATTTCTTTATGTAGCTGCAATAAGAAGACTCTGATCAGATTGTGGAGCATGAATGATATTGTTGAGTTTTAAACAGCCATGAGGGGTGGTGAGAACTGAATGACCAATGTGGGCACTGTCCATACCTTATTCGCTTGCGGCGTAGATTTGATCTGTGCCGGTGTAGTGGTCGCGAACGGCGAGTTTCTTCAACTCTTCGGTCACGTGATCGGTTGCACCAGTGTCAAGGTACCAATTCGCGTCCACCCCATTGGAGTGAACAACATTGGCCGAGCGGTTTCCGCCTCCACCTCCTCTGCCCGCAGGATTGCGAACGTTGTTGTTGAAGCCCCTGTCAAAGCGTTTCTTGTGGCGCCATGCTCCATGTCCTTCCAGTTTGCAGATCAGGCACTTCTCGCGGTCACCGCGGTCACCACCTCCTTGTTGCGGTGCACCGCCGCCTCCCTGGTTGTAGCTGCCCGCGTTGTTATTGTTGTTGAAGCCGCGGGGGCCACCACCACTGCCGCCCCCGTTGCCGCCACGGGGGCGGCTGATGTAGTTGCCACCGTCGCGACCACCGCCCCTGGCCGCGAGATTGGCGGAGTAGGAGGCAGTCTGGGCGGCGATGTGGGCTTCTGCCAACAGCAGCAGCGAGAAGAGTTCGCTGAGGCTGATCGGCTGCTCTGTTGCCGTGCGGGTGGAGATTGCAGAAACAAACCCATTGTAGTCGGGTTCGTGCAGGAGTCCTTGCAGGATGTGGTCGACGATGTCGTCCTCATCGAGTGGCTTGCCGGCGGCTGCAAGCTCGTCAGCGATGCCCTTCATCTTGGTGAAGTAGGACGCAGCGGAGAGGTCACCCATGCGGGTGTGCTCGAGTTGTGAGCGGAGTTGGATCACCCTCGCCCTAAACTGCGACGAGAAGCTCTGCAACAGCGCCGCCCAGAGAATAGGGGTGATCCGTCAGCGCGGGCGGCTCTGGATAGGCGCCAACACCGCGCTCCAAACCAAGCTGATCGCCGCGCTCCACCACAGTGATGTGGGAGGGCACTCGGGCGCCACCGCCACTTACCAGCGCGTCCGCAAGCTCTTCGCCTGGACGGGGTTGAAGCGCGCGGTCGAGGAATTCGTCAAGCAGTGCGGCATATGCCAGCATGCCAAGCACGAGCAAACCCATCCAGCGGGCAAGCTGCAACCACTTCCAGTTCCGCAACAACCGTGGCACGACATCACCATGGACTTTGTCGAAGGGCTACCCAAGTCTGATGGCTTCGACGCGATCATGGTGGTCGTCGATCGTCTCACAAAGTACGCGCACTTCGTCCCTCTCAGGCACCCTTTCACTTCGGTCCAGGTCGCGCGCGCATTCTGGGACCACATCATCAAGCTCCACGGGGTGCCGCACACCATCGTCTCCGACCGCGACAAGGTGCTTACCAGCGCAATGTGGCGCGAGATTCTGGCCACAGCGGGCACCAAGCTGCTGTACTCCATGGCGTACCACCCTCAGACCGACGGCCAGACGGAGCGCGTGAATCAGTGCCTCGAGATGTACCTTCGTTGCGCCGTCCACGACACGCCCAAGCAATGGCGACGGTCGCTCTCCGCGGCGGAGTTTTGGTACAATTCTTCCCACCACGCCTCGCTCAATGGTTCCCCCTTCAAGGCTCTGTACGGGCGGGAACCAAATCTGGGCGGCCTTCCAGGGGCGAGCTTCACCATGCCCGCCGATGCGCCGGCCGACGAGATCGACTGGGCGACCCACACCGAGCTGCTTCGCGCCCAGCTGGAGCGTGCCCAAGCTCGTTTCAAGAAGCAGCCTGATCGTCATCGCGCAGAGCGTGCATTTGATGTGGGCGAGCAAGTCCTCCTCAAGCTTCAGCCATAAGCGCAATCCTCCGTCACCAATCGCCCCTGCAAGAAACTGGTGTTCAAGTTCTTCGGGCCGTTCACAGTCTTGGAGCGCGTGGGCAACCTGGCGTATCGTCTGGAATTGCCACCGGACAGCCGCATCCATCCGGTCTTTCACGTCTCCCAGCTCAAGCCGTTTGTCCCCGACTACACTCCGATCTTCTCCGAGCTGCCCAAGGTTCCAGACCTCACCTCTGACGACCGTGATCCAGTGGCCATCCTGGACCGCCACATGATGAAGAAGGGGAACGCTCCCGTGGTGCAGGTACAAGTATAATGGAGCTCCATGTCGCCCTCCGTAGCTACTTGGGAAGACTACGCCGTCCAGAGTCAACGATATCCCAACGCGCAACTTTGGAAGGAAGAAGACGCCGCTGCTCAAGTGGGGGCAAATGTCACGCCTGCTGATCGATCAGCAGCGGACTGAAGAGTGCAGGTTCAGAGTTTGAACCCGCAACGGCATGACCTGGTCAGCCGACCGAGCCGGGCCCAAGGGTCAGGAGTAGCTGTGTGTGGGTGTGGCCAGCTGGCGCTGCTTACTTGTATGCCTGTGTGTGGACGAGGAGGGTATCGAAAATCAATTGAACCATTCCTTGCTGTCGACTCCTCCCCTCACGCTTTCCTCACCTACTCTCGCTCTCCTCTCTCACCCCCGATCCCCTTTCCTCTCGCTGCCGATCCACCGCCGGGGCGCGACAATTATTGATTATTATTTTGACATTTATATTAAGAGGCCCCGGGCCCCTGAAATCTCAGGACCGGTGCTGCATACACGCACGTACGTACGTACGTCCAGGATGCATGCATATCTAGTGCAAGGACGACAGCGGTCCATCTTTGCGGACGTACGTACTTCGTTTCTATGGCCACGTGGTACGTTGGAAATCGATTTGGGTACGTTCTCGGATCCGATGCGGCGGAGGACTCTTTTCCCACTCCGTCTACTGTTTGGCGTACGAGTACGTGCAATATAAACAGAGTTTATGCTGCGTGCCCGATCGGAACCTGCCTCGCCGGATACGACGCACGGGCAAGCCCTCCTATACTCAAACACGATCGGTCGATGGCGCCACGGAAAAACCAACAAAACGTGCCGTCGCTGGAGTCGGAGATTGCGACGCCATGGTCCATCCCGACCGATCTCCTGCTTGAGATTGTGGCACGCTCTGACCTGCCCACACTCATCCGCTGCGCCGCAATCTGCAAGCACCTCCGCCGTGACATCCTCAGGCCGCCTTTCATCCGTCGCGTCACCAAGCAAGTGGCGCCCACCATCCTCGCCTACTGCACCACCTACGACGAGCGACCCTTGACTTTGGTCCACCCGGTCACATCCACCACCATGTCCGTTTGCCACGACTACCTCTTTCCCTTCATGTCACGCCACGCCGACGACTTCTTTAATAGGTACTTTCCTGTGACGTCCCGCCGTGGCCTTGTCGTCTTGTGCCACCTACCATACGTAGACATGCAATCCATGTCTGAGTCCTCCTCTGACCTGTGCGTGTACGACCCCATGACAGACCACCGCACCTTCCTCTCAAAACCGTCTGTGTGCGGTAACCAGAACAACTGGCAGGTGTACGTGTTGCTTACCGCTGCGGATGGTATCGATTGCTCCTTCATGCTGCTCTTCTTCAATGTGGATCTAAACGAACGGAGCATCAAAGTACATGCCGTCACATCTTCCTCTACAACCTGGGAGCTCGTTACCTCTCATTCAAGTCTCCTCCCAACCCTAGCCACCCCTCCTCCTCACCTAGCCCCCCCACTCTTCCCTTCCTCGCCGCCGACTGAGGCAACCGTCGTGCAAGCCCGGGGCGCCAAGGATAGTGTCGGCGGGCCCTCGGTTGCCCAACCTCTGCGTGGGGAACCGCGGATCTAGAGCGGTGGCTCCATTGGCTAGACATGGCCGGCTAGCAGTCGTGCGGGTAGCGTGATCCGGTGGTCGTTGGCGGCCGGTGGTGGCTTCTGCAATGGTCGGTGCGCGCGATTTGGTGCCTCCCCTCCTCCCTGTTAGGCGTGTGGGCCAGCCTGGTCGGGCCGCGCTTCCTCTTGGTCGTCGGTTCTGTACAGGAGGCACTGCTGGTGGCGGGGATCTATTTCGGGCGAAATCACTGGCCGGCCATGACCGGCCGCGCCGACGGCGACGCCTGAGGGTGTCGTTTCCCTCCTTGGAGGCGTCGGTATGGATAGATCTCCTCACTTCACATGCCCCTAGGTCTCCCGGGTGAAAGCTTTAACTTTGTTGGGCGGCGGCGGTGCTCACGGCACCATTCCCTGCTGGAAGGCGCCCCTTTGGGAACTTTGGGGTTGGGTGGCGCTTGTGTGTGGTGGGCGACGGCAGTGGTGCGGCCCTATCCTAGCATGGATTTACGTCCGTTACTTGGAGATGGACTCATGTAGGTGGAGGCCGTCGACTGGCGTCGTGGTGGCATCAATGGCGGAGGACCTGCCAAGGCTGGCGTAGGTGGAAGTCGTCGTTTGGTGTCGTGGTGGTGTGGATGGCGGAGGACCTGCCAAGGTTGTCACCTCAATCTGCTCTGAAGATGAATCAGTGGAAGATGGCGGCGACGACACATGTGAGTGCATCGAACCGTTTTGAGCCCCGGACCAGGTAGCTGGCTCGGTCGGGGCATCCGGCTTTAGATGTTAGGCTTAGGTGAGTGGTCTGGGTATGTGGCCCGTCTTGCATCCCTTCATCATTTGGATAGGAGTAGCGGCAGATGTCGTCAAGATGGCGGATTCATGCATATTATTGTTCTACTTTGTAAGGTTCTCGAGAATAATCAATAAAACGGCCGAATGCATCTCACAGATGCAGAGGCCGGGGGTCGTCCTCCTTTTCCAAAAAAGAACCTCTCATACAAGCCAACTTGACTTTCCGTGGATGGACGTCAATAAGTGCAGCGCCCCTGCCGTGCTCCATGGTGGCATCAGCCATTGGATTGCGTGCAACGGTGACCAAATCCTCACATACGATGTGGGCAGTGGACGTCGGAATGGGTGAAGCTCCCGCCCACGAACTGCAAATTAAGGAAGCTCAACTTGGCAACGTCACCGAATGGAAACCTATTAAAACTGCTTGCCATAGAGAGGTTCCAGATATCAGTGTGGCTACAACTCCCTATGGTCCTATCAGGTGTGGTTGTTTGCTGAAAAATGTGATTGACATTGAGGACAGACTACGATCAATGTGCCTAGACGTCCCTCGTGACTGTCGCAATGTAGCCATTAACTTCGAGGGCTCCAGGTACAGGAGCGGCAACATGGTGCTGTTCGAGGTAGACAAGAACTTTTGCTGCAGTGTCTTTGTAGTTCTTGTTTTGGAGACGAATGAGATGCATACGCAAAAGAGGGGCTCCTCGTTGCTGGAGATCGACCTATCAAACCACCTAAAATCCATGAAAGTGTTCTCCTTGGTAGCTAGAAGGGACTGTAAGTAGGAGAGAGTACAAATTAATTTTGGTATTCCATGAGTCATGCAATTGGTTAGCTTCGGTTGGGACGCCCCTTCTGCTTGTGCGTGGTCTATTATTTGGCAGAAGATTCGGTTGATGGGTTGAGGCCTATGCTAGCAGGTTTAGGCATACCGTGCTTCATTGGGACAGCGAGGGATGAATTTTTCTTCAACGACGTATGAAACTTTCACACAGACGGACGGACGAAAATTAGGGAGTCAAAAGCAATAGCCCTTTTATTATTAGGTAAAGATAAAGATATGCAAGTAGTATTTTGAACAAGGTATTGAATCAATGTTCTATATTGACAATTGGTTATGGGGGTGTGTCTAGAACTCATCTAGATGTGAGATAACTATGTCACATCTAAGTTGTTTTCTTAGCAATTGTTTGTTGCCTTTTCTTTGTTTGTTGTTTTTCTTTTTTGTTGTTGTCTATCCCAGTGTGATCTATTTTTTAGAATCAGCCAACATGAGTAAAAGCAGGTATTAGAGTCCGGAACGCAGTTGTAGCCTGCCAGAGTCGGCTATGTATTAGGTAGATTATAGATACTATATATGTGTACATAGCTCCCCCTGTAAATGTAATCACCAGATCAAAGCAATACGAAACATAGGACCCTGTCAATTCAGAGAAAGTGTTGGGTCCCTGTCAATTCATTTACATTCATAGAACATCAAATTCTTCAATATCAAATGTGTCAAGGAGCAAAAGTTGCAGGAAAACAACCATAAACGAAATGTTCAAAAAAAAACGACGAATTTGCAAGACGTGAAAAAATATTTGTCCTTATACTGGCAGGAACAAGCATAACTGTCTTAAATCTACGACATGCGGGGTAGCACATCCAAAATAAAGGATCACAATAAACACAAAAGCAATGAAGACAGAGAAAAACATGCGCGCATTCTCTTTTCGAGAGTAAGTCCTAGAAAAGTAGGATCATCCAACTTATTCTCGAGTTTATTCTTCACCTCCCGGAGTGCACCAACTTCATTTGTAGTCTGAAGAAGCAATGCTGCATAAGAATACTCCCGATGGACACCAATAAAACAAAGACATTACACAAGCTCGGGAATTAAAAACAACAACATTCACAAAAGAAATCAGAGATCACATTAGATTAGGATGCTTTTCTTTTAGGTGTATATGGTTGTTAGGACCGGCTCTAAACATAAACAATATTAATCAGAAAAGGTGGTAGGCTCCCCCTCTCAACCTTGGCGACATAGCCAGCCTACCCACATTCCTTAGAGTGATACACCTATCTTCAGCAACAAGTAAATAACGTTCAGAAGACCCTCTTCTTGGAATTACCTTGGCCCTAAATGCCGTAGCCATGTCTAATTAAGATTTTATACTAAACCGCACAGCTGGTGCTTGACATGGTGCTGATAGGTGGCTCCCCAAACGAGGCAACATCAAAGGAAACCGCAGTAGCATATTACGAAGAATCCGGACATAAGCATACGGGTTCAGGATAGATGACAGGGCTGGAGGCGCACTTTGTATACTGATCACATCATGACACCAAATAGAGGGTTATCTTACTCAATGGTATATATGCTATAGTGTGTCAATTTTGCAGAATCAAATTGGTTAGTGGATTGACTGGCCGGGTCATGCGTGCATGCTTCAGATGGATAAGTAGATGTGTGTGTGGCATGGATAAGTAGATGTGTGTGTGGCATAGTGTCCACGGTAGCTAGGCTAGTTGGTGATTTGTTGTAGGCTGGCCGCGTCGTGCGTGGCCGGAGCCTGCGGATCAAGCAGCTGAATGTGGCGTGCATGTAGTTAGCTGGTTGTTAGCTACATGGACGGCCGGGGCTTGCGTGCGTGCGTGTGCTAGCATGTGTGGCCAGCCCGGGTATAAATCCCGTAGAGACCGCGTGATGGTTGTACCCGGGGGAGCTGTGTTGTAAGCCATGTAGCTGGGCGTTGAGTCTATGCTCAGGGAAAGTCGAGTACGTGCTCGATGGGCGTTCGTGCGCCAGGAAAGTCCTTGTGTCTGTGTGTCCATCTCCTTCCTCTAGTCTTCTTCTTCCTCAAGAGCTGAGTGAGGCAGGGAGGTCGAGCTCCGGCGAGCAAGGGAGGAGGCCGGCGACAACAACAGAGGTCTCATAAGTATGTCCTACTCACTTCCGTGGATGGCATCGATGACTCCTTCATGCTGCTCTTTGCGTATAGCTCCCGATGGAGCATCAGAGTACATGTGGCCACAACCTCCTCTAGTACGTGGGAGTCCGTCCCTACTCAGGTGAGACTACACTATCGGTTTCCATGGTGGTCTGTCAAATTGAACAGCGACCCAGCCGTCCTTCACGGTGGCATCCTCCACTGCCTAACGCACCTCGGTGACCAAATAATCTCCTACGACATGAGTACGGGGATGCCGAGACCAATCAAGCTCCCACCCACCAACCACAAAGCAAGACAGGTCCACTTGGAAACATCATCGGACGGAAACCTATTGAAATTGCTCACCATAGAGGGGTACAAAATATCAGTGTGGCTACAACTCCTCACAGTACCAACAGATGGTGGTAGTGGTGATTGGTCGCTCCAAAATGTGATTGACATTGAGGATAAAATATGGCACGTGTGCCCAAACATTCCTCTAGGCGCTGGCACTGATGTAGTTGTTGAATTTGACCGCTTTGGGAAGAGGACCGGCGACGTGATGCTGCTGCGGGTACAAAGGAAATATCACGATAGGGTGCTCCTAATTCTTAATTTGAAGACGAATGAGATGCATGTACATATGGGAGGCTCAAGGTTGTTGGAGATTGACTTATCATATCACCTACAAACCATGAAAGTGATTTCCTAACTACCTAGCCATTTATCGCAGGATATGCTACAAATGCATTTCGAACTAAATATTACTTTTTTATTCCATCATTCATGCAATTTATTTTTAATATTTAGTTTTTATTTATAAATATATTGTATACATGGATGCAAGAATTTTTTTTAAGGCAGGGATGCAGTTTAATGGCGTACGTGTACATCAAGCATGCATATTTTTGAAGGTAGATGCTTTCGCTTTTCTTT
>LR880972.1:1004132040-1004160422 GCA_904067115.1 Aegilops sharonensis | reverse complement strand
AAACCAAGCCTCGAGTTTCCCCGTGGTGGCCCCGCAGGCTGCTCGGTTCGGGCCAGCACTCGAAGGAGCACTGGTCCGGGGGGGGGGGGGTTAAAATAAAGATGACCCTCGGGCTCGCGAAAACCCGGGGGAAAAAGGCTTAGGTGGCAAATGGTAAAACCAATGTTGGGCCTTGCTGGAGGAGTCTTATTCAAAGCGAACTGTCAAGGGGGTTCCATAAATCACCCAACCGTGTAAGGAACGCAAAATCAAGGAACATAACACCGGTATGACAGAAACTAGGGCGGCAAGAGTGGAACAAAACACCAGGCATAAGGCCGAGTCTTCCACCCTTTACCAAGTATATAGATGCATTAATTAAACAGTAGATATATTGTGATATCCCCAACAAGTAAACATGTTCCAACAAGGAACAACATCTCCATGTTCCAACAAGGAACAAACTTCATCTTCTCCTGCAACTAGCAACGCTATAAGAGGGGCTGAGCAAAGCGGTAACATAGCCAATCAACGGTTTGCTAGGAAAGGATGGTTAGAGGTTTGACATGGCAATATGGGTGGCATGATATAGCAAGTGATAGGCATCGTAGCATAGGCATAGCAAAAGAGCGAGCATCTAGCAAGCAAAGATAGAAGTGATTTCAAGGGTATGGTCATCTTGCCTGCAAAGTTCTCAGAGTTGTCGAAAGCTTGATCCTCGTAAGCGTTCTCAACAGGTTCCTCGTTCACGTACTCGTCTCCCGGCTCTACCCAAGGCAAGAACACAAACAATGGAACCACAATAAATCACGGTGCAATGCACAAGCAACATGATGCAAAACATGGCATGATATGCGAGATGTGATATGCAATGCGTATGCGTGCTCCGGAAGGAAAATGATGAACCAGGTATCAACTTGGCAAACCAAGTATGCCGCTGGAAAGGTGAGATGATTTCGGTTGAAACCGATATAAAGATCACCGGAATCGGATGCACGGTTTGCAAATGACAAGCAAAACAAGAATGCCACAAATCTGCCATTAATAGCATGATGCCACATAGCAAGCACCAAGAAATTAAGCTACTGCTCCCAAACGTATCAACAAAGCATATGGCAGTGACCTACTCAAGATGCTTGACAAAAGATGAACACTGAGCTACGGCTAAATCACACCATAACAGGTCCAAACAAGCATGGCAAAAGTGCAAAATATATCAGCTTCACAGACTTAAAGAAAATACTAACATGCCAGAAATTAACATCAGGAAGGCATGTTTAGAGCAAGCAAACAACATGATACATGAACTTATAATAGAAAAACAAGGCATGGCATAAATCTACGCAAAGCATAGAACAAAAGTCCCTTACTAACCATGAGCCAAAAGGGATCAGAAAATGTAATATCACCCATGTCAATATAGCAAGTTCCGTTACAGATTCAGCAAATAGGGCATGACAAAACAGGTAACAAGTAGGCATGTTTAAGAGCTCGATGCACTCACTACAGAGCATTACAAGATAAACTAAGCATATATCCATCAAGAAGACATGGCATAGAAGCTATATGGCAAGAACAACATCATAGCATACACGGATCAACTACAACAACCTTGGCAAAATTGAATAACATGTAAACAATCTGCCAGGAAACATTTTATAGCAAAAGTAGAGCTCGATTGACTCAAGCTATGGCACTCTATAATTGCAGAAAAGGGCATGGATGGATAGAGCATAACCATATGTTCAAAACATCCTTACTGAAGTAACTCAAAATAAGCATGGATCTCTCTGTAGCATCAAGTTTACATGGCATAAAAATATCAGCAAAACAGGGGCTGAAATCAGCACATCATGAAGTCTAGTTTGCATGCTTGTCCTAGTCACCACAGAGATCACAAAAATACATGGCATACACCCCTGTAAAGATGGCATGGCATATTACAAAACACATGTAGGACTCAAGATCATAGGATGCACACATCAAACATGGCAAAAATGACAAAAGTGCATGTTCTGATAAGAATCTGAAACTAACATCACATAGCCCTCTTCCAACAGCATTTCGGGCATCAAGATGAGCTTAAATGAAAATGATGCAATGAGATGAAATGGTGCACTCATCGAGACGAACAATCCGGTATGCTATACGCCCCAAACCGAGCCACGAGTGCAATGTTATGGCATGATGAAAATGCAACAAAAATACTGACAGAAAATGACTTAGAGGGAATTCGAGGGAGGGGAAAGTCAACCGCGGGGTGGATCTGGATCCGGCGGGCGCGCGGATCGAGGACGGCGGAACCTCGCCGGAGTTGGAGGGAGGAGAGGCCGGGGCGGCCGGATCGACCGGAGGCGGGGCCGGGCGGCGCCGGCGACGACGAGGCGGCGGCGGGCGGAGGCCGAGGCGGCCGGGCGGACGGGATCGCGGCGGCGGGCGGCGGTGGCCCGGCCGGGCGCGCGGGCGGCGACGGCGCGGCGGCGGTGAGCGGGCGGGGCGGCGCGGGCCGGGAGGGCCTTTCGCGGGCCCTGCGGGCCGGCGGCGGCGGCGAAGTGGGCGCGCCCACGTGGCGCGCCGCGGTTGGCCGGGCGGCGGCGGGCGGACGTGTCCGGCCGTCCGGATTTCGTCCGGCGGCGCGAAGGGAGCGGGGAGCCTAGGGTTTCATCCGGAAATTCGGAGGGGAAGCTATATTTATAGGTAGAAGGAGCTAGGAAGCTCCAAATGAGGTGCGGTTTTCGCCCACACGATAGTGATCCGACGACGGAGAGCATGGAAGTGACTTAGATGGGTTATTGGGCTGTTTTGAAGGGGTGTTGGGCTGCAACTTAAAAGAGGCCTTTGCGACAGTGCGGTTAACCGTTGGAGTATCAAACGAGCTCCAAATGACCCGAAACATGACAGGTGGTCTACCGGTGGTGTACCAAGGCCACTTGACAAACCTCGGTCCATTCCGAGAAAGTTTAGTACCCGCTCACGGAAAAATGTAAAAGGGGACGCCGGGGGACATAGGAGTGCCGGATTGCAAAACGGACAACGGGGAAAATGCTCGGAATCATGAGACGAACACGTATGCGAATGCGATGCACATGATGACATGATATGAAATGAATGACATGGACAAAATGCAAAAACGAAAGACAAAACCCAACCACGGAGGGAATATCATATCACAATGCCGAAAATGGCAAGAGTTGGAGTTACAAATATGGAAAGTTACATCCGGGGTGTTACATGCTAGGGAAGATGCCAATGACATTCTCTTTAACTGTCATTTGGCAAAAAAACTGTGGAGCTGTATCCAGTCGTGGATAGATGTTTCCTAGTTCCCGTCCTCTTTTTAGGATCTTTGTAATCTTTCTTCTCATCTTTCAGGCCAGAAACGTCACTTGTTTTGGGTTGGATTTGCTGCTATGTGCTGTGTCTTATAGACCACAAGAAACAAGTTTACTATTGGTCATGTCTATCCTAATAAACCTGCTGACTGCTTTTTTAATTTGTTTTTGTTTCTTCAGCAATTGAAATTATTTACAAAGGAAGCTAACAGCGAGTCTACGGAAGTGCTAATCTCCCATGTTCGATCAATGGCGTCTACCTTCCTTCAGCAAGATTAGCCTGCTTCCTCCGGATGGACGTGATTTATGTTTGTTTCACTCGCTACTGTTGTAGTCATTTGGTCGTTGGTAGTTGGCCTGCGTGCCATTAATTGTTAAATTGTTACTGCTGAATTGCCCTGCTGTGGCTGGTCTGTACGATACTTAATTTTGCTCTGTTGGTTTTGGTACTCTTTTTGGTGGCTTTATCTATGAAGCCCGGTGTGTAATTAGTTATCTGAAGTAAGCAATTAACTTTATGCATGAATTAGCAATGGAGGAGTGAGTACCTAGATGCTTCTTTCATCTAGTCTTGCTGGTACAGTATACATAGTTAATTTTGAATATATGCATCAGCTGCACGATGTGTCCCAAGCTACAGCTAACAGCATGCAAGTGGATAGTCAGATCTGATCCCAAGCTACCACGTGGACTAGATTCGTCAGAATAAGCTAGATCGCTTCACTGGCCTTTTGGCCTCTTTATATGTGTGTGTCCCCGTCTCCTCAATCCATCATCCACCGTTGTTAGTAACAACTTACAGCTAATTAGTTCAGCAGCAGCCAGATAGCCATGGGTGTGGGTTTGGGTTCCAGGAAGAAGCACAGCGGCGGCACCTTCGTTGTGCCCTGCGTAGTCCTAGGCCTAGCCCTGCTCGTGGTCGGGGCGGCGGCGCGCAACCACCCACCCGAGTGCCTCGTGGAGTGCCGCGGGCAGCCGGACCACCCAGGCTGCATGATACGGTGCATTAACCGCGCCGTCCTTCTGGCGGCCCATGGAGAGACAGGAGGAGACGAAGCAAGAGCTGGAGGATCGGAGCAAGTTGTCGCTGCGGCGGTCAAGGAACATCGCGGCTTGGATCAATTCTGTACTCGCTACTACTGGGACTGTAGTCCGCCTGTCAGGTCATGCAGATGGCGCTGTATTGTTGGTGTTGGGACAGCACCTGGGGCTGCGGCGGCACAGCACGAGGCTGCTGCAGGAGCCCCGTCGAAGGCCTGAATTTGTACTGAATCTGCTGTTTTAACGAGGTTTTAATTAGGTGGTCGATCTTGTGCTTTGCTGCTTTGTTGGTTATTTCCGTTTTCCTACTATTTCATGTGTGAGCACACAACCTTCTGTGTGTGCCGCGCTTTTAAGGCCACCATCCTTTTCCCTTTCTGAATAAAACACTAAAGGAAAATGACATGTTGATGTGTACTGTCTGTAAGCCGAGTGTACAAACACGGGTATTCGGCTCACACGAACCAAACCCGACTAACAAAAAATAAACATGGTAAACAAGCGCAACTCGGTTTACAAAAATGTAAGCCCATTCGTCGTGAAAATAGCTCTCGGCTTATTGTCAATGCTCGACGTAGATCCAAAAAGCACACGGCTTAGATAAAAGTGTCGGTAATATTTTTTTTACACATGTCCACAGTCGGCTCGCTTAACGGCAACATGACGGCCGTTGGTATAAGCTGAGTAGGCTCCCTAGGCCCGACTTACATTTACTATTTCATTCTCTCTTAAATGAGAAACCATTCACCTCCATGTAAGCCGAGTGTGCGTGTTTGTATACCCAGCTTACATTTGGGTTATATATATCGCGCTGCCGCCTTAGCGCGGGCCCCTTCGTCGTCAAATGTTGGCACCACACGTTGTGATGTCGCCGCCGACCTGCGCCATGAAAGCTCGCCAATGCCGCCCTCTTCTCAGCTCTCCCACTGCACCGATTCCCTTAATGTCCCACATGGCCGGCCATCCGCCGACAGTCTTCATCTCCGTCATCCTGTGGCTGTATACCGAGGTGAGCACACATCGATCTCGATCCCTACAGTCGTTCTTTTTTCCTATAACTTTGATATGCATGTGTGTAGACTAGTAAAAGTAGTAACATGATGTGTTTAGATGTGGTCCAGAAGAGTTCGCCGGGGGTATGGTGAGGGAAGGAACCTTCAGTTAATCTGAAAAAAATGGAAATATATTTTATTCAGTTGTGGGCCAGCAGGTGGATGTCGGTTGGCCCTGCATCAGAATGCGCATAGGTCTCCGACTAGTAGAAAACAGGGCTTCGATCCAGGCCTGAAGAGGGTATTAGTCCCGGTTCACCTACGAACCGGGAGCAATGGGCCTCGCTCCTGACCCACAACCTTTAGTCCCTCTTTGTGTGTGGAACCGGGACCAAATGCGGTCCTTTAGTCCCGGTTTTAGTCATGAACCGGAACTAAAGAGAGGACTATATATACCCCTTGCCCGCAAGCAGAGCAGTTCACTGCTTTGTTTTTTTGGCCGGCCGTGGGATAGCTTTGTGGTGCTCTAGCTCACCTCCTATGCACATGAGGTGTTCGATGAAATGCCAGAGCAACACTTAAGCTTTCTCCTCACGAAGCTCCTTGTCCAAACTTCATTTTCCTCAAGATTTGTCTAGGTTTGGCGGTCCGTCCAGTTTCGTCCCCATCCTCGCCGCTAGTCCTATATACAATGGTATTGCTGAGGTATTCCCGAGGTTCATTGGGTAATTCTAATTCCACATGGCTCTGATCCTGCATTACCCCCATATATATGTAGTCTAATCGTTTCAATCTGTTCAAAAAGTAAGGCTAATCGGTCGATAATTCCATTAGGGTGAGTAATAAATTAAGTAGAACCAACAAACATGCAATGTCAATGATGAACAAATGTTTGAGTACCTTGCTTGCTTGAGTTCATTCAGTGCAGGAGAAGTTCGAGGTGGTGTTTTTCCGCTCCTTACCCTTCAACGGAATTTCCAATCCACTTGTTCGTCAGCAAAAAAACATAGTCGATGAAATTGACGCGATTTTCAATGTGGACAAAACAAATAATTCTCCGGCAAACAAATAATAACCAAAATACGATGCTCCGTACTAGTTACGTGTACTTGAAGAAATGTGTAGTTGAGCTCCCTTCTGAGCGATGGCTCGGTGATGTTGGCTGATAGGGCTATTGGACCCCCGGCGACAAGCAAAGGCATGGAGCGGACCCATGGACAAGGGGATGGAGACCGGGGCAGACCGTGCTGGAGGGGTGGGGTTGTGGGAAGGTGGTCGATCTCGCTATCACGGGAAGGGGAAGTAGGAGGAAACTGCACAGCCCCATTTCACTGTAGCGGTAGAGAGAGAGAGAGGGGGGAGGGCAGGGGAGATGAGGGGCGGGGGCGGTGTATGGCGGCGGATACTGTTGTTCCATATGTTTTCGATCTGGGTCCATTCATGTCTTCTTTTTTGCTAAAACAGCCCTGGGTCCGGTTTGTGGTGGACTTGTGTTGGTCCTTCTAAGCGTAAAAAGCCCATGTAGTTGTAGACACCTCTATTCGTGAACCGACAGACATGCATACCCGTCAGTTTCGCTATTAGACGCTGCTTAGTTTTGAATTAGTGCATATTGTTATTCACTTGCCACAGAGGTGGTGGTCTTTGGTAATTTTTGGTAAAAGCGGTAGATTTGCAGTACCCTAACCACAAATGTGGTAGTTTTCATCAATTTACTCTCCAAGCGTTTAGATCAAAAATGTCAGACCACAGACTTGAACCGATCGAGGTCCTAATGAAATAGCTAGTCCGTCGAGGAATCTGCGAGCCGCGTTGGGTTAACGGCATGGTCTCAACAATCGTCTCAGCTAGCACACAGTTGCTGGCGAGCATCTCCATGTCGGGAACTCCATCGATCCAAGTTGCCTTGACTTGGCCAATGGATGGAGCACATACAAGCACGTTGATTGAACGTGGGTTGCTCAACGGGATTCCTGGTACTCCTTCTATCTTATCCGAGGAGGGATCTACTTGCATTGATTCTCAACTTTTCTTTGACGCGACCTCGCCGGCCGGCTACATGATTCCTCGGATCCATCAGTTGGTTCTTAACATTAGTGACTTACTCTAGGTTGATGCATAGTCTTTGGATCCATCACTTGGTGGACTTGGATCCATTGTGATGCACCAAGGAAACAAGATAGTTCAACCTCAAAATCTTGTGTAGTGTCCAGCTCCGCCGTGTGTGTCGGTCGATCAAAGACTTGCATGGATCGATCGTGGAAGGTCTTAATGAAATAGCTATTGCACCGATCGATCTGAGGAACCTGTGTGCGACCCAGCATGTTCGGCTAACGTGATTTAGCGGTCGGCTCCACAGCCACAAGTTGCTCATGAGCATCTCTCGGGACCTCCATTGATAAATCCAAGTTGACGTACTTGGCTTGGCCTATGGATGGAGCTACCACATGCTCCTGCCCTGGCTGTTCGTAGTCTAGCCCCGTCGGTGGGGTGCCGTGTCCAACAAGGCTTGGGCGGGTCCGAGGAACGATCCTCATTGGGTTAACGTCTGTTTGTGTTTAGTTGTCACTAGATTCTTTCTGCTGGTGACGAAGCATGTGGTTTATTTGGCTTAACCTCTCTAGATTCTTTCGGAGTTGCATGGGTAAGCCCCCTTCACCTAACCATAATCAGAGTAGTTGTTACTCTAGTGGTACATGCGCATGCATTCCTACAATCCATCAATTGCCGGACTTGGATCGATTTATTATGTGGTATACCAGTATTAATTAGTTTTACCGTGGATCTAACGTACGTGGAGCTAGCTGCTGGACGTTTATCTATCGATTGAACGAACCAACACTCGATCCAGCGTCTTTGCATGCACATGCACATATGAACGAATCTGCCAACTAGCAAAGCTATGGACTAGATGACGTTCTATCCTTCATTTTTAAATATTTGTCCTTTTAGAGATTCTAAATATTCACTGATCTTCTTTCATATGTAGTTACTTGTCGAAATCTCTAGAAAAACTAATACTATTTAGTAGCGGAGGGAGTACATCGTACATGCATGCATGCACTGGCCTTGACTCATTACCGCTGGCGTCATCAAAATCTGACGTGCATGCATCACATGGTGCACCCACGACTACGAAACAACCGGAATGGCATGTGGAGTTTGCGCCACCCGCACGACCACCTGCTCCACCCATGCACACCCCAACCTCTACCCGCTGGGTGTTCCAACGGGTAGTTTCCAGGGCGCAGAGCAGGGTGCTCCACCCACGCACACCCCAACATCTCCTTTTGAGATTGTACTAGGCAGGACTTCATGCAGGAACCAGTGATACTAGTACCAGCTCCAAATATGCATGCCCAAGTTGACGGTGCACGTTAACCGGACATCAGTGGAGGCAGCGAGCCTGCACTTTAGGCACGTTCACCATCGATAGAGCTAGAGTAAGTTTAGTACTAGGACAGTATGTTGTTCTTTGCGGGTAGTACGTGCAGTCCCAAAATTCTTGTCTTAGATTTTATATAAACACGAATGTATCAAGTTACGTTTTAGTGTTAGATACATCCATATTTAGACAAATGTAAGACAAGAATTTTGAAACGGAGGGAGTACTAAATAGTATAGTGCGGACCGATACTAGGAACCAGTGGTGAGGGGCTCACGCGGTGAGGTTAAGCCAAGATAGACAACTTGAATCGACGCGAGTTCTGGGAGAATCTAATCACTTCCAATCACATTAACAGAACGTGGCCTGGAGCTCGAATCTGATTGCTTGGACCAATACACACACATCCAACTCTTCTTCGATGAAAGTACTCCCTTCATTTTTATTTACTCCGCATATTAGAGTTGATTGTAGTCAAATTTCGTAAAGTTTGATTAAATTTATAGAAAAGAATATAAATATTTACCATAACAAATCTATATGATGTGAAAATACATTCTATAATAAATCTAATGATATTGATATGTTATTGTATATGTTAATATTTTTGTTTATAAACTTCGTCAAAGTTTATAAAGCTTGACTTTGACCAAAGCTAATACATAGACTAAATAGAAACGGAGGGAGTACTAGGACACATTTCAACTTTTGAACAGCGTGCATGCATGTGCTCCATCCATTGGCCAATTGTAAGTCTAGTCAAATAGGTACTCCCTCCTTCCATCTATATAGGGCCTAATGCGTTTTTTAAGACCGCCTTTGACTATTGACAAGATTAATAGTACATGACATGCACAATGTGAAAATTATATCATTGAAAGCTCCTTTCACACACGAATTTAACGGTGTGCTTTGTGTAAGTTGCATATCATATATTATTGTTCTAATATTTGGTCAAAGTTAGCCTCAAAAAATGCATTAGGCCCTATATAGATGGAAGGAGGGAGTACGAGCTAGGATTGATGGAGATGCTCATCAACAGCTAACTGGCCAATGGCGGCCGATCCATCCGGCAATCACGTTACCCTATGGTCGCTCACGCTGATTCCTCCGATCGATCTTGTACTTCATTAAGATTTAAGACCCCCATGCCTCCGAGTCTTGCCACCGCCGACCTGGACATTACGACTAGTTACAGTGGAGAGTAACTTACATTAGTAACAAATACGCTATTCTAGATTATGTTTCTATTTTCATAGTAGTTAGTAATGCAACGTTTCATTTATTAGATTATAGACTCATTTACTAGTTTTATTTACTAGTTTGCGACTGTTTCCGTAGCTTCTCATCTTATTCTTTTACTCGTAAGCTAGCGACCATATAAATGCTTGGCCGCTTGCTGCAACCTCACCACTTATTCATTCCATACCGATCGTTCCATACCCATTAAGCTTTGCTAGTCTTGATACCCATGGTAATCGAATTGCTGAGTCCTTGTGGCTAACAAATTACTATAAAAACAGTTGCAGGTACACGTAATGCGATGATCTGACATGAGAGCGGTATTTTCTTGTTTTGGAGTTTTTCTTCTGTTTCTTCTTCTTCGATCAAGGGATAGGTTCCGGGCGGCAGCCTGGGCTAGTAGGGTGGATGTCGTTTGAGTTTTCATTTGTGTTTCATCCGTAGTCGGATGTTGCTCTTCTATATGATGATTGATGTATTCATGTGGCATTTGTATGTCTTTGTATGTATCCCCAACTATTATTTAATGGTACGATGTAATGATATCCACCTTGCAAAGCTTCTTCAATATGCGGCTGTATCCTTGATGGGACCTTCGATTTCCTCTCGGATAGGATCACATATTGGGCATGACAGGAAGTACGTAGGTTTTTTTTTGCATGCTTTGTATAAATCGAGGGTTTGAAATATGAGAGACTCGGATGAAGAGTAGCTTATTTGAGGCGTGACAGGTCACTGTTCGCAGACGTGCCTGGTTGCATCCGCGGGCGGTTGAGAGATCAGATTTGTTAAGTCCTGTTATAGATGCTCTAACTAGAATTGTTGAGTATGTTCCTTTCTATATATTTACACTTACTACTGATTCTATTGTGTATATCAAGAGTTGCTCGTTACCAGCCAGTCCCACCCACCCTCAATCAATTGGAGCATAAATAATTGACTGTGTAACACAACTTTTCTATGATAAACTTTGAGATGGATCGAGGTCCTACTTATTAGTCAAGGGGAGAGTTCAAAGAAAAAACCCCCATATTTGGGCCTTCATTTGCGGAAAACTACTTGGTCCCTGATTATTTGCAAAGGTTATCGTGCATTTAGTAAACCTTTTGCAGAAAGTACTGATTGGGAGATATAGCTCATTTGATCATTTTCAGAGAAATGTGACTGGACTGTAAGGAGTTAACTAAGAAAAAGAAATTACATCGGCACCCCTGAAACTAAAACAGAAAAGCAATCAAGGCTATCCCTGGTCCCGATCCGATCGTAGGAAGCAATCGCCCCCTTGTGCGGGTCCTGCCGCAACCGTCACCACCACTGAGTCTCGTTGCCGCCGTTGGAAGCTCCACCCGGCCCTGCCACTATGTTGCCGGAGCTGTGCCACCCCCCGGGCTCCCGCCACCGCCACCGGCTACTATTGTCGCCGTATGAAGGTCCACCCGGCCCTGCCGATGTGGTGCCGGAGCTCTCCCGACCAACAAGAGGTCCCCCTCACTGCCCACTGTTGTCTGCTTTCCTCATCCTTGGCCATGCCAGGCCGGCCAGAACCCTTGGACCGGGGTTGTGCATGCGTACTCCATGCCTGTACCGTGTGCCCCTGCTCCGGGCCTCTTCAGCGCCCGCCCGACCTATCATCACGCGCTTCACGCGACCCCTCAGACGTACCCTCCCATGCCGCTCTACGGCCCCTCTGCGGCTTATGGGTTGCCTTTGGCCGGTGGGTTTGTGGCGCCACCGCCTCAGTCGACGCCGTTAGCCCCGACTCTCCCACCGGCACCTTGGGACCTTGCGCTCCTAGCGGCCCTCCACACCGCCCCCACGCCGCAGCAGTACACTAGCGGTGGCGACTGGTATATGGACACCGTGGCCACGGCTCACATGGCCGCCAACCCCGGTAACCTTCTTGCCGCTCACCCTGTTCACACCTCTGCTCGCAATACCGTGGGTGACAGTTCTTCCATGCCTATTACTCATGTCGGTCATGCTGCTTTTCCTTCTAACTCCATGCCATTATATCTTTCGAACGTACTTGTCTCTCCTGACATCATTAAAAATCTTGTTTCTATTCGTTCTCTTACACGTGAAAATCCTGTTACCGTTGAATTTGAAAAGTTTGCCTTTTCTGTAAAGGATGCCCGTACCCGGATGGTGCTCCACCGATGTGACAGCCCCGACGAGCTCTACCCGGTCCACTCATCCACCTCCTCCGTCGCTGCACCATGGCTCTTTCCGCCGGAGTGGACCTTTGGCATGCTCGTCTCGGTCATCCCAACACCGCCACCCTTCATCATATTCTTCGGAGTTTTTCATTCACGTGTAGTAAGATCGACGATCACACTTGTCATGCTTGTCGTCTCGGCAAACATGTTCGTTTTCCTTTTAGCACTTCCTCGCATGTCGCATCATACACGTTTGAGTTAATTCATAGTGATGTTTCGACCTCTCCTGTTGCAAGTAACACGGGCTATCTTTATTATCTTGTCATACTAGATGATTTTTCGCACTATGTGTAGACCTTCCCGTTCGGCGAAAGTCGGACTCTGTTGCTACTCCCACCGCTTTCTACTCCTATGTCTCCACGCAGTTTGGACGTCCCATTCATGCGTTGCAAACAAACAACGGGAAGGAGTTTGATAACCTTGCGATCTGCAACCTTCTCGCCACACACGGCATGATCTTTTGTCTCACTTGCCAGTAGACTTCGCAACTAAACGGTCGCGCTGAGTGTGTGCTTCGCACTCTTAATGACTGCGTCCGCACCCTCCTCTTTCATGCCAACGTGCCACCACGCTTTTGGCCCGACGCGCTCGCCACCTCATCACTCCTCATCAACATTCGTCCTTGTCGCACTCGTGGGAATTTTGCACCTCATCACCTCCTGTTTGGCACGCCACCCTCCTATGCTGAGCTCCGCCTTTTCGATTGCCTGTGCTACCCTAGCATCGCTTCCACTGCTCCTCATAAGCTCGCACCTCGGTCTGTGGCCTGCATCTTTCTCGGCTGTCCCCCAAACACCAAAGGCTACCGCTGCTATGATCCTTTCTCACATCGGGTGATCACTTCACGACATGTTTACTTTGATGAGATGGTTTTTCCGTTTTAGTAGGTACCTTCGGATGTTGCCGCTTTGCCCGCTCCCGGTGACGGCCGCTCGCGTGCTTCTCTTGGGCTGCCTCCCGGCTTTGAGGGTGCCCCCGCGCCACGGGTCGAGTCTCTCCCTTGTTGGCTGCCCTAGGGGCTGCACCTCCCTCGGCGCCCGCGACGCACTTGGCGTGCCCAGCCCCAACCACGCTGTCGTCCTCCCCGGCAGCCTCGCCCGCCACCTCACCCGCGGCGGCCTCGCCCTCCGCCTCGCCGACGGCCTCGCCCACGACGGCCTCGTGTGCGGCCTCGCCCGTGGCGGCCTCGTCTGCGGCCTCGGAGGAAGCGGGATCTTCTCCGTCGAAGCCCGTCTCCACCCCGGACCAGCTGCCCCGCCCGATGAGTCGCTCTCGGGCTGGCACCTCCCGCTCGAGCACGCGGTACAACAACAGTGAGTACCTTCTCGCTGCTTCCGTCTCTGAGCCGTCCCCTCTCCCATCCTTAGCTCGAGCCGCCCTTCGGGATCCTCATTGGCTCGCTGCGATGCAGGAAGAGTTCGACGCGCTCCAGCGGAATCGTACCTACCAGCTCGTCCCTCGGCTGCACCGTGCCAACAGCATCACGAGCAAGTGGGTCTTTCGGCACAAGACTCATCCGGATGGCACTCTCGAGCGCTATAAAGCTCGTTGGGTGGTTCAGGGCTTTCGGCAACGCGCGGGCGTGGACTTCACCGACACATTTGCCCCTGGTGTTAAACCGAGCACGATCCGCGCCGTGCTCCAGGTAGCCGCGTCCCGAGCTTGGCCTGTGCTTCAGTTGGACGTCTCCAACGCCTTCTTGCACGGCCACCTCGCTGAGCAGGTGTTCTGCGAACAGCCCACAGGCTTCGTCGACCCCGCATCCAGATCATGTGTGCTTGATCTCCCGTTCTTTTTACAGGTTGAAGCAGGCACCTCGGGCCTGGTACCAGCGCATCGCCGCCTTCCTGCAGACGCTCGGATTTACATCGACCCGCTCTGATGTGTCCCTCTTCGTGTATCATCACGGAGTTGACACGGCCTACTTGTTGATGTACGTCGATGACATCATTCTGACGGCATCCATTGTCGCGCTCCTCCAGCGGCTCACTGCTCGTCTTCAGGATGAGTTTGCCATGAAGGACTTGGATCCCCTGCATTACTTCCTTGGCATTGAGGTGGTTCGACGGCCAGATGGGTTCTTCCTGCATCAGCAACTCTATGCCCATGAGCTTCTCGATCGAGCTGGCATGCTTAACTGCAAGCCCGCTCCCACGCCCGTCGACACCAAGGCCAAGGTTTCCGCTTTGGAGGGTTCGCCCGCATCTGATGCGGCCTTCTACTGCTCCATTGTGGGCGCTTTAAAGTACTGACCCTGACGCGTCCCGACTTGCAGTATGATGTTGAGCAGGTCTGTTTTTCACTTGCATGAGCGACTCTCACTGGACTCTGGTGAAGCGTATCCTCCAATACATACGCGGCACCCAGTCCCTGGGACTTACACTGACGGCCTCTGCCTCCACCAACCTCGTCGCCTACTCTGATGCGGACTGGGTCGGCTGCCCGGACACACGGCGCTCCACCTCGTGGTACTGTGTCTACCTTGGGCCGTCCCTGATCTCTTGGTCCTCCAAGCGACAGCCCACCATCTCCCGCTCGAGTGCCGTGGCTGAGTATCCAGCAGTGGCTAACGCCGTTGCTGAATGCTCTTGGCTCCGTCAGCTGCTCCAGGAGTTAATTTCTTATGTTCACAAGGCCACGCTCGTCTACTGTGACAACGTCTTCGCCGTCTACTTCTCCGCCAACCCGGTCCACCTTCATCGAACGAAGCATATTGAGCTCGACATACACTTCGTTCGTGAGCAGGTGGCTCTTGGGCGCATCCGGGTCCTCCACGTCCCGACGGCGCAACAGTTCGCCGACGTCATGACGAAAGGACTGCCTACTTCTGTCTTCGAGGAGTTCAGGTCCAGTCTTTGCGTCTCCGGCGACGCTTCGACTGCGGAGGATGTTGAATATATGATTTGTGCATGTATATTGTATAGCCCGGCCCACCTTCTAGTCATTGTATAGTTGAGGTTGTGGCCCACCTTATACTCCATATATATGTACGCTATGCACCGATCAATATATCATGAAGCTTTGCCAAACTCTCGTTTCCAACACATAATCAAACTAGTTGTTACTCTAGTGATACGTGCGCATGCATTCCTACGATCCATGAGTTTCTGGACTTCGATCGATTTATTATGTGGTATACCCGTAGTTTTATCGTAGATCTAACGTACGTGGAGCTAGCTGCTGGACGTTTATCTATCGATTGAACGAACCAACACTCGATCCAGCGTGTTTGCATGCACATGCACATATGAACGAATCTGCCAACGCTATGGACTAGATGACGTACTAGTATGATACTCCCTCCGTTCCTAAATATTTACTCCCTCCGTTTTAAAATAAATGATCCAACTTTGTACTAAGTTTAGTATAAAGTTGGGTCAGCTATTTTGAAACGGAGGGACTATCTTTTTAGAAACTTCGAATGCACTATCACATACGGATGTATATAGATATATTATAGAGTGTACATTCACTCATCTTGTTTCGTATGTTGTCACTTGTTGAAATCCACATGCACTGGGCTGGACTCATCACTGTTGACGTCATCAAAATCTGTCGTGCAGGACGTCACATGGTGAACTCACGACCACGAAACAACCGGAATGACATGTGGAGTTTGCGCCACCCGCATGACCACCTGCTCCACCCGTGCACACCCCAACCTCTCCCCGCTGGGTGTTCCAACCGGTAGTTTCCAGGGCGCGGAGCAGGGAGCTCCACCCACGCTGACCCCAACATCTCCTTTGGAGGCAGCAAGCCTGCACATTTAGGCACGTTCGCCAACCCAAGTCAATCATCCATATAGCTAGAGTAAGTTTAGTACAAGGACGGTAGTTGTTTTCTGGGTAATACGTACAATCATTTTTTGTGCTAATAAGTACTCCCTTCACACCGAAATTCTTATCTTATATATGTCTAAATATAAATATATCAAGTCGCGTTTTCGTATTAGATACATCGATATCTAAACAAATTTAAGATAAGAATTTTAGGACGGAAGGAGTACTATACTAGGAACCAGTGGTGAGGTTAAGCCAAGACAGACAACTTGAATCGACGCGAATTCTGGGAGAATCTAATCACTTCCAATCACGTTAACATAACGTGGCCTGGAGCACGAATCTGATTGCTCGGACCAATACACACACATCCAAGTCTTCTTCGACGAAAGTACCAGTACACATTTCAACTTTTGAACAGCGTGCATGCATGTGCTCCATCCATTGGCCAATTACAAGTCCAGTCAAATACGTACGAGCTAGGATTGATGGAGATGCTAATCATCAGCTAACTGGCCATTGGCCGGCCGATCCATCCGGCCATCACGTTACCCTATGGTGGCTCACGCTGATTCCTCCGATCGATCTTGTACTCCCTCCGTTCGGAATTACTTGTCTTGGAAATGGATGTATCTAGAACTAAAATACGTCTAGATACATCCATTTCTGCGACAAGTAATTTCGAACGGAGGGAGTACTTCATTGAGATTTAAGACCCCGATACCTCCGAGTCTTGCCACCGCCGACCTGGACATTATGACTAGTTACAGTGGAGTGTAACTTACATTAGTAACAAACATACTATTCTAGATTATGTTTCTACCTCCATAGTATGCAGTAATCAAAGATTTATTTATTAGATTATAGACTCATTTGCTAGTTTCATTCACTAGTTTGCGACCGTTTGCGTAGCTTCTCATCTTTTTTTTACTCGTAAGCTAGCCATCATATAAATGCTTGGCCGCTTGCTGCAACATCATCACTTATTAATTCCATACCCATTAAGCTTTGCTAGTCTTGATACCTATGGTAATCGGATTGCTGAGTCCTCGTTGCTCACAAAATACTACAACAACAGTTGCAGGTACAGCTAATGCGATGATCTGACGTGAGAGCGGCGTTTACTTGTTATGGAGTTCTTCTTGTGCTTCTTCTTCTTCGATCAAGGGATAGGTTCCGGGTCGGCAGCCTGGGCTAGCAGGATAGATGTCGTTTGTGTTTTCGTTTGTGTTTCATCCGTAGTCGGATGTTGCTCTTCTGTATGATGATTGATGTATTCATGTGGCATTTATATGCCTTTGTATGTATCCCCAACTATTATGTAATGGTACGATGTAATGATATCTGCCTTGAAAAGCTTCTTCAATATGCGGCTCTATCCTTGGTGGGACCTTCGATTTCCTCTCGGATAGGATCGCATATTGGGCGTGACAGGAAGTACTTAGAATATTTTTTGCATGCTTTGTATAAATCGAGGGTTTGAAATATGAGAGACTCGGATGAAGAGTAGCTAATTTGAGGCGTGAGCGGTCACTGTTTTTACTCATATAAATAGAACAACCATTATTCTATTATTTAAATGAATAACCGTCTCGCATCAAATAAGATTCAGATATAGTGTTCATGCTCAACGCTGGCACCAAATAACAACTATTCAGATCTAAAACTAATCGCGAAGATAGATGTAGAGGTAGCGAGCCGACAATGATCACATCGACCTTGGAACCATTTCCCACGCGCATCGTCACATCGTCCTTAGCCAATCTTCGTTTAATCTGTAGCCCCTGTTTCGAGTTGCAAATATGAGCAACAAAACAAGTATCAAATACCCAGGCGCTACTACGAGAATTAGTAAGGTACACATCAATAACATGTATATCAAATATACCTTTCACTTTGCCATCCTTCTTATTGCCAAATACTTGGGACAGTTCCGCTTCCAGGGACCTGTCCCTTTGCAGTAGAAGCACTGAGTTTCAGGCTTAGGTCCAGACTTGGGTTTCTTCTATTGAGCATCAATTTTCTTGCCGTTCTTTTTGAAGTTCCCCTTCTTCCCTTTACCCTTTTTCTTGAAATTAGTGGTCTTGTTGACCATCAACACTTGATGCTACTTCTTGATTTTTACCTCCGCAGCTTTTAGCATCGTGAAGAGCTCGGGAATAGTCTTGTTCACCCCTTGCATATTATAGTTCATCACGAAGTCTTTATAGCTTGGTGGCAGTGATTGAAGAACTCTGTCAATGACACTATCATCAGGAAGATTAAGTCCCAGCTGACTCAAGTTGTTATGTTACCAAGACATTCTTAGTATGTGTTCACTGACAGAACTATTCTCCTCCATTTTACAGTTGTAGAACTTGTTGGAGACTTCATACCTCTCAACTCAGGCATTTGCTTGAAGTATTAACTTTAATTCTTGGAACATCTTATATGCTCCATGATGTTTAAAACGTCTTTGAAGTCCCGATTCTAAGCCGTAGAGCATGGCATACTGAACTATCAAGTAGTCATCAACACGCGTATGCCAGGCATTCACAATGTCTGCAGTTGCTGGCGCGGGTGGTACACCTAACGGTGCTTCCAGGGCGTAATTCTTCTATGCATCAATAAGGATAATCCTCAAGTTACAGACCCAGTCCGTGTAATTCCTTCCATCATCTTTCAACTTGGCTTTCTCTAAGAACGCATTAAAATTCAAAGGAACAGTAGCACGGGCAATTGATCTACAATAACATGGACATGCAAATTAACTATCAGGACTAAGTTCATGATAAATTAAAGTTCAATTAATCATATTACTTAAGAACTCCCACTTAGATAGACATCCCTCTAGTCATCTAAATGATCATGTGATCCAAGCAACTAAACCAAGTTCGATCATCAGGTGAGATGGAGTAGTTTTCAATGGTGAACATCACTATGTTTGTCATATCTACTATATGATTCACGTTCGACCTTTCGGTCTTAGTGTTCCGAGGCCATATCTGCATATGCTAGGCTCGTCAAGTTTAACCTGAGTATTCCGCGTGTGCAAAACTGGCTTGCACCCGTTGTATGTGAACGTAGAGCTTATCACACCCAATCATCATGTAGTGTCTTGGCATGACGAACTGTAGCAATGGTGCATAATCAGGAAAAACACTTATACGTTGAAATTTAGTAAGGGATCATCTTATAATTCTACCGCCGTACTAAGCAAAATAAGATGCATAAAAGATAAACATCACATGCAATCAAAATAAGTGACATGATATGGCCATCATCATCTTGTGCTCATGATCTCCAAGCATCGTCATGATCTCCATCATCACCGGCGCGACACCTTGATCTCCATCGTAGCATCGTTGTCGTCTTGGCAACTATTGTTACTACGACTATCACTACTGCTTAGTGATAAAGTAAAACAATTACATGGCGATTGCATTGCATACAATAAAGCGACAACCATATGGCTCCTGCGAGTTGCCGATAACTTTGTTACAAAACATGATCATCTCATACAACAATTTATATCATATCATGCCTTGACCATATCACATCACAACAAGCCCTGCAAAAACAAGTTAGACGTCATCTACTTTGTTGTTGCAAGTTTTACGTGGCTGCTACTGGTTTCTAGCAAGAACCGTTCTTACCTACGCATCAAAACCAGAACGATTTTTCGTCAAGTGTATTGTTTTAACCTTGAACAAGGACCGGCCGTAATCAAACTCGATTCAACTAAAGTTGGAAAAACACACACCCGCCAGCCACCTATGTGCAAAAGCACGTCGGTAGAACCAGTCTCATGAACGCGGTCATGTAATGTCGGTCCGGGCCGCTTCATCCAAAAAATACCGCTGAATCAAAGTAAGATGTTGGTGGTAAGCAGTATGACTATTATCGCCCACAACTCTTTTGTTCTACTCGTGCATATGACATCTACGCATAGACATGGCTCAGATGCCACTGTTGGGGAACGCGGTAATCTCAAAACAAATCCTACGATCACGCAAGATCTATCTAGGTGATGCATAGCAACGAGAGGGGAGAGTATGTCCATGTACCCTCGTAGACTGAAAGCGGAAGCGTTTCAATAACGCAGTTGATGTAGTCGAACTTCTTCGCGATCCAACCGATCAAGAACGCACGGAACCTCCGCGTTCAGCACACGTTCAGCTCGATGACGTCTCTCGTGTTGCTGATCCAGTTGAGGACGAGGGTGAGTTCCGTCAACACATACGTCGCCGCCCCCATTGCCTCGCATCGCCGGCCGTCGCCACGCTGTAAGACCGCCCTCTGCCGCGCGCGCCATGGCGGCCCTCACACATACACACATTAGTACACACACAGAGACAAATTTTTCTTAATTATTTTCTTTTTTTGTTTATCATTTTTTATACTTCTAGTTTATATAAATGTTAGCTTAATGTCAATTGTTAGATGAGTATATATATATATATATATATATATATATATATATATATATATAGAGAGAGAGAGAGAGAGAGAGAGAGAGAGAGAAATATTAGATATTAATCTCAAATGTTAGAAGAATTAGATAGAAAATATAGATATATTAATGTCAAATATTGTTAGATGAATAATTAGATGAATTAGCTAGCTAGATATTAATGCCATTGGCCGGCCGATCCATCCTGCCATCACGTTACCCTATGGTGGCTCACGCTGATTCCTCCGATCGATCTTGTACTTCTTTAAGATTTAAGACCGACCTCCGAGTCTTGCCACCGCCGACCTGGACACTACGACTAGTTATTACAGTGAGGAGTTACTTACATTGGTAAGATACACCATAGTCAGAGCAGCCTGGATGCTCGCCAACAACTAATTAAGCTAACTGTTCGCCGGCCAATCGATCGGTGACCCATGCATGACGTTAGCCAGCGTGCTTGCACGCCAGATTCCTCTAATCGATCAGCACAGTAGCTTTTTCATTAAACTTGCTTGTTTCTCTAGAAATGTTCCATCCTCTTTAAATCACATTGTGAAGTTAATTAAACCCTGACATTCATCAGGTAAATCCAACATGTCCTTTGAATAAGCATGCATGTATTTTTAGGGAGCTGAAAACCGTCAAGAGGTGAAATTTTCCGACGCTAGAGAATACCCCGCGCCTTGATGCGGGAATCGATTGCAATATATTTCAGTGATTTAATTGCATGAGGCTTCCACTATTAAACTAAAGCTAAGATAAATGTTATATATTATAATTTATTGTTGTGTAGTTATAAAATATTTTGAATACAACTGGCACTACGTAATGGAAAACTTTTTTCATGCATGTTGAATGGACCTTTGATGAGGTGGGATGTGTGGTGAGGTGAAAAGTGTGCATGAGATCAACTAAACGGAAAACTTTTTCTCATGCATGTAGTGGTGGGCATTTGATGAGGTGACATGTGTGCATGTTAAGGTAAATATGATAGTGGGGATCAACTTCTTACGTATATAGGATTCGAAGAAAACAGAGAGGAAACTTCATTTGCGGCAGACAAGTGCATCATCTAGATCTAGGGAGCGTAGTGGAGGAGGCATCTTGTTACCCGTCACAACTAACTACTTAATCTCAAGTGGTAGATGAAGAGTCAGAACAGTTTTATGTAATCGAGGGAACTCAAGAATTGCATTCGATCCGATCGGGCAATTAATCAAATTAATGATGGATCCCAGGTCTTCTCATAGAGCTAGATCTGGCGAATAGTCTATTAAAGTCCTAGGTTAACAATGTCACCCAACCCCCTTAAAATCAAGGGGGGGAGAGATTAGGCGGAGATCGCACAGGGAAGAAAGAAATGTTAGAGATGTACCTCACGTAAAATCAGGAGAGAACTCTAACCATTCTTTTTTGTGAGGAAAACTTCCCGTATATTCATCAACTGTAAAGGTAATGCAAAGAACACCAGAAGTAATAAAGACATCCAGATCTGTAGACCACCTAGCGACGATTGCAAGCATTGTAGTGAGCCTAAGCCGCGTCGCCGTTATCGCAGCTCCCTCGTCGGTGCCGGGCAAATCTTGTTGTAGTAGACAGTCGTAAAGTCCTCGTGCTAAGGCCCCATAGGACAAGCGCACCAGAAGAATAAATGCCACCGATTAAGAGAACCGTCGATCAGAAGGATCCAATCTGTAGACACATGAACACAAATAAACAAAGACCGGATCCATGTGGATCCACCGAAGAAAAACGCCGACCGCATCCCACAAGATCTGCTGGAGACAAACCTCCACAAGCCCTCCAACAATGCTATAAACACCTCTAATATAGGGGTTAGGCGAGAAAGACCTTATTCCNAACAGCAGAAGTAATAAAGACATCCAGTTCCGTAGACCACCTAGCTACGATTGCAAGCTCTGCAGTTAGCCGAATCCGTGTCGCCGTCATCTCAGCCCCCTCGTCGGTGCCGGGCAAATCTTTTTGTATTTGACAGTCGTGAAGTCCTCGTGCTAAGGCCCCATAGGACAAGCGCACCAGAATAATAAATGCCACCGATTAAGAGAACGTCGATCGGAAGGATCCAATCTGTAGACACATGAACACAAATGAACAAAGACCGAATCCATGTGGATCCACCGAAGAAAAACGCCGACCGCATCCCACAAGATCTGCCGGAGACAAACCTCCACAAGCCCTCCAACAATGCTATAAACACCACTAATATAGGGGTTAGGCGAGAAAGTCCTTATTCCATCTATGCCATCAGAGGCCCGTGCTACAATTTGACAACTTTTGGAGTTGGTTTGCTAATTTCGCAGCATTAACAAAATTTTCAGTAGCTAAAATGGCAATAAAGGGGTGTGGCGGACCAGAAAAGAGCCCGCCACTGCTAACTTCTTCATTTCTAATTATTGTTGCGTGGGTGACTGCATTGCATCGTGGTGAGTACCTTTGTTGCCCACCACTGCTAACATCTGGATATGAAAAACAAAACATTTGAGAGGATCACCCCACTATGTCTGTGGCGGGCGCATTCTGCGCCCGCCAATGTAACCCACGGTTGCAGTGGTGGATGCGCAGCTACACCCGCCAGTACCAGGTTTCAACACACGAGCAAATTTAGGGAGTCCAGCTGTGGCAGTCATTCCTACTTACCCGCCACTACTACGCTATCAACACTGGCGGGTGCATCTCGGCCCCGCCGCTGCTGCTTTTCAAAATTAGTTGTGGCGGGTTCCCCGCCATGACTGCCACTTATTTGAGTTTACCTATAAGCACTTTCCTGGTCGTGCCTGGCCAGGCAGCCCATTTGACTCCCCAAAACCTACTCTACCAGGTAGGGTCGGCACCTCGGGTAGAAAGCCCCCTGTATGCGGGTTGAGACCGGCCACAGGCACCCCAGCCATGACGATCACATGAGGAGAATAGCTACCCCAGGCTCGCAGGCTGTGGCCACCACCAATCTGGCAAGCCTCGTCGGCCCTAGATCTAGGAATGGATGGGCACGAGGACAGTGCCCCACAAGGCCAAATGGGATGGACGTCCCAGGCGCACACCTGTGTACTCCATAGAACTTGACAACTTCCCTCCATGACACGACTTAAGAACATCCACCACCAGCGTCACCAAGGGGTTTGGGAAGATGACGAGGGGAGGGTGGTAGACAAGGGACTAGGGGATGCCCTGCCGTTTGTCACCCATTGTAGGGATTTGCCTGTCAGGGACTACCGGCGGCACGAGTGAAAGAGGTGCAACAAAAGGTCCACGTGGCAATAGGATCTAGAGTGCGCCCATGCCGGCGCCAGGGGACGAGGCGGGTGCGAGGGGAAGACGGTGTCTGATTGTTCCATGTCTATATCACCTCTGCCGCTTCAACCGGTCGCCACTGCGCTATGCCGACGCCGTCATGCGGCACATTTTGTCGGTCCATCGTGCAGTAACAACCTACCCTTGCGGATGCTGGTTGTGGGGGTGTCGACACCCGGCAACTGTTTGTTGAAAAGCCCGTGATAAAATTTTGACAATACTTTTACTTTCTTTCATGCAATGGATTCGCACTTGTAGTACATATAAAAGCACTACACTAAGTCGACTGATGAGGCGAGGGCAGCACAGAACAGATCGTTGGCCTGGTTAGCGGTAGGCTTGTAGTTCAGGCTCTCGTCGTTGTAGATAGCCCACCATTTCTTCACAAGCATCTTGATGTCGGTAATGGCACCACCACACGCTTCTGGGAGGATACTTGGCTTGGTGAAACGCCGCTGACGCTTTAGTATCCGTCCATGTATAGTATTGTTCAACGACGTGATGCTTTTGTTGAAACGATTTTGCAGTCCATCCCCCTTAATATTCAGTTTAGCAGGATGCTTGTTGGCAACCGGTGGAAAGCGTGGCTTCATTTGGTGAGTAGACTGATGGAGGTTCAGCTATCTCATCAGCCCGATCAGTTGTGCTGGAAGCTTACTAGGTTTGGAGAGTTCACAGTTAAATTGATGTATATCGATGTCATCAACTCTAGTGCCATTCCTAGTTCCAAAGATGTTTGGAAAGTCAAAGTTCCTTTGAAAATTAAAGTGTTTACGTGGTCTGTACATAAACAAGTCATATTAACAAAGGATAACTTGGTAAAGCGTAACTGGACAAGATCTACTAGGTGTAGTTTTTGTGATCGGGAGCAAACAATCAAACACTTATTCTTTGATTGCCCGTTGGCCAGAGTTTTGTGGAACACGGTGCACATTGCCTTTAACATTACTCCTCCGAATTCGGTCAGTATGTTATTTGGAACATGGCTTCTTGGGATAGAGTCCGAAACAGCTAGACACAATCGCATAGGAGTTTGTGCTTTGTTGTGGGCAATTTGGAACTGCAGAAATGATTTGGCTTTTAACAGAACAACAAATATACATTTTTTGCAGGTTTTATTTCGAGCCACTGCGCTCACCCGTACGTGGTTGTTACTCACTCCGACGGAGGCCAGGGAGCGTTTGGTTACTGGATCTATCCGGTGGGAGATGGTAGCACGGGATATCTTCAACTGGTTTGAATGGCAGTCATTTAATAGGATAGGCGATTAGTTTACCTATCTTTGTTATGCTAGCTGGTTCTGCCTTCTTGGCTTTTTGTTTTTGGCGTTGTGGCGCTTTGTGAGCTTGCCGTTAATTTGTTTTCAGACTGTAAGACCTTGTTGAACCTCTTTATTTTCTATAAAGGTGGCCATATGCATCCTTCTGATGCAGAGGCCGGGGAATGCCCCCTTTTCGGAAAAAAATCTGGAAATCTCCATGTTCTCTTGCCTCAAACCCCAGTGCATGGGCAAGCTTGTTCCTATGTCTGCTAATCCAGGATACTTTGCAGGATTCAAAGTGACTCATGAGAACCGAAGCTCTCTCCCTCTGCCTCTTCGCTCGCCGCCGCTGCTGCAGGCCCATGCACCGCGGTGGCGGTGGCCCCCTGCTGCCGAAGGTTCTTGGGGGGTCTGGTCTGCTGGTGGCATTGGGGGGTCATCGGGTGCTTCTAGGGCGGTGGTCGTCGGCTCGCCGACGCGGTTTGCCGGGGTGGAGGCCCCGGGAGGTGGTGATTGGGATTTGTTTGCGTGCTCTGCTGGTGGGAACGAGCCTTGGTCGGCTCAGCGGTGACTGCATCGTTGGCGCGGCGGCTGCTGCTGGATCTCGATCTGGTTTTTGCGGATGGGCTCCCGTGGTGAGCAGCTGCGCAGGTCGTCGTGCAGGGTGGCGGCGCCAGTTCGGGTGCTCTGCAGTCTGCACCGGGTGGCTCGTCGTTGCTGCTCGGTCGGCTGGGCGTCACTCCGGCTGAGTGGTGGGCAGTGGCTGCGTGATGCGGGGGAGGAAGCTGGGGCGGCGGCCCCGGGGTGTTGGCTGCAGCGGCAAGGGCCGTTGCAGTGGCTGGGAATGCGGTGAATTCGGCGCGTTCTGGTCAAATCTGACCCTGGCGGGCGCGATGCTGCTTCGTTGCATGAGGGGCTACGGTGGATCAATCATCACGAGGAGTGGTTTGGCGGCTGGCGATGGTGGATGTGCGGCCGTGTGGCGCATGATTAATTAATTTCATTCTGCAGATGACGTACGGGTGAAAAATGTTACAACCAGTAACACACTGCTTTTTGGTTTGTGAAACGCTAATTTGCCACATACACAAGTAACCAACAAACAAACATCACTCTACTACTACTGATCATCATTACAAGTTAACATGTATTCACGGCTGCCAAGTTGCCTGCGCAAGTCTTCCTTGAAGGCGTCGCTGCACGGACCCGTTACAGACACTTGCTTTAGTCTTTCTATATGCATTAGCCCAGTAATCTGCAAACACGATGATCCACCACAAGAGCCGCAGCAGTGAATGTTGATCGCTTCAATTTGGTTACCATAATCGAAAGTTACCGTTGAGCTGATGCTGCTGCAATCAATCCTGAGGGTGTTGACAGACAGACAACAACAACGTTGACCAAAGCTGAAATGCTGCTGAATCGGCTGGATATGCAGACGAACCCTTCTTACTACCCCCAGTTCTAGCATTACGTTTATGCTCTCTTGACATGACACCGTCCACTCATATTTGAACTTTTCGAGATTGGGAAGCTTCTTCATCCAGGCTGGCTTTATGCATGCACCAAATGCGCCTGCGCTTACAGCAGGAGTACCATGAGTAGTATACAGTACCTTAAGGCTCTTCAGGGTTTTGGGTGGCACCGAGATATGGTCGAGACATGCAAACTCATAGCTTCCGCCAACCTTCTCCAGCAGCAGCAGTTGCAGTGACAAGGACTCGAGATGAGGGAGGTGACCCGAGATGGCATCGCACAACCCCTTCCAGTTTGTACGGTTGATGCCAGACAACCCGAGCTTGCGCAGCTGGGTAAGATTCTTGAGCTCCTTAAGGAGGAGGTGGCCGTGTTTCCCACCTGCAATATTCACAACACCAAGTGTATACAACTCCGTCAGCTTCCCAATCCCCTCTGCGGCACCACGAGCAACCTCAACACCGCCGCCATTTGCAGCCACACGAACCCGGCGCCTGCGCTGCTTCTTCGACTCCCACCAGCTGTTGCTGCTGCTGGCTTCCACCAAAGCATGTGCCGTCCTCTTCCATACTCCAGTAATTCTAGTTGATGCCCGTTGGACCACACATAATGCTGCCGCTTTGGACCCTACACCTCCTTCTTCTTCTCCTTCTTCTCCTCCTTCTTCTCCTTCTTCTCCTTTTTCTTCTTTTTGTGTTGTTGGTTGTGGTGGTGGTGTTGCCACTCCTCCTCCTTCTTCTTCTCCTTCTCCTTCTTCTCCTCTTTCTCCTTCTCCTTCTTCTCCTTCTTCTTCTTGTGTTGCTGTTGTTGCTGGTGGTGGTGGCGGTGTTGCCGCTCCTCCTCCTTGTGTTGTTTCTGTTGGTGGTGGGGGCGATGGTGATGGTAGTGGCTTTGCTGCTGCTGCTGCTGCTTGCATTCGTCTTGCTTCGGTGGTGCCAGCACGAATGTACTGCAGCTTGTGTAGCTTGGTGATGACAGCAGGTGGCAGCTCGACTATGGAGGTGTACCTGGCATCCAGAGTCTCCAGCTGACTCATGGCACCCAGTGAATCCGGAAGACGAGTGACTTTCGTGCATCCACGCAGGGACATGAACTTGAGGCGGGGAAACTGCTTCACGATCTTCTCTAGAACATCATCTGTCACACTAGCAGTACCATCTGAAGTACTACTAGTGCCCTCGAGATCAAGCACTCGAAGCACCTTCATCTTGTCAGACATGAGGAATGGCATCCATTTACCAAACACTGTCAAAGACCGTAGCCGTGACAAGTCTATGCTCTTGAACACAATCTCATCCCTGTCCCAGCAGCTGCTTATGGTGAGGTGTTGTCCAGTAAGTCGCGAGCTTGCGCTGCAACTCCCCTCCAGTGCAAACACAAGATTATCTTCCAATGGCCGTGACTTGATGTATTCACGGAAGAAACCATTGGCCTTGTAGCTGGTTGTTGATGTCTTCTGGTCATGGTATAATATGCTCAACTTCATAAGCTTGCAAATGAGCTCTTTTCCTTTCTCCTCTGCAGCAGCAGCACCACCACCAGATGAGTAACCCTCAGCAATCCATCGCCTGATCAAACGGCTCCGCCTAATGCTTTGGCCCGCAGGGAGGACAGAAATATAGAAGATGCATGGTTTGAGTTCATCCGAGCAAGCATCAAAGTAGGTCTGCATCCAACAAAATAGGTCCTTTAAACTAGTAGAACTTGAAGAGGCATCGACTAATATTTCCATGAATCTAACATTTAGGGACTCAAAGTGCCCAATCTCCCTATGTTTTGTGCTAGCGGCTTTGCCTATTGCAACTATTACTTGTGGAATCCCGCCACACTTGGACATGATAAGATTTGCAGCCGCCTTTGCCTCAGGGGGGAAGTTATCTAGATCGCCGTCCATAGTTATCTACACAATTCCAAAAATAAATAAATTAATCTGAG
>LR880972.1:1004114037-1004131583 GCA_904067115.1 Aegilops sharonensis | reverse complement strand
AGATGTCGTTGTGGCAGTTCAAATTGAACGACATATACTTAGGAACAGAGGTACTACTCAAGTAAATCAGTACCTCTTTGAAGAGATCAAGTGCAGCGTCAGCTTCTAGACCATTGACGTTAAGGATATCATGCTCTGTATTTGTACAATGCCTAGCAATGCTCTCTTCATTCGTAATGACAATAGTTCTACACCCAGTATTAGCCTGAGATAACAAGGTTGAATATATCAAGTCCCAGTCATGCTTGGACCGTAGGCCATCAATGAAAATGACACATTTGTTTTCACGCAGAATTCTGCACAACTCTTGAATAGGGTTTTGGCCTTCCATCAAACCAATTAATGCCCTTTCCTTGGCACTAAGATCATCCGAATAAAATTCGAGAAGCAACCTCCGACACATGTCCGTCAAACTGAACGGATGCTGCACATCTACCCACCCGTACATTCTGTACGCATGATCCAATTTTTCAAGGTAGAACATTCGCCCAGTGAGAGCTGATTTCCCAACGCCAGCGATCCCCCACACGGACAAGAAGGTCGCATCATGACCATGTTTAACTAAAAAATCCATTTCCTTGTCACGCCCGAAAAGCCAACAATGTCCTCTTGTATGTTTGTTGCCTCCTCCATCTACGTGACTGCTCTTGCCTTGTTGATCAGACTCCTGCAGAAAGTATATAAGCAGGCACCTAGTAAGGAGACGGCGATGGATTAATTAATTAATTAATTAATTAGTAGTAGCAGCTTGTCGTTAAATTAGTAGTTTATTTTTCTATATTCAAATTATGTACGTACGTACGTACCTTGTTGAACAGATCTTGGGCGTTGAGCACCCGATGTTGTTGGTAATCCACATGATGCTTGGCCACAGTTGGATCATCTGTAATAACAACGATGCGAGCTTTACTAGACTCGAGTAAGAGATGCTGTTGGATCAAATCACAGTCCTCGAGGGTAAGCCTGCATTTAATATAGATGACGTAATCTTCTTCAGTCAGAAACTGACGACAAACTTCAATTACATCCGGCTTACTCATCCTTTCGAGCTGGTATCCTATATAATTTTGCTCAACTTCTGGGTAAGTTTCATATATTAATTGAAAAGCCAATTCACTTAGCTTGAACGTATACCCTAATTGTTGGTACCAGCATTGGTAATTCACGTTCAACTCTTTCAGAGCACATGTTAATTGGTAGGACTCTTTATTGGTCGGCCAGGTCCCCCAGAGCAATGAGATAGCACCAGGTCGATCCAACTGCCAACTGTATTCACCCATCCCCATCCGATGCCCACAATTCTGCAGGAATTATTAGTAATTAGGAAAATGACCATGGAAATATTCCCCTGAGTAATGAAGGGAGAGTCGCAAAGCTATGGACCAACATAACAAGAGTTGTGGTTTATATATATGATCGTTCTATTATCCCCGTCTGTATTGCTAACATAACAGTAGTCAGCTGTGAAGCCTGCCTGATCCGCAAGCACTGTCAGGTGCAACTAAAGCATCAGCTGATCAAACCATGCATAGCAGTGGCGGGAGATGATGGGAGTAGCTATTGCTTGGCACGACGGGTCTGGCGTTTTCATCTTTGCAATGGAGGCATAGAATTTGCCTTGTCTACTAAGGGAAGAATAGTGTTTTACAAACGACCCACAATAATGACATGACAGTTACTCTCACGATACAGCATTCCCTAGTTTCTTAGCACCCGTTGGATTTTAGGTCAGGATACATATTGTCACAAACTAACCACAATCATGACATGGAATTACTCTCGTGATACAATATTAGGTTTGGCATTGTCCGGACTGAAAATGTACTACGGATAAGCAGTTAGCTAGGGAGAACGGGAGAAGCGAATCTGGAAAGGAAATTACTAAGAATGAAATTCGAAGAGGAAGTACACAAGATATTAGCTAGGAAGAACGCGAGTACTTAACTAAAACGAAAATATCTACTTGTGACTGTGACTTTCCTTACAAACAAATTTATCAAATCTACTAATACTTGATTGATTCAACTAGCCTTGCGTGAACCAAACAAAATTAACCACCTACTGCCTCCGTCCGGAAATACTTGTCATCAAAATGAATAAAAAAGAATGTATCTAGACATATTTTAGTTTTAGATACATCTCTTTTTGTCCATTTTAATGACAATTATTTTCGGACAGAGGGAGTATTTTCCAGAGGATCGGGGGTAGTGGGTATCTATACATATAGATGGACAGTTGGCACTAAAATATATACAAAATCATGTGCATTTGGCAATTAAGTGATGTCGTGGAATTTGTCCCACAGAGTACTTTAAGTCATACGTTGTTTTACTAAATTTGTACGCATACGCATATTATAAGTGAAAATGATAGGAAAATTACACATTGAAGGCCCAAAAGTCAAACACACCAATTGCTCCTATTTAAGAATATATAGAGGTAGACTTTTTAAAAGAAGAAAAAATGTACATGGTGTGTAGACTACAGGGGAGTTGCATATACGTAGAATTTTTAGAAGAAAAAACTGTACACGGTGTATAGTAATTATCTCACAAATACTTACCTCAGGGAAAAAGGCATAAAGGTATTGATCATAGGAGAAGCGTTGAAGCTCCCATACTTGGAAGGGTTTTCCCGTGCATACACGGGCAATTCCCAAGTGCTTGGTTGAGATGATGATCCGGCTGCCCTTCTTGCCGTCTGGAAGGCACACTCTGATGGCATCCCATTCAGCGATACTGGATAATTCTTTCTCTATGACGATGAGATACTTGAGCTCGCTGACTTGCACCATGAGCTCTGACATATCATTGTGGTGGCGGTGGTGGGGATGAGTTGTTAATTGAGTCAGCAAGTCGTTGAGGAACTTTACCGGGTTGAAAGGATGCGGGACCTTTACCCAAGCACGATTCTTGAATTCTTGGCAGGTTTCTGGGTCATCGTAGGCCTCCATCACAATACTCAACCACCCAAGTTCCCCAGCAACATCAGCATGTGGACTTCCCCACAGAGAGATCACATTGAGCTCACTTCCTTGGCTATAGATCAACCTTTTCAGATCGCCGGTGGTGTCGTGAAGCTTTCCCATGGCCTTCCATACCGCCATTAAAGCGATGAAGGTTTCTGCTTGTGCTGCCGATGTATGACCCTTGGCGGGGCGCATCATCAACTGCTGATGTTGATTTTCATCTTCGCTATCGCCAGCGCCAGACATGAGGTTGTAGCGTGTGTTCCTCTGGCTTACGTCCTCCACCCTCGCCTTGAGCAGCTTTATCTCCGCCACTGCCAAGTCCAGGGGCAGGGGCGGCCTCCCAAGGCAGGGGAAGGACGAGGCGAGGCGCTGCACCCAGTCCCAGCGTGACGGCTCGTCGAGGTGGACCACGAACTCGACACAGTCCTCCACATCGAAGGCCAGGTCGCGGAGTTGCCTCACCCACGCCCGCACCACCAGGTTATTGGATGCACGCTCCTTGGCGCTTGAGGCGTTCAGGAAGGCCTGCATCATCTGGAACTCGCCAGTGATGAAGACCAGGTCCTCCTGCACACGCTCCCTCTGCTTCCCCTCCTCCTCGATCGCCGACTTCACCCGGCTCAGCGTCCCCTCCACCGCCGTCTTGGTCAGACCAAGCGCGAACTCCGCCATTGCTAGCTAGTTATGTGGTGTAGCAGCAGCGCAAGCAAGTGGTTTGGAAGTATGCTCGATATGATGTGTGCATTCATCGGCCCCTGGATGTGGGTTTATAAAGGGGCTGCCTACCCTTTGAGTCGTAAACAAAGTACGTCAAGATGTGTATCACGTCGTACTACACATCCCGTTGGCCAACTGATTAATTTTCATCACAAGTTAGCTGGTACTTCCAGTGCCACCAACGTTACTCCAATTGGTTGACCTTGATTTTGGACAACTCTGCGATTTGAGGTCCTCTGCACAGTTCTCTTCTCGTTTCTAATATGACAAATTTAATTTTGCCTAAACAAATACTCCCTCCGAATCAAAGTACAGGACGTTTTTTGGTTATTATATGTTGAATTGTTGATACAGAGGGAGTAATAGTCCAAGCGATTTCAGTTTGTTGTAGCAGAAACTAACTAATGCTCATAATGGTAGGAAAATGTCTAGTTGTATCGTTTTGCAAGTTTCAACAAATTTAATTTGGTATAAACTATAATCTAATTTTGCCAATAGTATTTATTCTGCCACTGAATCATTCACATCAGATGCAATACACAAAGGCAAAAGCATCCTAGGTTCATGCGTAGGGCGTCTCTAGCTAATTTAAACACTGCAATCAAATTATATTCAAGTGCAAATCGATGTCCAGAAGTACAAATTGTGTAAAACTGAGAAGCAAGTTGGCTCAAATAAACGAACCAGGACATGTGAACTGATGCTCATGCCGAGTTAATTACTTTTGGAATTCGAGTTTCCTTCGATTACATAAAACAAGTCTGACAAAAAACAATCAACTCTTTCCTCACCACCTGTGATTAAGTTCTTAATCATCTAGTTCTGACATGTACCAAGATGCCTCTATGGCTCTACTCCGCCCCCTAGATGCCTCTACAGCTCTACTCCGTCCCCTAGATAATGCACATGCCCACCACAATTCAAGTCTCCACTCTGTTATCTTCGAATGGGTTTATACGAGATATATTAAAGCACATACTCTGCATGAGACTCAAAGATGCCCCTACATCTTCTAAAAATGTATATGTGCTCGTTCAAAACCATTTACCCGGTTTGTTCCAAGAACAAGTACTATATATGATTTACCTGATGATCACCAGAGTTCATATCTTCTCAAAATGTGAGTTAACACAGATGAAATATTGCTAAGCAAACAATCAAGTTTAATCTCGAAATCTAATATGGTGGTGTCCAGCTTGGCTATGCCGTTCAAAGACTTGAACCAATGGAGGTCTTAATGAAATAGCTACTCCGCCAATCATTCTGAGGAATCACCGAGCCACGTTCGGTTAACGTGATGATCGCATCGATCATCTGGCCAACAGCTAGCTAGTTGACTTGACTCGAGCATCGCTCGGGACCTCCACCGATCCTAGTTAACTTGACTCGTCCAATGGATGGGGCACATGCATGCACGTCGTTCAGACGTGGCAAGATCGACGGGATTCCTCGTATGAATGAGCTCCAAGATCGTCTGCACTAACAAAGTCAAGTTGATGAGACTCAAAGATTATGTCCCTATTGATATGTTTACACAATGCATGCTTGCTCAAAATGATTTACCTGGTTTGCTCTAGAGACAAGTATATATAATTTACGTAATGACCATCAGAGTATAATTAAGAGATCCGAAAATGTGATTTAAGGCGGATGGAGTATTGGTAAGCAAACAAGCTCGGCCATGTCGATGGAAGACTTGAATCGGTTGAGGTCTTAATGAAATAGCTACTCTATGGACCTATCCGAGGTCTCTGCGCATGAGCACATTCAGCTAATGTGATGGATCGGATCGACAGCAGCTAGTTGCTCATGAACATCTGTGTCGATCTAAGTTGACTTGACTTGGCCAGTGGATGGAGCACAGCAAGCACGTTGATGAGATTAATATTGCATCATCGACGGGATTCCTCGTATATGTATGAATGAGCAAGTTGATACTTTCAGCCCGTCTATCGATGGATCCAAGGATGGTTCGACTTTTTTTTTTTGAAAGATCCAGCTTGGCTGGCTTCATTTGATTTAGCAGGGAGCAGTTGGATAAAAATACAGCGTGCTGATCCAAGACATGATGATGCAGAGGTTATCACTCATTGGGACCCAACGAACCCTGAAAAGGGCTCCTCCCACTTCTTTTGCGATTGCAGTTCACCACTGCTCCAGTTTTGTTTACTGCAGCGTCAGGATTGCCACTCTATGCGCAGAAGCTACCTCGCTCATAGCAGTTCTCTTTGCCGGCGCATTTAAACCTCTAACGTTCCAAGACATGATGATGCAGCAGTTGTCACTCATCGGGACATGCAAGATCTCTCAGTCGACTAACATTGCTAAAACAGAAAGAACAGTACACCACTGAGCGTGCCGGGGGGAGATGATGGCCACCAATTGGCCCCAACATCCATCGCTGTCGATCTAAACTCCCTACCCTGTCACTAAACATGGGATTGAACCCTAACTCTAACTGGCTTAAGGCCAGCCCTCGACGGAGACTAGAAAGAAAACAACACATTACAAGCTACTGGGCCGCATGGGCAGCATCTGTTGGCAATGTTTTAAATAGCGGGCTATTGCCAAATAGCGGCGGACCTAAATATTAGTTATAGCGGAGCTATAGCGGGCTATAGCAGGCTATAGCGGGCTGTTTGTACATGGGACCATTTAGCGGCACCCTCCTGAAAAGGCTATATAGCGGGCTATAGCGGAGCTATAGCCGGCTATTTAAAACATTGTCTGTTGGTCTGAGCATCCTAGCCGCAATCTTCAGTGAGGCCATTAATTGTAGACTCAGTGAACCTGGCTGGCTCTCCTTTGAGTCATAAACAAAGTACGTCAAGATGTGCATCACATCGTACTACACATCCAGCTGGCCAACTGATTAATTTCACACCAGAAGTTAGCTGGTACTACTCCCAGTGCCACCATCGTTAGTCCAATTGGTTTTATTGTTTTGCGGGAATCATCATTCGAATTGGTTGACCTCGATTTTGGTGTGACTCCGCGATTTGAGGTCCTCTACACAATTCTCATTGGAAGCGATCTCGATTTGTTCTATTTGGAAAACCGATGCTCATAATAGCAGGAAAAGGTGTTTGTATTGTTTTGCAAGTTGCAACAAATTTGTTTTGATATATACTAATTTTCCCAAGAGTAATTAACTTCTCCCACGCTGCATCATTCACAGCAGATGCAATACACAAAAGCATCCTAGGTTCATACATGGGGCTCTTCTCGCTTATTAGTGTTGGGACGTTGGAGAAAAAACAAGGAGATTAAGCTTTGTGTAGAGCACATGTATCACTGCAATCAAATTATATTCAAGTGCAATTGGATGTCTAGAAGTACCAAGTTGTTTGAAACTAAGAAGCAAGTTGGCTCAAATAAATGAACCAGGACATGTGAACCGATGCTCATGTCGAGTATACCTAGTTAATTATTTTTGCAATCTTGAGTTTCCTTCGATTACATAAAAAAATTCTGACAAACTAACAATTAACTCTCCCCCACCACTTGAGATTGAGTTGTTAGTTCTCACATGTACCTAGATGCCTCTACTCCGTCCCCTAGATGATGCACATGTCCACCACAAATCATGTCTCCAGTCAGCTCTCTTACAATGGGTTTGGGAGTACTAGATATGCTAAGCACACAGAGACTAAAAGTTGATGTCCCCACTACTATATCTTCTAAAAGTAAATGCATGTTTCATGTTTGTTCGAAATCATTACCTGGTTTGTTCTAAAGAATAAGTGCATATGATTTTCTTTTGCGAAACAAAACTTGTATATACTCAAAGGTAGTGTTCATACAATCTGCAAGAGCTAGTTCTACTGCTTCCGGAGGACCTGATCCAACCCAAGTCATTGTCCTTCTATCTAATCTAGCAAAACTAGCCAAGTTGTCGCTAACCTTATTTTGCGTACGGTAAATATGAATAATACAAGTATGTTGAAGACCTCTAAGATGTCTAATTTCCATCACAAGCGAGGAATAAACAGATTGATCAATTTAATGATCTTGAATCATAGAGAATGCCACCATCGAATCCATCTCAATCACAATGGGGAGGTCACTTCTCTGAATAGTAAATGAGAGTTCTTCCATACACGCACAAAGCTCGGCCTCAAGCGCACCCCGACAAGATCTCAGCTCCCTCCAGGCTGAAAAAATGATGGATACATCAACACCTCCTAGACCCATACCTGCATCAGCCGTTCCATTTGTAGCAAATGAGCCATCAGTGTTTAATTTGACCAACCCAGGACTAGGTGGGAGCCACTGGAGATACACTATAGGCTTGATATTGCGTACAGGTTCAGACAACTTATCATACGAGATGTACATCTTCCCTTTGCTTGCATCTATATTTGTATTGAACTTAACACCGATCAAAGAGTCCAGATAACTTTGGAGGCACCTACTCGACACCTCCAATGGTGGCGCTGGCTTGTGGTGCAGAAGTTCATTTCGCACAAACCAACTTCTCTAGAGAGTCACGAGCACCAGACAATGAAGAGTAGGAGACAGGACCTCAAGGTCTTGCAGCAACCGCTCCTTTCCTGTGTTCAAAATCGACTTGAAGTCGGGAAGCTTACACACTTGTGCCATTGTTACCCGAAGAGCATGTGCCAAGGGACAACAAATAAATCGGTGATAAATGTCCTCAGATTCCAGAGCACAGGTAGGACATAGACTAGTCAATTCGAGGCCTGTTTTGTTCTTGTTCTGCCAAGTGTACATGATTTACCCGATGATATATCATCAGAGAGTTTAATTAATCTTCAAGTGTGCTTTTAGTCAGATGGAGTATATCTAAGCAAATAAGCAAGTTTTTTATTTCAAAATCTCATATAGGGTCCAGCTCGGCCATGTCAATCTAAGACTTAAACCGTTCGAGGTCCTAACGAAATAGCTACTCCGCCACCGATCGATCCGAGGAATCTGCATGCCACGTTGGGTTAACGTGCTGGTCTCATCGGGCGTCTGGCCAAAAGCTGGCTAGTTGTTCGCGAGCATCTTGATCTCGGGACCTCCATCGGTCCAAGCTGACTCGACTTGGGCAGTGGATGGAGCACATGCAAGCACGTTGATCAAACGTGACACCATTGACTTTGACTTAACCTCAACGGCCGGATGACTGATTCCTTGGATCCGTCACAGTTGGTTGTTAACAGTACTAAGTTGCCCTAGCTTTGCCTGTGGTCTTTTGGATGCATGCATATGCATATTCCTTGCTCGAAAATCCTATTCTTACTTAAAGCTCCTATGAAATGTGTACGTACTAGTCCATTTCTATTGGTAATTATTCCCCTGATTTTAGCTGACTGTACGTAAAACTTTTTGTAAAACTTGTACGTAGGAATAGCATTGCTCATACACGACGTACTAAGTATGCCACACGCAATACACAATTCTCATTTCTCATATGACAAATTTAACTTTGCCTAAAACAAATGAAATAATCAAAGCGAATTCAGTTTGTTGTGGAAAACTGATGCTCATAATTAATAAAGGTGTTTGTACCATTTTGCAAGTTTCAACAAATTTATTTTTTGGTATATACCAAAATATTAAATAACCCGCTATAGCCTTTGGAGAGCACACATGATTAGTTCTCGGGTTTTGATTTTTGAACATGTGTATGTGTCAAGTACATGTGAAATATCATATATTATGCTAGATTGTATACTTATTTTCCATTTCATTTTTCATGATTTAAGGAAAACGCCAAATGGGGCTCAGCTTGGCTATATCTTATATACTAATTAATTTCTGCCACTGCAACTTTCACATATCAGATGCAATACACAATAGCATCCTAGGTTCATACATAGGGCTTCTCTAGCTAATTATTTTTGAGAGTTGGAAAAAACAACCCAAGGAGATTAATTTATGTGTAGAGCACATGTAGCAATCAAATTAAATTGAAATGCCCCCGCAAAAAAAAGTAATATTCAAGTGCAATTGGCTATCTACAAGTACCAAGTTGTTTAGAACTAAGAAGCAAGTTGGCTCAAAGAGACCAACCACGACATGTGAACTGATGCTCATGTCGAGTATACCTGCTAGTTTTTTGTAACCTTGAGTTTCCTTTGATTACATAAAACAATTCTGACAAGCTAAGAATCAACTCTCCCTCCACCACTCGAGATTAAGTGGTTAGTGCTGACATGTACTAAGATGCCTCTACTCCGAGGCCTAGATGATACATGTACTAAGATACCTATTTTGTATCGTTTTGCAAGTTGCAACAATTTTTTTTGATATATACTAGTTTGGCCAAGGGTAATTAACTTCCCCTACGCTACGTCATTCACATCAGATGCAATACACAAATGAATCATAGGTTCATACATGGGGCTCCTCTAGCTCTTTAGTGTTGGGACGTTGGGAAACAAAACTCCAAGGAGATTAAGTTAGGTGTAGAGCACGTGTATCACTGTAACCAAATTATATTCAAGTGCAATTGGATGTCTAGAAGTACTAAGTTGTTTAAAACTAAGAAGCAAGTTGGCTCAAAGAGACGAACCAGGACATGTCAACTGATGCTCATGTCGAGTATACCTAGTTAATTATTTTTGGAATCTCGAGTTTTCTTCGATTACATAAAACAATTCTGACAAACTAACAATCTACCCCCCCCCCCCACCACCACCACTTGAGATTAATTTGTTAGTTCTGACATGTACCACGATGCCTCTACTCCGTCCCCTAGATGATGCTCATGTTCACCACAAATCAAGTCTCCACTCAACTCTCATACAATGGGTTTACTAGATAGATATACTAAGCACATAGAGGCTAAAAGTTGATGTCCCTACTACTATCTTCAAAAAATACATACATGTTTGTTCCAAATAATTTACCTGCTATGTTCGAAGAACAGGTATACATGGTTTAGCTGATGATATATCATGAGAGAGTTTAATTACTCTTGAAATGTGATTCAAGTCAGATGGAGTATATCTAAGCAAATAAGAAAGGTTTTTTTTATCAAAATCTCATAGTGTCCAGCTCGGCCATGTCGATCTAAGACTTGAACCGTTCGAGGTCCTAATGAAATAGATACTCCACCAATCGATCCGAGGAATCTGGGAGCCACGTTGGGTTAACGTGCTGGTCTCATCGGGCGTCTGGCCAAAACCTGGCTAGTTGTTCGCGAGCATCTTGATCTCGGGACCTCCATCGGTCCAAGTTGACTCGACTTGGCCAATGGATGGAGCACATGCAAGCACGTTGATCAAACGTGGCACGATCGAAAGGGGATTCGTCGTACGTATGAATGAGGCGGATACTTGTACTCCGTCTATTGATCGATCCAAGGTTCCACTTGCATGGATTCTCAACTTCTATCGACTTAACCTCGCCAGCCGGATGCCTGATTACTTTGATCAATTAGTTGGTTGTTAGCAGTACTAAGTTACTCTAGCTTTGTGTGCGGTCTTTTGGATTCTTGCAGCTTGCATGCATGCGCATTCCTTACTCGGAAATCCTATTCTTACTTAAATGCTCCTAAAAAATATGTACGTACTAGTTCATTTCTATTGGTAACTACTCCCCTGATTCTAGCTAACCGCTGGCAGAATGAACTACTCCCTCCGTTCCTAAATATAAATATTTGTAGAGATTTCACTATGGACCACATATGGAGGGAGCTACACCAGAGTTCCTGGAGGGGCCAAAACACAAAATGTGAACATTTGAGGGGCAAAATACTAATTTTTCTTCCAGCTAGGCCCTCTAGTTAATATTTTGTTCACAAAATAGCCCCCCAGCAGTACACTAAGCACCGCCACTGCATATGGATATGCGTAGATGCATTTTGAGTATAGATTCACTCATTTTACTCTGTATGTAGTCTAAAGTGGAATCTCTACAATGGCTTATATTTAGGAACGGAGGGACTAACCTTTTTGTAAAACTTGTACATAGGAATAGCATTGCTTGTACATGACGTACCTAGTATGACACATGCACGCATGGGGTCCGACGGATCAGTGTTGACGCCATCAAAAATCTGACGTGCATTATGTCACAAGGTGCTTGCATGTGCTTGCTAGGATTCACCTGTGAACAAATGGAAAACCAAACTTGTCGAGTAAAATTCGACTGAATCGATTCACTTGCTCCGCCGACATCCCAACCTCTCGCTTGCCTGGATCCATATTTAGTTTTACACTCGATAATATTACATTTGTCTGCCCAAGATCGGTGTTGTTTGGTGCCATCGATGACTCCACTCTTGCTTGCCAGTCAGACGTGTGGATACATCAATTATTACTAGCAAAACATGTCCATGCGTTGCAACAGAGAAAAAAAATCATCCCTCATACTGACACCTTACAATATCGGCGAATCCCTTGAAATGTTTCACAATGCCACATGAGAAACAACATGATAAGTGATGTTGCGCAAAAAGCATAAGGTCGGACTATTTGTGAAATGTACACAAGATGTTTCCAATTTATTAGACAATAGAAATATCAACGTTAAGCCGAGATTTTTAAAGTACCCCATATAAAGAAGATATTAGTTAAGGTTGGATCATAAATGGAATTTAAGAAATAATTAATATAATAGCATATTTAAAATCTACACATATTTTATAAGGGATTTTTATATATAACATGTTAGATTTGAAGTTAGGGTTTGAAAGTGATTAATATAGAGAAATACCATATTTGAAATCTACACATCTTTTTAAGGGATTTTCATATATAACATGTTAGCTTTACAGTTAGGAGTTGAAAGTTATGAGTTTTTTTTTAACATTTGAATCTGTCCAAAAATAGAAAGAATAAAGATAGAGTAGCTGGCCCATCTGCTAAGTGACGCTCGGGCGAGTCAGTAATGAATTTCGGGGAAGGTTTGGCGTAGAAATTTGAAAAAGAGAAGGCATGGGATTATTCTGCAAGTGTGGTTCAGGGTGATTCCTAAATATTGGATTATTTATTATAGCTCCCTAAAATATTGAGAGACTTGTATATGTTGTAAAGAGAAGTCAACATGTGAATTCTCTCGATTTAAATGGATCGCAGATCCATAAAATTTATTTATTTGAGTTTCAAAAATTAATGCGCCTCCAAGGCAATTGTGATGGATTACAGGGGCTTACTCTTAATAAATTGAATCGGTCTGGGATTTTAGAAGGCACAAAGCGAACCGTTTTTTCACTTACCAATGGCATGGTGGGTAATTATTTACAACTCCAGGGGTACTTTTAATGACGGACGGGCAGAAGCAGTTCTCGCTTTATTATTAGGTAGAGATTAGTACCCAAAAGGGTTATATAAGATATCAATGGTGAGACTGTTTTTTTTTTGGCCCACCACCGATAGGTAAACATTCGAAGCGGGCTTTGGCAACAAAGCTATCTGATATGCTGGTTGCTAATCTGCCTCCGAACAGGCCCGCTTGGCCCACAAAGCATGATGTATAAATATCCATCATACTCACATGTCTAACCCTAAATTATCTCTCGCCCTTACCAGTCCAACCCGCGCCTAGTACACCCCCTTTGCCTAGTGCCTTCCGTGCGTTATCGCCCTCTTGGCGAGGCTGACTCGCAGCTTGCTGGCGTGCAAGGTGGCTGACATGCATGCTCATGGTCTCCCTGGCTACGCTGGAAAAAGCTAAGTGGAATTATTTAAAAAATCAATTATGAGAAGGTCTGAGATAAAGTGGTATGATCTTTTCTCCCTGAAAACCCTCTCCATGGAGGGATTGTCTCCCACATGTTGTATTTGGATTGACAACTTTGTTCCCCATGTAGTGTCGCCATCAAAGTTAATGATCATGTAGGTCGTAGCTAGCATGCTAGCTATCCTTGTTGAACGGACCATTGGCAGCTGGACCAGGTGATTCCATCCTGTAAATTCAGCTGACACTCATCTTTATGGATGGCGTCTGAGAAAAAAAAAATAGTTTCTTTCTTTTTTTGCACGGAAGAAATGCTGTGGATTTCCTAGCTTTAGCTGGGGCAATTAATGCGCCAGTATTCAATCAATTGGAGTCAAAGGGAAATAGCGCGCTAGACAAGGAAATAGAAGACGGCATACATCTTCTGTAAGTTGATTAGCGAGCACATCTAGGGCATGAAGTTGTAGCAGTGGAAGTCGATGATGACTCAAGTTGACTTTGCATGATGTCCTTGTGACCGTCACCGTTTGGGTTGGTGCATCCGATGAAGTTCCTTTTGCTTGGGAAGATGGTGTAGACTAGACTAGACTGGAGAAGACGGCCATTCCCAGCGGCAGGTTCTTGAGCAGCTGCTGGGCGTCGGTGTCGGCGTCGGGGAAGAAGCAGTTCTGGAGCCCGATGTCGCTGAAGGCCATGGTGATGAAGACGACAACGGTGAGGAAGGCATGAACGAAGTCCTGCTTCTTGAGATGCCGCTTGTCGAGCTCCGACTTCACGCTTTTGAACTCCGTCTCCTGATCCTTGCTTGATATGTTGAACACGTTGAGGCCCTCATACGTGGCTATTCCGTAATACACCTTACCATTGTGGACGACAGAGTCGGTGAAGGCGAAGAAGACGCATGAGGCGGCGAGCATGACGACGAGCCCGAGCGTGATCCACCAGTTGGAGGGGTAGCACTTTCCCTGGTTGCTGAAGGACGGCACCAAGTATCTGGTACGCCATCACCGACCCCGTCGGCAGCAGCTGCACCAGGTTCGCCGACACCGACAGCACCTTCTGGGTCACACAGGTCTTGCCATCAGCCGCCGGCTTGACATCACCAGTCGTAGCCCCAATCTCGACGGTGTGATAGGTGGGTTGTGTTGCCATTATCTTTCTTTTTTGAAGGTGATCTGATCTGTGTGTGTGAGTGATCACTAGCTAGATAGCCTCGTACGTATAGCTTAATTGCTGCTTGGTGCTCAATGGCTACTGTTTATATAGACCGTCCGGTGAAACTTGCCCCTTCATCCATGCATGCTTATGGACAGATGTGTGAAAGCTTCCTCACATGGATTTTTTGCTTATATTTCCCTTGATATATTGGCACATTCAAACTTATGACCAAGTTGTGCAACGTCAACGAGCTATATACATGTTGAAGGTATGTACATCGTACTTAAGTTTGGTGACAATGTTTAGATTGATACACACGTAGCTACCCCAGATTCCAGCACATGGGTTTTTCTCTTGTAGTTTAGTATTGCACATTCGAAGCTTCCAAGCATTCGAGCCATGCAACAAATATAATATGCAACTTGGTGCAACGCCAACCTGCAGTCATGGACGGGCGGATGCATTGATCCACAACTTACGCGTCACATCACATGGATTCCTAGTCAAATTAATGGCACCTTCAGGAAATGTGCAATTGGTGCAAAGCCATCAAGCTCATCATTCCCCCTCCAAAGAATCAATATATACCATCAAATATACCTTTGTTCACTTTGCCATCCTTCTTATCCGCCAAATACTTAGGGCAGTTCCGCTTCCAGTGGCCACTCCCTTTGCAGTAGAAGCACTTAGTTTCAGGCTTAGGACCAGCTTTGAGTTTCTTCGTGGGACCAGCAACCTGTTTGTCGTTCTTCTTGAAGTTCCCTTTCTTTCCTTTGCCCTTTTTCTTGAAACTAGTGGTCTTGTTAACCATCAATATTTGATGCTCCTTCTTGATTTCTACCTCCGCGGCCTCAAGCATTGCGATGAGCTCGGGAATTGTTTTGTCCATCCCTTATGTCGCGGAATTGTCACGTCAGATGTCCTCGTGAAAGGACTTAGTTGTGGAGCCATCGCAACTAGGAAGCTTGAAGGGGTTAATCGGGACAAAGGACACGAGAGGTTTATACTAGTTCGGCCCCTTACGGTGAAGGTAAAGCCTACGTCTAGTTGGGTTGGTATTGATGTTTCGATGACCAGGGAGCGAGATACGCTATGCCCGGTTCTCGATGAGTTGTTTCTTGCCCTAAGCCGCCAGCAGGTCGTCCCGTTATATACACGGGTTGATGCCCTGCGGCTTACAGAGTCCCGGCCGGCTTATAAACAGTGTCCGGCTCGGTGACTAGTTAAATCTACCTTATGATACAAGTCATGCCATTACGGCGGTTTACTACAACGGGCCTTAAGCCGCATGTGGGCCTTAAGCCCTTTATTGAACCGCCATCTTCATGCTTTGTTCTTGGGCTTCTTCTGGTGAGTCCTCTTTGCGTAACCCGGCCCCTCCTGGGCGGATTACACAAATAGTTATATCCCCAACATTAGGCCCCAGTTTGATTTGAACCTGTTCATGTCAATCTTAAAATACCTTATTTGTACTCATAATTCCTTATCCTTTTCCACAGGCCAATGATAACTTCTGGAAGGTCAAATATGACCATGAGGCTGCCAAACAAGCTAGGACGCCCAAGAAAACCGAAAGGAAAGCCGCCAAGAGGAACCTCAAAGAAGAAGAAACCCAACGCCTCCGACTTACTCAAATTGGACGATACTTCTTCGGATGATGAAGAGGTAATCTTTAAATTTTCTTAATTCCTTTGTCATTACTTGACTGACATTCTATCCCTTCAGGAGGATACGGGGAACAGCCAAGCAGCTGATGAAGAGGTAACTATAATCTCCTCCGACTCAGAGCCTTTGCCAAAGCAAAAAATCCGAAGGGTGACCCGGAAAGTAAGATTTTCACATCCTCTAGCTTATCAAGATCCTCAATTTCTTTTGAAGCAACAACAGCTTGAAAACCGGAGGCAGACCCGGAACAACAAGGATGCAGAACTCTCCTCCGGCTTACCTGACGTAACTAGGAAGCGTCGGACTGAGGTTATCTCCGATTTACGTTCTGTTTTACCTTTGGCGGGTCTAATTCGCCAACCTCTCAATTCCTCTGACTCCAATTATCAGGATACCTCTCCTTCTTCCGGCGAGTCTATGCAATCAAACATGCCGGCTTTCAAAACTGCTCCCGGGTAATGTAACCTTATGTACCTTAAACTTTACTTTACCCATGCTTCAATATTCATCTTTCTGCCTTTGTTAACAGCATGCAAGTGAAACCCAGCAAGAGGGCAAAGAAGAACAAGCCGTCCCAAGACCCGATTGTGACTGAACCGGTGATTGATACATCTGCACCAGACAGCTCCACCCATCAGCCGCCTGAACCGGCCTCTGACATTCCGGTGCCAACTTCTGACCCGCCTGCCGAAGATACTCTCAATAGCTCCGATAAACCGGAAGCTCCTAGCCCGATCAAGACGTTTAAGCATTGGTGATATAGTCTCGGGCTATCTGAATCAAGTGCATAATAGCCGTGACCTGTAAATTGACATGGTAAAACAAATACAACACAAATCGGAGGTATAACTTATGCTATTTTCCTAAATCTTACTTACTGTACCAGCCCCCAAGTCTTTTGCTTATGAATAAATATTCTGTAGACTTAAAAATCTGCTTTACTGTTAGTTTGCCCGGTTTAAAGAGAATATATTTAATCCAGTTTATAACATAATAGTTTAAATTTGCGATACATATTAGCCCCCAAGTGTCAAGTATCTTTACTTGTAAAAGTGCTTGAGACTTAATATGTGTAACCCGGCATGGCAGGTTTAAAAATTCTTCAGCATACATTAGCCCCCAAGTGTCAAGAACCTTTCACTAGTAGAAAAAGGGCCTATAGTCCCGGTTGGTGAGGGCCTTTAGTCCCGGTTCATGAACCAGGACTAAAGGGTCGGTACTAATGCCCTGACCCTTTAATCCCGGTTCAATCCAGAACAGGGACAGATGGGCCTCCACGTGGCCTGTCCGCTGAGCCCAGGCAGGAGGGCCTTTGGTCCCGGTTGGTGGCACCAACCGGGACCAATAGGCATCCACGCGTCAGCATTTCTTTGGCTCTGGTTTTTGTTTTTTTTTCTTGAAA
>LR880972.1:1004068772-1004096216 GCA_904067115.1 Aegilops sharonensis | reverse complement strand
TAGTCCTAAAAAATAGTATAAAAAGTTGCCAAAAGTATATAAAAGTTGTAGAATATTGGCATGGAACAATCAAAAATTATAGATACGACGGAGACGTATCAATATCCATATACCCTAAAACCATCGGGGAACAGAATAGATCGGGAGTTCCGCCGCCGCAAGCCTCTGTAGCCACCAAAAACCAATCGGGACCCTGTTCCGGCACCCTGCCGGAGGGGTGATCCCTCACCGATGGCCATCTTCATCATCCCGGCGCTCCCCATGACGAGGAGGGAGTAGTTCACCCTCGGGGCTGAGGGTATGTACCATTAGCTATGTGTTTGATCTCTCTCTGTCTCTCGTGTTCTTGAGTGATACGATCTTGATGTATCACGAGATTTGCTATTATAGTTGGATCTTATGATGTTTCTCCCCCTCTACTCTCTTGTGATGAATTGAGTTTTAACCTTGATCTTTTCGGATTGAGTCTTTAAGGATTTGAGAACACTTGATGTATGTCTTGCCGTGCTTATCTGTGGTGACAATGGGATATTCACCTGATCTACTTGATGTATGTTTTCGTGATCAACTTGCGGGTTCAATGAACTTATGCATATGGGTTGGCACACGTTTTCGTCTTGACTCTCCGGTAGAAACTTTGGGGCACTCTTTGAAGTACTTTGTGTTGGTTGAGTAGATGAATCTGAGATTGTGCGATGCATATCGTATAATCATACCCACGGATACTTGAGGTGACATTGGAGTATCTAGCTAACATTAGGGTTTTGGTTGATTTGTATATTAAGGTGTTATTCTAGTACGAACTCTAGGATAGATTGAACGGAAAGAATAGCATCATGTTATTTTACTACGGACTCTTGAATAGATCGATCAGAAAGGATAACTTTGAGATGGTTTCATACCCTACAATAATCTCTTCGTTTGTTCTCCTCTATTAGTGTCTTTGGAGTGACTCTTTGTTGCATGTTGAGGGATAGTTATATGATCCAGTTATGTTATTATTGTTGAGAGAACTTGCACTAGTGAAAGTATGAACCCTAGGCCTTGTTTCCTAGCATTGCAATACCGTTTGTGCTCACTTTTATCATTAGTAACCTTGCTGTTTTTATATTTTCATATTACAAAAACCTATATCTGCCATCCATATTGCACTTGTATCACCATCTCTTCGCCGAACTAGTGCACCTATACAATTTACCATTGTATTGGGTGTGTTGGGGACACAAGAGACTCTTTGTTATTAGGTTGCAGGGTTGTTTGAGAGAGACCATCTTCATCCTACGCCTCCCACGGATTGATAAACCTTGGGTCATCCACTTGAGGGAAATTTGCTACTGTCCTACAAACCTCTGCACTTGGAGTCCCAACAACATCTACAAGAATAAAGTTGCATAGTACACATCAGACTATTATCTTTCCTGCGCCCTCTTTCTTTGATTTAACTGCAGGCCCTTACCTCGTCTTGCCGACGGCCGTTTATGCGTACCAGGGCCAGACATCATCTCCAGAGCCTGAGCCGGAACCACCACTTGACCCGTATCGTCCATCCTTTTATCGGTGGGATCCGGAGGAGATCGCCAGCCAGTGGTACCCTGATGACACTCCTCAGTACACCGGCGAGAGTAGCCGCGATCCATGGGCATAGACCAACTTAGGCCAAAAGCCTAAGCTTGGGGGAGTACGTATTTCTCACCGACATTACATTTATATTCACACACTCATTCTAGTTGTCGGTGCTCATACTTTTTCATTGTACTATCCATGCTAGTTTAATTTCTTTTTCTCGTTTTTTTCTTGTGTGTTTGAACAACCTTAAGAAAAAAATTAGTTAGTTTAATTTCCACGTCTATAGTAGTAATTAAAATGAAAACCCAAAAAGATTTCTCGTTCTTCTTTTGCTTGTTGGGAGCTTTCCCGTGTAAATAGTTTTATTTCTTTTCTTTTCTTTGGGGTCGAGAGGAGAAGACCATAATGAAAATGTTGAGTGGCTCTTATATGGATTATTGTTGATTGAACCAAGAGCCCATATTACCTTATCTTCTCCCTTGAACTGAATTCTTGCAGATTCCAGCTTAGTCCAATGCACGTGCACTATTATTATTATCCACACCGTTCGGTCGTGCAAGTGAAAGGCAATAATGATGATATATGATGGACTGATTGAAACGAGAGAAGCTGGTATGAACTCGACCTCTCTTGTTTTTGTAAATATTATTAGTTCATGTTCCTGATTCAGCCTATTATGAATAAACATGTTTGCAATGACAATTAGAGATTATGGTTGCTTATGCCATGCTTAATTAGCTAGGAGTTTATAATGGTTTACCTTGCGTGCCAACATGCTATTAAAATGGTTGTGATGTCGTATGATAGAGTGGTATCCTCCTTTGAATGATTCGAGTGACTTGACTTGGCACATGTTCACGCATGTAGTTGAAACAAAATCAACATAGCCTTCACGATATTTATGTTCATGGTGGATTATATCCTACTCATGCTTGCACTCGGTATTTATTAATTTTAATGCATGTTCATGACTGTTGTGCTCTCTAAGTTCGTCGCTTCCTAGTCTTTTTCTAGCCTTCACCTGTACTAAGCGGGAATACTGCTTGTGCATCCAAACTCCATAAACCCAAAGTTATTCCATATGAGTCCACCATACCTTCCTATATGCGGTATCTACCTGCCGTTTCAAGTAAATCTGTATGTGCCAAACTATAAACCTTCAAATGAAATTTTGTTTTGTATGCTCGAACAGCTCATGCATCAACTAGGGTTGTCTGTATCTTCCATGTTAGGCGGGTTATTCTCAAGAAGAGTGGACTCCGCTCCTCATTCACGAGAAAATGGCTGGTCATCGGGATGCCCAGTCCCATGCTCAAATCGAATCAAAATAATTAAACAAAACTCCCCCAGGATTGTCGTTAGTTGGAGGCACCGGTTGTTTCGGGCAAGCCATGGATTGCTGCTTGTTGGTGGTGGGGGAGTATAAACTTTACCATTCTGTTTGGGAACCGCCTATAATGTGTGTAGCATGGAAGATATCGAGATCTCTTAGTTGTTATGTTGACAGTGAAAGTATACCGCTCAAAATGTTATTCATCTCTATTTCAAAATCAAACTCTGGCACTTCTACAAATCCCTGCTTCCCTCTGAGAATGGCCTATCTATTTACTTTTATGTCGGGTCATCACCCTCTTATTAAAAAGCACCCGCTGGAGAGCACCGCTGTCATTTGCATGCATTACAATTAGTTTATATTGGGTATGACTATGAATGGATCTCTTTTACCATGAATTACAATGTTTAGTCAGTCCTTGATCTTTAAAGGTGCTCTACATTTATGTTTTGCCGTCTTAGAAAGGGCTAGCGAGATACCATCTTGTTATATCATATTATGTTTGTTTTGAGAAAGTGTTTTCATCCGAGTTTTATTATCATTGCTCGCTAGTTGATTATGCCATTGATATGAGTAAACATGAGACCTAAGTGTTATTGTGAATATGGTATGTTCATAATCTTTGCTGAAAAATTGAATGTTGGCTTTACATATTTACAACAACAAGAGCAAACCGAGTTTGTAAAAGTTTTTCTTTATCACTTTCAGTTTGTCAACTGAATTGCTTGAGGACAAGCAAATGTTTAAGCTTGGGGGAGTTGATACGTCTCCGTCGTATCTACTTTTCCAAACACTTTTGCGCTTGTTTTGGACTCTAAATTGCATGATTTGAATGGAACTAACCCGGACTGGCGATGTTTTCAGCAGAACTGCCATGGTGTTATTTTTGTGCAGAAATAGAAGTTCTTGGAATGACCTGAAAATCCACAGAGCAACTTTTCAGAATTAATAAAAAATATTGGTGAAACAATCAACGTCAGGGGGCCCACACCCTGTCCACGAGGGTGGGGGGCACCCCCCCCCTAGGGCGCGCCCCCTGCCTCATGGGCCTCCTGGATGTCCACCGACCTCAACTCCAACTCCATATATTTGCTTTCGTGGAGAAAAAAATCAGAGAGAAAGTTTCATCACATTTTATGATACGGAGCCGCCGCCAAGCCCTAATCTCTCTCGGGAGGGCTGATCTGGAGTCCATTCGGGGCTCCGGAGGGGGGGATTCGTCACTGTCGTCATCATCAACCATCCTCCATCACCAATTCCATGATGCTCACGACCGTGCGTGAGTAATTCCATCGTATACTTGCTGGACGGTGATGGGTTAGATGAGATTTAGCATGTAATCAAGTTAGTTTTGTTAGGGTTTGATCCCTAGTATCCACTATGTTCTAAGATTGATGTTGTTATGACTTTGCTATGCTTAATGCTTGTCACTAGGGCCCGAGTGCCATGATTTCAGATCTGAACCTATTATGTTTTCATGAATATATGTGAGTTCTTGATCCTATCTTGCAAGTCTATAGTCACCTATTATGTGCTATGATCCGACAACCCCGAAGTGACAATAATCAGGATACTTCTCGGTGATGACCGTAGTTTGAGGAGTTCATGTATTCACTATGTGTTAATGCTTTTGTTCGGTACTCTATTAAAAGGAGGCCTTAATATCCCTTAGTTTCCATTAGGACCCCGCTGCCACGGGAGGGTAGGACAAAAGATGTCATGAAAGTTATTTTCCATAAGCACGTATGACTATATTCGGAATACATGCCTACATTACATTGATGAAATTGAGCTAGTTCTGTCACCCTATGTCATAACTATTACGTGAGGAATCGTATCCGACATAATTATCCATCACTAATCCAATGCCGCTTTTCACATATTTTGCTTTGCTTACTTACTTTACCGTTGCTACTGTTACAACTATTACAAAACCGCTACTGTTACTTTTGCCACTGTTACCATTACTTCCATACTACTTTGCTACTAAATAATTTGATGCAAATACTAAGTTATCCAGGTGTGGTTGAATTGACAACTCAACTGATAATACTTGAGAATATTCTTTGGCTCCCCTTGTGTTGAATCAATAAATTTGGGTTGAATATTCTAGCCTCGAAAACTATTGCGATCCCCTACTTGTGGGTTATCAGTTAGCATGATCTATTATTGTTGACATTACCCTTAAGGTAAAAGGTTAGGAGGCAACACTATAAGCCCCTATCTTTCTCTGTGTCCGATTAAAACTCCATACCCATAAGTATTGCGTGAGTGTTAGCAATTGTGAAAGACTAAATGATAGTTGAGTATGTGGACTTGCTGAAAAGCTCTTATATTGACTCTTTCCAATGTTATGATAAATTGTAATTGCTTCAATGACCTAGGTTATAATTTGTTAGTTCTCAACGAAGTTTCTGATTCATACTTGACATTGTGGATAGATTATTACTTGGGCATAAGAAATCATATGAAAAAATATATATGTTGTTGTTATAAGAATGAAGATGATGCCCTCATGTCTGTATCTTATTTTATCGACACCTCTAGCTCTAAACATGTGGACACATTTTTCGTTATCGGCTTCTGCTTGAGGACAAGCGAGGTCTAAGCTTGGGGGAGTTGATACGTCCATTTTGCATCATGTTTTTATATCGATATTTATTGCATTATGGGCTGTTATTACACGTTATATCACAATACTTATGCCTATTCTCTCTTATTTTTCAAGGTTTACATGAAGAGGGAGAATGCCGGCAGCTGGAATTCTGGGCTGGAAAAGGAGCAAATACTAGAGACCTATTGTCGGTATCAAAACCGGCGGATCTCGGGTAGGGGGTCCCGAACTGTGCGTCTAGGCGGATGGTAACAGGAGACAAGGGACACGATGTTTACCCAGGTTCGGGCCCTCTTGATGGAGGTAAAACCCTACGTCCTGCTTGATTGATATTGATATTGTGGATGTTTACAAGAGTGGATCTACCACGAGATCAAGGAGGCTAAACCCTAGAAGCTAGCCTATAGTATGATTGTAAGGGTTGTTGTGATTGTAGTCCTACGGACTAAAGCCATCCGGTTTATATAGACACCGGAGAGGGCTAGGGTTACATAGAGTCGGTTACAATGGTAGGAGATCTCCATATCCATATCGCCAAGCTTGCCTTCCACGCCAAGGAAAGTCCCATCCGGACACGGGGTGAAGTCTTCAATCTTGTATCTTCATAGTCTTGGAGTCCGATCGATGATGATAGTCCGGCAAATGATAGTTCGGCTGATGATGGTAGTCCGGCTATCCGGACACCCCCTAATCCAGGACTCCCTCAGTAGCCCCTGAACCAGGCTTCAAAGACGATAAGTCCGGCGTGTATATTGCTTGGCATTGCAAGGCGGGTTCCTCATTGCAATGATAGAAGATTGTGAACACTAGGATAGTGTCCGGCTCTGCAAAATAAATTCCACATTCCACCGTAGAGAGAATAATAATATATACACAAGTTCAATCTGCTGACGTTTTCCGTGGCATGACGTCACACCACTACCAAGCCATTACTCGAATTGTTTTTTACTTTACCACCTCAGCGCATTTAGCGAAGCGGTTTCCTTGGCACGTCTTGTCGAAGCAGAGATCGTGTTTCCCCTTAATCCAGGATTATCATCAATACGGGCGTGGGTAACCCAATCGCGCCCGTTCGCCACGCCCCCTCTATCGAAGACGTGTCCCAAACGGTCACGGAGACGGCTCTTGGTATCCTCCCTCTTTATAACGGGACCAAGGCTCGTTTCTTTTTCTTCAATCTTCCATCGAATCCTCTCCACGCTCCAAGTTCCAGCACCTAGAGCCCTAGATTCGAGCGCTTTGGACCTTCAACGATGTCCGGTTCCGACCTCCAGGGCCGGTGGACGCCCTCCTCCGTCACGGAGGAGGACGTGCTAAAGCTGCGGGAAGCCAAGTACCTGTCTTACGAGATTTCGCACAGGTTGCCTGCCGAAGGGCAGGCCATCCCCACCCCTGAGCCCGGCAAGTATGTCGTCTTCGTATCCCACCTCCGTCGGGGTTTAGGCTTCCCGATGGATCCTTTTGTGAGAGGGCTCATGTTTTACTATGTGTTGGAATTCCATGACTTGGCTCCGAGGACCCGGGGAAAAAAGCCCCTAAACGGGGGAAGAAATCTTCGCCTGAGGGTCCTGCGTCCGGGGAGGCCCCGGCCGCACAATCTCCCTTAATGAGCCAGCCCTCCAACGAGCCGTAAGTAGAAAGAAAGGAGTTTTATAATAAGGACATCCCTATTTGTGCTTCTGAGGATAACTAAAGTTTTTACCTTGTAGTTCGGATCTCCGTCCTTCGCAGATGAGCTCGTCTTCGGGGGACCTTCGTCCGGAGATGATAGAGAGCGAGACGCCCCCGTCCGGGGCGCCGTTGGATAGGGCGGACGAGCCTGAAGTGTCGTCACGGAGGGAGCCCCCGAGTGTGGCAAAGCCGGATAGTTCGGCGCCAACTGGTGTACGGCTGAAGGATCTGCTTGAGAAGGCGTCTATCTCAGAAGATCAGCACGCATTGATGAGCATGGTGATTGAAAGGATTTCGTCCGCCGAAGGCGGGTTGCATGATGCCGTCAGGAGTTTACTGGCGGGGTTTGAGGTACGTAAAAATGACACACCTTTTAATAGTTTTGCATATAGAATGCGCCCTGTATAGATAGTAGCCCCTGAGACTCGGTAGGTTGTCGATATCGACAACGTGTCGAGGATCAAAATTGCAGGTTTGAATTCCTGTCGTGCCGATGCAGGTGGCGGGTCGTCCGGGGGCCAGCCGGACTGATGGAGTTGCTGAACTAAAGCGGCAACTTGATGTGGCGGATGCGGACATCGCGCTGATCAACAGGCGACTTGATGAGTCGCAAGGTAAGTGTTACTGCGCGGTCACGTGCTAAGGGAGCCGAAGCCAACTCCTTACAATATGTGCGTGAAATGCAGATGGTGCCGCTGCCGTGGAGAGTCTTCGGGCCGAACTTGCTCAAGCCAAGGAGCAGGCCAGAAGGAATAATGTGGCAGCCTCGAGGGCGGTCGAGGAGTTAGCGGCCGAAAGGGCCGCACACTGCCGGAGCAGGGAAGAGATAGCCGAAATGGCTGTGAAGTTAAAAGAGGCTACCGACCGCAATGAGGCTCTTGGGAAGGAGCGCCTAGCGAGGCAGGAAGACCTGCGGAAGGCCACCGCCGAAGCCAAGAATGCCCGCTCTGCAATGCGGGCCATGAAGGAAGAGCTGCGCCAGGCCGGGGAGATTGTAGCTGGCAAGCCTTTTCTGCTGCGCCGAAGGTTCACGGAGTCAAAATATGCTCAGTTGGGCCAACTGTGGTGTCCGGAGGACCCTTATATGGACTTAGCAGCGAGTGCGGCGGATGCCGTTGTGCATTTTCGAAGCCAGAAGGATCACCAGACGGAAGAGCTGTTTTGGTCTCAATTCCATAGTCCGGAGCGTTCACTTCCGCTGACCGATCATTTGGCTGAGTGGGCTGAGATAAATAGGTTGTCCGGGCTTGCTATGGCGGATATAGTGACCCATATCCGGCCGGATAGGCCCCAGCCCAAGAGTTACTTTGGCTTATTGCAGCAATTTCTTGGGGCGGTGCTGCATATCAAGGCGATTAAGCGGTCGGCCTGCATAGAGGGTGCGCGGATGGCGCTTGCCCGTGTGAAGACACATTGGACAGAGATGGATGCCACCGCTATTGCGACCCCGGGTTCGGATAATAACCGGCTACCCGCCGAGCACTATTTTGGCGAAGTGCTGCCTGGTGCTCGTGTAATAGAGTCGCAGTGCTCGAAAAATGTTACGTTCGAATGAACGTTTATATGATGTAAAAACGATTTTTATGATGTAAGCGCCTTTTATACTTGTGCGTTCAAGTAATAGAATATCTCCTTTGCGGCCGTTCATGTATACGTATGTATAACCTGAAAGATGGCAGTCGTCGACTTCAGCCCCCACGCACAAGGTGCGGGGGTGTTCGCAAAAAATAGCGCGTTTTCACACTTAATCCGACGTCTCGGTCCTGTAAAGGAGGTGGTAGCATAGCAAACGAGGCAACCGGACTATAATGCTTTATCACTTTCACTTAGCCATGGAGGTCGAGGGTGGGGCTATGACATAGCCCCTGGGGGCACCGTGCTCTCCGAATTCGGGGCGCGTATGTGCCTGGCCGGGAAACGACCCTTCGTCAAAGCGGAGGAATCCTAAACATTCCCAAGGTCGATCGAGTGGTTGACCAGTCTCTTGCTGTATCATGGCAGTCAGTTTTCGGCTTTCTCTACTGAGGTGCTCGCCCAGCCGAACTGGGGCACAATCAAAGTAGTTCTCCTGGAGCCGCGTTAGCCGATGATACGGAACGTAAGGCAGCAAAACACAGGAGCTGGGCAAACCCAACATTTGACCAAAGACATGATTTGGAGCTGATGCATATAAGGCCTAACTCGAGACGCCGAACACTCCCGAAGGTGTTCGGTCTTTATAATAGCGGGCAAAACAAAGCCCTGAGCCCCTTGTGTCCAGGTACAGGCAGGTTTTTCTGGCGCGGCCGATGCCAAAACGCCAGTCTCCACTCTGGTTATACTGAAAAACCAGGGGATTATAGCAACAAGAGACAGTAAGAAAGGTTTACGTAGGGTCTTAGTCTGAAAAGAGTCCTTGCAACGGGTCCCTACTGCACGTATGCGCCTGTGTCTCCGTTGTGCCGTATCCTGGACGGGTGTGCATGTTGTTCATCTGTAAAAAGAGAGGAACTTGGTTGGAAAAGAAATCGTGCGAGAAAGTGCATAAAAATTGAAATATATATTAAGAAAGCTGAGCCAATGCTAGCTCATTATGGCTTGTATGTGCAAACCCTTGTGAAGGGGTGTGCTGCTAGGTAGCCCCTAGCTTATATATTCCGGACTCGTCTAGCCGTGTCCGGGGTCTCAGGCGACCCTTTGATGAAACGATGCCACGTGGACCGGGCATTTGAAGCGTAAGAGACGCGGAATGTGGTATTGTATTGAAGCGGACGAGAGCTTCCCGTCCCAGTGGTGCTTGATAGCTGGCTTAAGGGCCTGGCGCCACTGCTTTGAAGGAAGGGCGGCTATGCCGAATTGTAATAGGGTCTATCCCCACTTGCGGATTGTGCCCGGGTATAGCAGGTTTAAGTCACTTCCGCCGTCCATCAACACCTGCGTTAATTGTAGTCCGTCTATTATGGGATCCGATATCAGGGCAGTCTAGCCTGCGCTCCGGATACGTCTGGACTAATCCAGATGGTCAAAAGTGATTGGTTTTGGCATCCAACCTTGGTCCACTGGGGTGGATAGTCCGACACTTGTCTTGGCGAGTGCCGTGTTGGCTTTCCGTGTTATCACGTGAAGCGAGTTTACTGTTTTGACTTCTCGAGGGAAAGTCTTTTGACTTCCGGTGCTATGCTGGTGGGGCTCGTCATCGTCCTCACTTGGCGTATCGAGCCCCTTGTGCCCCGCGTTAAGTCTGGTGGACTGTTTGAAAACCCAACAATTTCGGTTTGTATGGTTTGCAGGCCTTCCGGGGTACTGTGGATTTGACATATCCGATCTAAAATTTTGTTTAAATTTGATAGCTCGTCTCTGTTGTCCTTAAGAGGCCGTGTTTTATTGTCTGGCAGCGAGCTTTTGAATCCGGCGTTGACCGCTGTGCCCTGTGGGCTTTTTTCTTTATTCCGGCGCTGATCCTTCCTGCGCCGTGACTTTCCGTTTCCATCTCTGATCTCGGATGTACTCGGGTCGCTGGTGCTGCATCTTGCTAGCCAGCTGTCTTCTCCTGCGTAAAAGCGCGTCATGAGGCTTGTTAGCGCGGCCATTGTTCTTGGCTTCTCTTGGCCGAGGTGTCTGGCGAGCCATTCGTCTCGGACGTTGTGTTTAAAAGCTGCTAAGGCTTCCGCGTCCGGACAGTCGACTATTTGGTTCTTTTTGGTAAGGAACCTGTTCCAGAATTTGCGCGCTGACTCTCCGGGCTGTTGGGTTATATGACTCAGATCGTCAGCATCCGGAGGACGGACATAAGTCCCTTGAAAATTTGCTCTAAACGCGTCCTCAAGCTCTTCCCAACTTCCAACAGTGTTTTTTGGGAGGCTTTTGAGCCAATGCCGAGCTGGCCCTTTGAGCTTGAGGGGTAGGTATTTTATGGCATGGAGATCATCTCCTCTAGCCATGTGTATGTGTAGTATGTAGTCTTCTATCCAGACTCCGGGGTCTGTTGTGCCGTCGTATGCCTCTATGTTTATGGGTTTAAACCCTGCTGGAAATTCATGATCCCGCACCTCATCGGTGAAACATAGCGGGTGTGCGGCGCCCCTTTATTTGGGTGTGCCGTTGTCTTCGAACACTTGTCGTGGTGTGTTACTTCCTGGGGTCCTCTTTTTTGGCCCGTAGATGGACCTAGTTGGGCCGTCCGTTTTACCAGGATTATAATTCGGCTTGTGTGCAGCCCCATTTGTCGCTTTGGGCCTGTCATCTGGCTGTCTATCCGGCCAGGCGGCCTCTTTATTTTTTGACTGTGAAGGCTCGATGGCTTCCTCGTCAAATTCTGGCAGCAACTTGCGCTTCGGGTAGCTCTTGGTTTGATGGCCATTGCCATATTTGTCTGCGGTCTTGAATACTTTGCTCCACTTCATTCTGAGCGTGTCTTCTGTTGTTTTGAGCTTCCGTGTCGCCTTCTTCAAACTTCTTGCAGTGGCGACGAGTTTTTTGCGTATGTTCTTATGCTCTGGTGTTGTGGCCGGACTGTTGATTGCTCCGTGAAGGGGTTGATTATCCGGCTCGTCCTGTTCGTCGTCTGCTGGCTTGCCCTGCTCTATCGCTGGGTCGTTAGGAAGGCTGCTTTGATCGAGGCGGGACTTAGGGCGGCGTCTACGTCGCCGTTTTGGTTCTTTATCGGCGAGATTATCCTCTGCCGCGTCCCGTTGTTCCTCGTTATCGCTTCCCTTCGGGGTGTCCACCATGTATATGTCGTATGACGAGGTGGTCTTCCAGTGTCCTGTAGGCACTAGTTCTTGGGAGTCTCCGGCATCGTCGTCCACACCGTCGATGTCTTCGGAGTCGTAGTCGAGTATGTCTGTTAAATCGTCGACGGTGGCTACGAAGTGGGTGGTGGGTGGGATCTGAATTTCTTCCTCATCCGCGTCCCAACCGTCCTGGCCGTAGTTCGGCCAGGGCTCTCCGGATAGCGAGAGATGCTTCAATGAATTTATGATATCGCCGAGGGGCGAGTGCTGAAAGATGTCCGCAGCGGTGAATTCCATGATCGGCGCCCAATCGGATTCAACTGGCAGGGGCGCAGGAGGTTCGGAGTCCGGCAGGGAGTCCGGCACCTCGGAGTCATGGGCTTTACGTGGGACAAGGTAAATGTTCGGCTCCATCGCCGTAGAAATTGCGGCTCCCGAGGCGGTGTCCAGCCATCCGTCCTCGATTCAAGCGATCGGCTCCAGACTATGAGTCGGAGCGGATCCGGGTGCGGCCTCCAAGGTGCTGTCCGGTGGCAGAGTTAGGTCATGCCCATCGTGACAGCGCGGCGCGCTCGGCTGTGGCTCAGATCCATCGAGGATCAAGTCCCCGCAGATATCGGCCGTGAAGTTTAGGCTTCCAAACCTGACCTGACGGCCAGGGGCGTAGCTTTCGATCTGCTCTAGATGGCCAAGTGAGTTGGCCCGCAGTGCGAGGCCGCCGAATACGAAGATCTGTCCGGGGAGAAAGGTCTCACCCGGGACTGCGTCGTTGTTGATTGAAGAGGCCATCAAGCCTATCGGTGACGACACAGAGGAACTCTCAATGAAAGCACCAATGTCGGTGTCAAAACCGGCGGATCTCGGGTAGGGGGTCCCGAACTGTGCGTCTAGGCGGATGGTAACAGGAGACAAGGGACACGATGTTTACCCAGGTTCGGGCCCTCTTGATGGAGGTAAAACCCTACGTCCTGCTTGATTGATATTGATATTGTGGATGTTTACAAGAGTGGATCTACCATGAGATCAAGGAGGCTAAACCCTAGAAGCTAGCCTATGATATGATTGTAAGGGTTGTTGTGATTGTAGTCCTACGGACTAAAGCCATCCGGTTTATATAGACACCGGAGAGGGCTAGGGTTACATAGAGTTGGTTACAATGGTAGGAGATCTCCATATCTGTATCGCCAAGCTTGCCTTCCACGCCAAGGAAAGTCCCATCCGGACACGGGGTGAAGTCTTCAATCTTGTATCTTCATAGTCTTGGAGTCCGGTCGATGATGATAGTCCGGCAAATGATAGTTCGGCTGATGATGGTAGTCCGGCTATCCGGACACCCCCTAATCCAGGACTCCCTCACCTATTCTGCACAACTCCAAAATTCCTGAAACTCCACGGAAGTTATTTTTGGAATTAATAAAAAATATTGAGTGAAGAAAGTACCAGAGGGGGCCCACACCCTGGCCACGAGGGTGGGGGCCGTGCCTTACCCCCCTGGGCGCCCCCTGCCTCGTGGGCCCCTGGTAGTCCTTTGGTGGCCATCTTCTGCTATATGAAGTCTTTTACCCTACAAAAATCATAAACAAGCTTTCGGGACGAAACACCGCCGCCACGAGGCGGAACCAATCTAGGGCTCCGGCGGAGCTGTTCTGCCGGGGAAACATCCCTCTGGGAGGGGGAAATCATCATCATCGTCATCACCATCGATCCTCTCATCGGGAGGGGGTCAATCTCCATCAACATCTTCACCAGGACCATCTCCTCTCAAACCCTAGTTCATCTCTTGTATCCAATCTTTGTCTCAAAACCTCAGATTGGTACCTGTGGGTTACTAGTAGTATTGATTACTCCTTGTAGTTGATGCTAGTTGGTTTATTCGGTGGAAGATCATATGTTCAGATCCTTTATGCATATTAATACCCCTCTGATTATGAACATGAATAGTTATGTTTGTTTATGAGTAGTTACGTTTGTTCATGAGGACATGGGAGAAGTCTTGCTATAAGTAGTCATGTGAATTTGGTATCCGTTCCATATTTTGATGAGATGTATGTTGTCTCTCCTCTAGTGGTGTTATGTGAGCGTCGACTACATGATACTTCACCATTATTTGGGCCTAGAGGAAGGCATTGGGAAGTAATAAGTAGATCATGGGTTGCTAGAGTGACAGAAGCTTAAACCCTAGTTTATGCCTTGCTTCGTAAGGGGCTGATTTGGATCCATATGCTTCATGCTATGGTTAGGTTTACCTTAATACTTGTTTTGTAGTTGCGTATGCTTGTAATATGGGTTAATCATAAGTGGGATGCTTGTCCAAGAAATGGCAGTACCCAAGCACCGGTCCACCCACATATCAAATTATCAAAGTAACGAACGCGAATCATATGAGCGTGATGAAAACTAGCTTGACGATAATTCCCATGTCTCCTCGGGAGCGCTTTTCTCTATATAAGAATTTTTCCAGGCTTGTCCTTTGGTACAAAAAGGATTGGGCCACCTTGCTGCATTTTATTTACTTTCATTACTTGTTACCAGTTACAAATTACCTTATCACAAAAGTATCTGTTACCGATAATTTCAGTGCTTGCAGAGAATACCTTACTGAAAACCGCTTGTCATTTCCTTCTGCTCCTGTTGGGTTCGACACTCTTACTTACAGAAAAGACTATGATAGATCCCCTACACTTGTGGGTCATCAATATTCTACGAAGATCTTTACCGGTCGAACAATTATGACAACATACTCAATTCCCTTTGTCTGTCGGTATGTTACTTGCCCGAGATTCGATTGTCGGTATCTCTATACCTAGTACAATCTCGTTACCGACAAGTCTCTTTACTCATTCTGTAATACATCATCTCGTAACTAAATCATTAGTCATTTGCTTGCAAGGCTTCTTATGATGTGTATTACCGAGAGGACCCAGAGATACCTCTCCGATACTAGGAGTGACAAATCCTAATCTCGATATATGCCAACCCAACAACCACCTTTGGAGATACCTGTAGAGCATCTTTATGATCACCCAGTTACGTTGTGACGTTTGATAGCACACAAGGTATTCCTCCGGTATTTGGGAGTTGCATAATCTTGTAGTCGAGGAATATGTATTTGACATCAAGAAAGCAAAAGCAATAAACTGAACGATCAATGTGCTAAGCTAACAGATGGGTCTTGTCCATCACATCATTCTCTTAATTATGTGTTCCCATTATCAAATGACAACACATCTCTATGGTTAGGAAATTTTAACCATCTTTGATCAACGAGCTATTCTAGTAGAGGCTTACTAGGGACACGGTATTTTGTTTATGTATTCACACATGTATTTAAATTTCCGATCAATAGAATTCTAGCATGAATAATAAACCTTTATCATGAATAAGGAAATATAAAATAACAACTTTATTATTGCCTCTAGGGCATATTTCCTTCAGTTATAGCCGGACATAAAACCAGACGTAAACAGGCAGACGTGAATGGTTCTTGAGTTAGAGTAATTGTGATCACTCTTACACACAAAACATGGACAACACATAAAACCATCCGACTGCTTGTTTGCCTCAGCCGCACGCAGAAAACATTGTACGCCATCAATGAACTGGGGAGAGCATCGGTCATCGTACATCCATTGCTGGCTCATCTTCATTACACACCATCAAAAAGACCAAATTAATACAAGTTCATATATAAAGTTCATACACACTTATTCTCATAAAACATACATACAACTATCTAGCTAAAGCATTTAAATGCAACAACAAATGCGATCACGATCGCAACTAAGGTAACAATTGATCCAACAGCGTAGTGATACCAAGACTCTTTATTAACGACATATTTTTTAATCTTTCTAATCTTGAAGCGCACACCATCCATCTTGATCTTGTGGTCATCGACGACATCGGCAACATACAACTCTAGTTTGATCTTCTTTTCTTCGATTCTTTTCAATTTTTCTTTCAAATACTCGTTTTTTTCCAACTAAATTGAACTCTCGACACAAGGGTCGGTTGCAATTTCTGTTTCACATACCCTCTAGATAAAAATATCTATGTCAACTTGATGGGCATCATTTTCATAAACGTGAAATGCAACAAATAGTTATAAAAGAGAATATATATACCACATCCGAATCATAAACTAAACGAGGACCGACGGGACATCTATCAAGACCATGGCACTATGTATAACAAACAATCATTCAAGTAAGAAAATTATACAAGTAACTATCTAAATCATACAAATAAGTTTTTTTATAAAAAATATAAGAAAAGGAGGCTCACCTAGGTGGTGCCGGCGGGAGGGTGCGCACGATCGATCGTGGTTAAGACGAGGACGGAAAGGCACTAAGAAACCACACCTACACACCTGCAAACTAAGAAGTTAATTTGAGCTCAAATTGCATATAAATCAAACAAACTCCCACATAATTACTCCCAAACTAAAACCCACATATCACTATACTTATAGAGCATTGCACGAGCTAATCTAGCAATGAGAAATGAAAGGACAAAGATGCTAACCTTTGTGAACACTTGGAGAGATGGGGTGTCTTCAAATTTTGACAAATCTTGGCAAAAAATGGATGATGAGCTCGAGCTAAGGGGAAGAACAGAGAGGGGAAAGGAGAAAACAGAGAAATGGGCTCGGGCTGTACGATGGGTTTATATAGGGACATATTTAGTCCCGGTTGGTTACACAAACCAGGACAAAAGGTATACCTCTTGTCCCGGTTCGTGATACAAACCGGATCTATAGGTATCAAATGAACCGGGACAAATGATGCCCGCGGTCTAGCCGTTGGAACCGGGACTAATGGCAACATTAGTCCCGGGCCGTAATTGAACCGGGACTAGTGATGTAAACGTAAGGTCGTTTTTGTAGTAGTGATACCATCTCGCTAGGGTTTATGTCTCAGACTTCACACTATTGTTCGCATTTTCCTGAATTTATTTCAGACATTTCGGCAATGTGCGTTCAGTGGAAGGAGACGTTACATCGGTTCAGTCTCTCGAATATGCCCATAGGAATAGCGTGTGCGTAGATACGTTTATCGGGATGAGTGTATATATGTATATATGATGTCTACGTGCTACGTCTGTATTGTGTAGAACAGGGCAGCACACCGTTTCCTTCGCCACAGGCACGTTATGTTGGTGTGTTAAAAAAAACGTTATGTTGGAACTCAATCCCCACCACCGCAAAAAAAGAACAAAAAGTTGGAACTCAATCGATCTGGCTAGTCCGGTTTGGCTATGTTCCATATGGAGAACGATATGGTCCGGTGGAGGATTATGTTCCAAGTCCAATTCAGTTTGCCGGGTTTTTGTTTGTGCGCACTCTATCGGAACCAGTCCTACGGTACGCGCAAGGGTTCTCCATATACCTAACTAGACAATGCCCCGCGCGTTGCTGCGGGATTCTGGTATGACAAAGAGCTTAAAAGGGAGGATTGCAATGGGGAGATAAAGGAGTAAGAATGTGTTGCTGCGGATTTATTGTCCTGCACCAAGTGTAGTTATGTAAATGAGTGTTGCATTGAAACATGCAGTGTGACAAATTATAACTTATTAAAACGTATGGGATTTGTTTAATAGAGGAGGTATGCAAAAGACTGGGCAATATTGAGAAGAAATATCGATTGACAAACTCTCCATATCCTATTTGTGGATGTGTTGACCCAATATGTACATTGTTCATTTGCATAGAAGAAAGGCGCTTAGCACCCTTTTTTTTTTGCCTACTAAATTCCTTCATAAGAAAGCAAAGTGGTATAATGCATAACTTTAGTTTGCCTACTTACTTTAAACAGGTGATCACTCCTATAGAAAACTTAAGAAAGACAGACCAATATTCGGTAGCACTACATTTGGATTTCCATAGGGGACCATTCAAATAGGAAGATCTCTTATGCTCGTATCCCAAAAGAGTACATATTTCTTACTGTTGATAACCAATTATGTTGCCTTCAGCGCGAACTACTAAAGAAACAATATACATAAAATATTAACATTCGATTGTCCCCAAGAAGATGGATGAGCATATAACATTGTTATCTCGTCTAATCACAAATATGATAGCAAACCAATGTTTTGAACGCCTTCAAATGAAAGGGTAAATGAGGGTAGACAGAAAAAGATAACATGTTAAAAATTTAACCGGCTAATTTAACTCCGTCTGTAGATATGAGCAATCAAGCATGTGCTGTTTTATTCAATGTAACTCTGTAGCTCACACATGTAGCCATACAAAAGTATTGAACGGTTTTCATTTTGGCAAACACTTGATATGCAGAGAAATTAGCAACGGTAGTGGTCCTGAAAAGGCAAAGGATAAAATCATGGATTTCTATCAGTACCAATATTTATTTATTGAACAATGAACGGACCAAAGCCAACGAAAGCAATTTGTCTGAAGTCAATGCCAGTAGCAAGAAATTGTTTAAGACAACTGAAAAAAAAATTGTTTAAGAGAATGAATGGCAAGAAACTTTGACCACCAGAGTGCAAATGAGACATACAAAAATGATCCATCTCCATCCATTATTTAATTATAATGGGTTCCATAATACTGTACTTACCAAGTCCACAACGTGAGGGCATAATCTGCATGCGTACCACCGTGAATAACAAAGGGCTTGATTAACTGAGACATGGTAGAAGGAACTGAACGGTGACGGCGGGGACTGTGTATGTAGAATTACCAAGCAAGACAGCTACTATTTTATGACTAATGCAAATTCAGATGTACAACATCGTACTGCCCAGGAGGAAAATAGAGACAGGCAATGCAGGCCATGGTTAAGAAACACCCAAGCAATTTCTTATAGCAAAAATCGGATCAGTCCCGATAGAAACAATCTGATTTTCAAGCATTGAAGTCAGACATACACTCTGCACTGTTAAGGTGGAGTTGTGAAAACTATCATCAAATGTAATATCTTAGAAAAAACGACGGCTAATCCGACTCACCTGCTTATATAATCTTTATATATATATGAAGTATTGCATGGCGTAAGATAGGAAGCAGAGACGCATAAGAATCCCTGTCTTGAGGCCCTGGGAGCAAACTGGTCCGCAGAGGGGAGGCGACGTCGTAGGATACTTTTTCGAGGGCGCAACCCGGCTGACACTCGGCCAGGGGCGTGTGCACGAATCTGTGTCGAGAACATGAACTACTCAGCTCCAACGCTGGCGGAGGAGACCTCAAATACGTCCCTGCTCCTGTACGTCCTCGGATTTAAGGAGATGTAGAGAAGATGCGTCAGTTACCCCTGCATGAGGAGGGATAAGGAAATCGATCGGTTTCTTTGGAAGAAAGTAGTGGAAATTTAAGGAGATGCAGAGGTGAATGTGGAGAGGGGATGTCTCGTTTAGAAGACCAACGGGAGAAGCAAATGCGTCAGTGGGGATGTGGCCGTTTCCTACACCGGCGGAGAAGACCTCAAATTCGTCCCTCATGTATGCCGTGTGGAGAAGACCAACCATCAGCGTTTCCCCTGAGATTCCCCGTCGTACGCTTTGTACGCTAGTCACCTTGTGGTTGGTCCCTCCTGTAAGCTCGTGATAGAATGCTGATGTGGCTTAATTGATGATGTGGATAGGCTGCATGTTAAGAGAAATAGGATGATGGGGACGAACTATTTAGGTATTATAGATTAGCTCCATATATAGCAAAGGGCTTCTTACTCAAACACGCACGCATAGATGGAGCCACGGAAACACCAACCAAATAGCATATGCACGTCGGCACTTGTGCCGGAGATCGCGACGCTATTGACACTCCCCACCGATCTCCTGCTTGAGATTGTGGCACGCTACGACCTGCCCACACTCATCCGTTGCGCGGCAGTTTGCAATCGCCTCCGCTGTGACATCCTCAGCCCGGCGTTCATCCGTGGCGCCGCGGAGCAACTGGCTCCGAACATCCTCACGTACTTTTCCACCTATGACAACCGACTCCTCAATCTGGTCCACCCTTTCAAGCTCACCGCATGTCCTTCTGCCAGGACCATCTCTTGCCCTTCATTTCGCACCGCATCGCCGACCTCTTTCATGGGTACTATCCAGTGGCATCCCGCCACGGCGTTGTGGTTCTGCACCGCCAACTACATAGCGACGATCAATCCAAGTCATGATGCTCAGCCAACCTATGTGTGTACGACCCCATGACTGGACAGCAGACCTTCCTCTCAAAACCGCCTACCTGGAGTTCCAAGAACACTTGGCAAGTGTACGTGTTGCTCACTGCTGGAGACGGCGTCGGCTTCTCCTTCATGTTGCTCTTCTTGGATGTAGATCTAAAGGAATGGAGCATCAAACTACATGTCGTCACATCCTCCTCTAGTACTTGGGGGCATGTTACCTCTCATGCAAGTGACCTTGAATTTCAATGGATATACGTCAGTCGGTACCGTGCCCATGCCATCCTCTATGGCGGTATCATCAACTGGCCTGCAAACCACGGCGATCATATCATCACGTACGATGTGGGCACGGGGGCATCGGGACGACTAAAGCTCCCTCCGACCAACTGCAAAGCAAACCAGCTCGACTTGGCAACTTCACAAGACGGGAAGCTATTGAAACTACTGACCATAGAGAGGTTCAAGATATCAGTGTGGCTACAACTACCTACAGTCCCGTCAAGTTGTGGTTGGTCATTGGAAAATGTGATTGACATTGAGGACAAATTACGGTCAGTGTGCACAGACATCCCTCACGGCAGTGGCAGTGGAGTCGTTAATTTCAAGGGCTCTGGGAAGAGGAGCGGTGACGTGGTGCTACTAGAGGTACGCAATAATGTTCACCGCAGTGTGGCCGTACTTCTTGATTTGGAGACAAATGAGATGCATACGCAAAAGGAGGGATCCTTGCTGCTGGAGATCGACCTACCATATCGCCTACAAACCATGAAACTATTTTCGTAGCTAGCTAGCATGCCCAGTAAGTAGGGCACGAGACAAAAGAATTTTACCATTTACATCAAAAGCTATTTTTGTTATTCCATGAACCCTGCAATTGCTTTCATTTAGATTAATATTTTGGTTATTCCATGAACCCTGTAATTGCTTTCTTTAGATAATTATATTAGTGATGAATATATGGTGTACATCCCTGTCTTAAATTTCCGATGTTTGTTACCAATAGGACTTATCAGCACTCCACCCCGACCAAATGGAAACCTTTGAAAAATCCTAACCTTTTCAAATATCATACAAATTTGAACTTGTTGTTTATATGAGTTTTATGTGTCATAATTTGCTTCAACTTATAAAAATGAGACACGAAGGCAAAACACGTGTGTGGATGCCAGAAGCTCGATCAGATGCCATCGATCGACCACATGGCATCGACGAGCCACATCGGCACTTGATGACGCAAATTTCCATCAGATACCTCGGTAGGGGTCCAAGCACGGCTGGAGGTCACACAAGTGTTTATCCAGGTTCGGGCCTGTGGAGAGTAATACCCTACCTCCTACTGGTTTTCATGATCCATATGGAGTGATGCCTCGGTAGAGGGGTTAGAATTGTGTATGAGATTGCTACTGAGAGTTCTCCAATTTGAGGATAGATCATCAAAGGGAACCTTAGCCCTCCCTTTACATAGACAAGAGAGGCCTAGGGTTTACATGTTAGATGCGATATGGGGTGCGGGAGAGTGAAGAAGTGATAGAGAGAGGAGCAAAGAGACGGTCAGTAGGGGATAAGAGGAGCTTAGCAATAGCTAGGGTCTTGGTCTCTCTACTTCTAAGAAAGCTACTTGTATCGCCTGGCTGGTGGCCCGCGCCGCTGCTAAGTGAGCCCACCAGCTGGCCCCATGTATAAATAGCTGCAATGAGCGTTCCGTGACCTGTGAACTGCCCTGGGGGTACCGTTGAGCCCTCTTAGTAGTAGTGCGGGGATGGCAAGCCGGCGCTGCTATTATATGTTACCTGTAGCGCTATGTTTAGGCCCGCGCTCCTACTAATGAACAGCAGTATAGTTGCCTTACCAAGCACTGTTGTTAAGCGTCTACCTATAGGGTTTTTCCCTAGCTATTAGTGGCGTCTCTGTGCTTGTTGTGTTGGATGCTGCGTCATGACGTCCACCGCAGTCACCATGACATTGTGTAATTATGTGTGCCATGCTTTGCTGTTAACACTTAATCACTCTGCATGTATGCAACCAAAGGCCATGTAGTTGTATCAGCCCAGCCAATGCAGGACACCAAGCACCATGCTAAAATTGCTCCCGTAATGTGATGCGGGACATCAAACAACATGCAAATGTTGATTTTTTTTAACGATTTATTCTCAACACGCTCAACTGAGATACAAATGCAATACAAACAAAATCGATGCAAGCAACCAAACACGGTCCTAGTATCTCAAGAAAACCCTATATGTGATTTGAATGGTAGATTACCAATCAAGTCCAGCCGGAGATGCCCGATGCACTCATGTTCCTAGCTTGCTAGAGTAGGTACGTACCCAGTGGTACCATTAATGGCGCCACGAAAAAGCCCATACGTGCGCGCCGGAGGCTCCATCTTCACCGATGACGTGTACGCTTCTGGCTCTTGGGCTAACTGCATCCATGTACAATTTGGTACCGTATACGTCCATGTTGGATAACATGCATGGATGCATGCACCTCCATGGATACACTCAAACTCAATCTCAAACTCAAAATTAAACATCAAATAGAATCGGTTATGTTTCGTTTTCCACTCAAACTCAAATTTGCCTTTGCTTGTATGAACTACTCAGACGGACGCGCGGGCGAATTGGGTCCTCGAGTCCTATCTGGTATCGGATCCCGTTCTGTACACGAATTCGGTTTCGTGATGATATAATAATCGGGTTTGCAGCCGGCCGGAGACAGGCTTACGTACGTGCACCGTTCCAAGCTAACTATTTATAGCAACCTGGACGCTCCAGCTCAACAACACGACCGATGGCACCGCAGAAACAACAACGAAGCAATAAAATACGTGTTGCGGTAGCATGCTCACTCCCACCTGATATCCTTCTCGAGATCGCGGCGCGAGCTGACATTATCAGCATCTTCCGCTGTGCCGCCGTCTGCAAGCACCTTCGCCGCGACATCCTAAGCCCACCGTTCATTCGCCGAGTCACCCAGCAAGTGGCTCCCTGCATCTTCGCCCTTTTCTGCACCTACGACGAGGAACCCCTCACCTTGGTGCACTCGGTTACGCCCGCTGCAGCGTCTTTCTGCCATGACCAATTGTCGCAGTTCATGTTGCGCAACGCCGGCAAGGATGTCCTAACTCCATACTACCCTGTGATATCACGCGGCGGCTTCGTCATCCTCCACCTAAAGGACAAATCCAAGTCCAAGGGATGTTTTGACTTGTGCGTGTACGATCCCATGATGGGCCACCGCATGTTCCTCCCTGAACCGCCTAACACCGAGAGTAGCATCTGCAATCATCACGAGTATGTCCTGCTCACCGAGGCGGACGACATCGGTTGCTCTTTCATGCTGCTCTCCATCGCTTTTAATAGATCCCGCATTAGTGTACGGACTGCAACATCCTCCTCTGCTAGTTGGGGACCTATCACTTGTGCCAACCATCGTGACTACACGGGGTGGTCGATCAGCGGGTACAACAACCCCGCCGTCCTCCGCGAGGGCGTTATCCACTGGCTGACACACGCCGGTGACCAAATCATCACTTATGACGTTCACACAAGAACTCCAGGACGCGTGAAGCTCCCGCTCACCAACCGCAAAGCAAGTCATCTCCACTTGGTGACATCACGTGATAGAAACGTACTGAAACTGTTGGATATAGAAAGGTTCATTATATCTGTGTGGCTACAACTCCCTACAGCTCGAATAGGTGGTGATGGTGATGGTTGGGCACTAGAAACAGTGATCAACATAGAGCAGAAACTACAGTTGTTGTACCAAGACATTCTAGCTACAGATTGTCCTGATGTTGAGTTCGAGGGATCCGGCCAGAGGAACCGTCACGTGGTGTTTCTAGAGGTACAACATAGGCAAGGGTTCATAGTTCTGGATTTGAAGACAAAGGAGATGCATACTCAAGAGGAGATCTTCTCATTGTTGGAGATCAACCTACCATCTCGCCTACAAACCATGAAAGTTTTCTCCTAACTAACTACCCAAGTAAGTAGGGCAGGAGGAAACATTTTGTGATGTTAGTTGTAATATTTGTTGGAATTAAACACGAGTTAACCCCGTCGGCCGGTGTGTCCGGTTCATGTACGGCATGTATCCTAGTAGGACTAGTATTAGCAAACCGAGTAGAATTGCAGGTAGCTAGGTTGACTATATATATGCGTGTCCCCTGCTTGTAAAAGAATTATCAAGAAGAAAAGCAATACAAAGGCAAAACGGAACGACATGTTCCTGTGGCTATCAAATACTTGTGCGTGCGTTTGTTCCCGGCCGGCTGGCCGCCGTGCACGTACGTGTGATTTTGCTGTTGCTTGCGGACAGATCGATCGGGAATAGACTCAAATAAATCATGCATAAAAGAATTTAGAGAAAACTCAAATAATATTAGTGGATAGATCTGATCATAAACTCACAATTCATTGGATCCCAACAAACACACCATCTAGCTACTTACAACGGACTCGTAAGTCTGTGGTAAACTACTCACGCATCATCGGAGAGGCAACAAGGATGATGAAAAAAGCCCTCTGTGATCGTTGCCTCTTTCGGCAGAGTGCCGAAAAAAGCCTCTAAATTGGATCTTGTGGTTCTAGAACTTGCGGCGGTGAAAAAATTGTTTCGTCGACTCCCCTAGGGTTTTTTGGGATTTTAGAGTATTTATTATAGAGCCGGAGGTAGGTCAAAACGATGCTCGTGGGGCCTAATAACCACCAGGGCGCGCCAGGGGCCTCTAGCGCGCCCTGGTGCCTTCTTGGGCCCTCCTTCATCTTCTGGTTCCCTCATGAAACTTCCTGGGTCTCTTATTGCCAAAAAAATCTCTAAAAAGTCTCGTGGCATTTGGACTTCGTTTCGCATTGATATTCTTCAAACCAAAAAAACAAGCAAAAAACAACAACTGGCACTGGGCACTAAATTAATAGGTTAGTTCCAAATAATGATATAAAGTTGCTTGTAAATGTATATAAAATATTCAAGATTGATAATATAACAGCATGGAACAATAAAAAATCATAGATACGTTGGAGACGTATCAGTATTTCCTTTTGTGTGTGTGCAAGTGTTGTTCACTAGGCTTTGCGTGATTCTTCTATTGGTTCGATAAACCTTGATTCTGATAACCCACAAGTATAGGGGATCAATTGTGTTAAATTATGATCTAAATTCTAGTACCGTATTGGACTAGACGTAGTACATACGGTGTGGGCCTTTGCGTTGACGTCGACGCGTACGAGTACAACTCTTTTACTTGTCCTACAAGGACTCTTATGTGTTGTCCCTCATATATACCCCATGTAGTCGCACCTCAGACGGTCGGTCGTCTCGTGCTTGTAATACTCCTCTTCATAGTGATTGCGCCTTCGTGCGTCCGTGGTTTTCTCCCGCAAGGGTTTCCACGTAAAAATTCGTGTCTCTTTGTCTCATTTATTTCTCGTTATTATCTAACAAGTGGTATACAGAGCTGAGGTTTGAGATACGAGATTAGAGACGAGAGTTAGGGTTGGCGTTCTGTGCACGCCGCCGCATCCTGCGATCCGCCGAGTCCGAGGCGAGGTCGATTTCCGCTGCAGCTTTAATCCGCCGAGACCGACAGACGACGGGTGCGTCATCTGCTGCGTTGTCTGCAGCTGCAGTCCACGAGGGATCAAGTATCGAGGCGGAGCGATCTGCACAGGTCCCTGCGCACCAGTACTACTGTGTCAAGTACGATCGATTTGAAGCCTACCCGATCTGTTGCTTCGTATCACGTCAAGTCAAGTCAGATCGGTCTCAAGTACTAGTACTAGTGGCCGACTAGCACTCACGTGAAGGCTACAGTGCTAGTTTTTTCTTCGTCAACTGCTACCCCCACTGGTCATACTATCAGGTGCTATTTATCCAACGTTTTCGTCTTCTCTGCAAATTAATTCTATCAAGAATTTTTCTACCGGCTTGTACTACTTTGTGTACATAGATTTATCTACTCATGGCTTCCATGAAGTACGATTTTCCGCTGCTGGACCGTGACACAAGGTTTACCCTATGGCAAGTCAAGCTGAGGGCGTTGTTGGTACAGTCCGACTATGATGAAGCACTGGATAGTTTTGGGAAGAGTAGAATTCAGGACTGGACTGCTGAGGAGAAAAGAATTGATTGTAAGGCTTTGTCGAAAATTCAACTCCATTTGCATAATAATATTTTGCAGGAAGTTTTGAGCGAGAAAACTGCCGCCGCTCTATGGTTAAAGCTGGAAGGGATTTGCATGACTAAAGATCTCACCAGCAAGATGCATCTGAAGCAAAAATTATTCCTGCACAGGTTACCCGAGGGAGGTAATGTTTTGAATCATATTTCAGAATTTAAAGAGATCATATCTGATCTAGCTGCAATGGAAGTTAAATACAGAGGAAGATACTGCTCTAATGTTACTTTGTTCACTGCCAAGTTCTTATACCAATTCTAGAGACACCATATTATACAGTCGTGATACTCTCACGCTTAATGAAGTTTATGAAGCTTTGAACTCCAAGGAGAAGATGAAATTAATGGTGCCTCATGATGGTTCAAGTTCATCCCAAGCCCAGGGATTATCTGTTCGTGGCAGGACAAAGGAGAAGAACTCCAATAATGGAAACAGAGGCAAAAGTAAGAACGGCCACAGGGGCCGATCGCAATCCAGAGACAAGAAGTATTGCAGGTATTGCAAGAGAGAAACGGGCATGACATCTCTGAGTGTTTCAAGTTGCAGAACAAGGAAAAGAGGAAAGGTAACAAACAAGGTGAAAATTCTGCTAACGTTGCTCGTGATGATAGTTCCGATGATGCTCTTGTCGTTATTGCTGGATGTGCTGAGACCAATGATGAGTGGGTACTTGACACTGCATGCACTTTTCATATGTGTCCACATAGAGATTGGTTTAATACTTTTGATTCCACTACTTCTGCTGGTTCCGTTTTGGGTTTTGATAATTCACCATGCAAGATTGAAGGCATAGGTTCTATTCAAATCAAGATGTTTGATGGCATAATCAGAACTTTGACTGATGTTCGGTATATTCCGAAGATGAAGAGAAATCTTATTTCTATGAGTGCCCTTGATGCAAAGGGATACAAGTATTCAGGTGGAGATAGTGTTTTGAAGGTCACCAAAGGCTCCCTTATTGTGATGAAAGGTGACTTAAGTTCGACCAATGGTCTTTACTACCTTCGAGGTTCTACCGTTTCAGGTAACGCTACTCCAGTTGTTTCAAAGAATTCTGATTGTGATGCTGCTAACCTTTGGCATATGCGTCTTGGACATATGAGTGAACTTGGTTTGGCAGAGTTAAATAAGAGAGGTCTTCTTGATGGATATGAACCTGGTAAATTGAAATTTTGTGAGCATTGTATCTTCGGCAAGCACAAGAGGGTGAAGTTCAA
>LR880972.1:1003980229-1003998188 GCA_904067115.1 Aegilops sharonensis | reverse complement strand
TTCTGTACCCGAGAGATCCCATCTCGGGGCCTTTTCCGGAGCTCCGCCGAAGGGGGCATTGATCACGGAGGGCCTCTACATCATCTCCAAGGCCTCTCCGATGAAGTGTGAGTAGTTTATCTCAGACCTTCGTGTCCATAGTTATTAGCTAGATGGCTTCTTCTCTCTTTTTGGATCTCAATACAATGTTCTCCCCCTCTCTTGTGGAGATCTATTCGATGTAATCTTCTTTTGCGGTGTGTTTGTCGAGATCCGATGAATTGTGGGTTTATGATCAAGATTATCTATGAAAAATATTTGAATCTCATCTGAATTCTTTTATGTATGATTGGTTATCTTTGCAAGTCTCTTCGAATTATCAGTTGGGTTTGGCCAACTAGATTGATCTTTCTTGCAATGGGAGAAGTGCTTAGCTTTGGGTTCAATCTTGCGGTGTCCTTTCCCAGTGACAGTAGGGACAGCAAGGCACGTATTTTATTGTCGCCATCGAGGATAAAAAGATGGGGTTTATATCATATTGCATGATTTTATCCCTCTACATCATGTCATCTATCTTAAAGCGTTACTCCGTTCTTCATGAACTTAATACTCTAGATGCATGCTGGATAGCGATCGATGTGTGGAGTAATAGTAGTAGATGCAGGCAGGAGTCGGTCTACTTGTCTCGGACGTGATGCCTATATACATGATCATACCTAGATATTCTCATAACTATGCTCAATTCTATCAATTGCTCGACAGTAATTTGTTTACCCATCGCAAATACTTATACTATCTTGAGGGAAGCCACTAGTGAAACCTATGGCCCTCGGGTCTATTTTCGATCATATAAATCTTCCAACACTTTGCTATTTCTATTTCCTTTTATTTTACTTTGCATATTTATCATAAAAATACCAAAAATATTATCTTATCATCTCTATCAGATCTCACTCTCGTAAGTGACCGTGAATGGATTGACAACACCTTCATCGCGTTGGTTGCGAGGTTCTTGTTTGTTTGTGTAGGTGTGAGGGACTCGTGCGTGGCCTCCTACTGGATTGATACCTTGGTTCTGAAAAACTGAGGGAAATACTTACGCTGCTTTACTGCATCACCCTTTCCTCTTCAAGGGAAAACCAACGCAGTGCTCAAGAGGTAGCAAGCGCCAGGCCCATCTACCCCGCTGTCGGCGCCGCCTCCTTGCAAGATCCTGACCATGGTGAGCTCCCTCGCCCTCCCATCCCACCCTTGCTCCGCCTCCCAAGATCCTATTCTTTTTCATGTTAAATATCTATTGTGAGAGGCCAAAGAAGTAGCCTTGGTAAAAAATACATGTAAAGTTATTATCTTGAAGTAGGGATCTGTTTTATTCATGCACTAAGAACTAAAGTATACACTAAATTCAATTCCATGCCCCTAATAAGGACAATATTTTCCTTGCTAAAAGGACAATATCTCATTGCATTATTACTTCCTTGCTTAGTTGATTCATAACACAACACATAATATAGAGGAACCTCTTACTTTTAGGGTTAAACCCGTTGCATTTGTCCATTCAGAGGAGGCAGATGATAGGTGCGGATTCAAAGGAAGCAATTGATAGAGATGCCGGTCTTCTCTTTTAGTTCTTGGTTTTCACATTTCCATTGATTTTGTGTCGAATTTATCATTGCAGGTCCGCTGTAGATGTTGTTTGATCTGTTTGTCGAGGCTTCGGTCGGCCTGCTGTCTGGTGCCGTGTCGAGAGGTTGCAAGGTTCCTGGTTGGTGAGCTCTTCCTTTCCTTCCTGTCTAGCAGAGCGCATATATGTAGATTAGTTGTTATGTGTGGCTCCAGTAGCTTTTCAGATGTATTAGCTGCCCGAATCTGGCTATTGTTTTGGATGCATTGGCTGCTCCATCTTGGATCTAGATCTGGCTGGGTTCCTTTGGATGGATTAGGTGCTCGGGTCTGCTTGGATCCCTGGTATTTGTTGTTGTTTTGTGGGAGACTAGGCCTCATGCATATTTTCGTGGCAGTTTTTTGTTGCCTTTCTTAATTTGGTGCTTGGATGCATTTGGTGATCGATATGATTAGATTCCTAGGAGTTTTTTGTTGTGGTCTGCCTAGATTCCTAGGTTATTGTTGCCTTTTTTTATTTTGTCTGGTGCCTGATTAATCCTTATCTGGCAGGACGGAGATGATCCGTGATCTGGTGATTGGACCTCCTGGTGTAGGCAAGACTACTCTGATCAGGTACACATCACCTACACTCCAGTTCTTTTATCTGTGGTGTTAGTCATTATGTAATGCTAGTGCATGTTACTTTATTAATTCAGTAACATGGCTGGGAAGACCAACGATAAATCGCTGGGTTTTACAATCTGATTCTAACAATTCAAAATGCTTTCAATAATACAGGGAAATAGCTAGGATCTTGGCAGATGAAAATAAGAAACGTGTGATCATAGTGGACACATCTAATGAGATAGGAGGTGATGGGGATGTACCTCATTTTGGCATTGGGCGATCTAGGTGATGTCACTTGGAAAATGGGGGAGTCATTTGTTTGTTGTGGTGAAGTAATTGATTTAAAAATCAAAACTGCAAAGACCACATCAAGTGTTGTTGTCAACATGGGCAATTAATACTTGTCAGTTTACTGCTTTGCGGATGTTTAAATGTGACCCGAATTTTAGAGGTTTTGGATTTGTACCACCCTTTTCTTTGTATGAGGAAGTACATTTATGCTCCTTCTGAATTATTTGTTCAGAGATTTTAATGGTATAGATGGGGCAAGAAAGGAAATAATGGGTCTTCTCACCATAGAAGTATTATGAGTTTTATTGATGTTGTATGTCAATGCTACAATTTTATTCATGGTGGTTCGGAATTAATAACATTGTATATTTCCCTAAAAAAGAACATTGTGTATTGGTAGTTACCATGTACCTATATATTACTGCCTATCTATGAGCTTGTCTTTTTTCGAGGGATTACTATATAGAGAATAACATATTTCTTTCCAGTGGCTCGGCTGTCTTGATTTATTAGGTAGCCACCTTCATCTCATGTACCTATGTGCATACATCACTACTAGGGAAAACCTTATACACAGAGGTATAGCAGTAGCGCCTGTTAAAAGAGATCGCTATTCCTAGTTGGTAGTAACGCGTCTACATAAAGCGCGCTACAACTATTGTCATAGCAGTAGCGCGTCTGCTAGAAAAAGTGCTACCCCTATAATTCCCACCCTGTTGGCGGTAGGCTAGGAATAGTAGTAGCGATGCCACAGAAAGCGCGCTACCACTAAGTGTGTTGTAGCAGCGCATTTCCTGCATAGAGCGTACTAGTAAAAAAGAAAATAAAATAGAAGAGAAATAGAAAAGTAAATGAAAATGAAAGAAGTAGAAAAAGGTGAAATGGGAAAAAATTAAAGATGAACAAAAGAAAAATAAAAATAAAGGAGAAAGGCATAGCAGTAGCGCTTGTTTCCACAAAGCGCTATAGTTAATCTAGCAGTAGCGTGTTTTATAAGCCCGCGCTATAGCTATGTTCCTTAGATAAAAGGAAAAGAAAAAGGAAAATAAATAACTGCTTCCTATTGCAGTAGCGCGTTTTGGTAGAAAGCGCTATAGCTAACTTAGCTATAACGCTTTTTTCCTAGCAGCGCTACTGCCATTTTGACTTAACCCCGCGCGGGCTCAAAATTTTGCTAAGTCTTGCCCCCAATTCCCCATCGATCTCCTCCATCGCCGCCTCTCCGTTGCTGCCCCTGCCCCCTCGCCGCCGTTGCCACCGCCGGAGCCGTGCGCCCTTGACGCCCTGGCTCCCTCGCCGCCACTACTTCCCTCGTCCGCTCCTTGCCGCCCCTGCCACCCTCACCGCCACTGCCTCCATCGCCGCCAACGAAGCTGCGCGCCCTCGCCGCCCTGCCTCCGTCGCCGAGCACCTCCCCTCCACCATCTCTCCCCTCTCTGTAAGCCCCCACCCCTCCTCTCTCTCTCTCTCTACATGTTCTTCCTGCCATGTTAATTAGTAGTTGTAGTAGATGTTAATTAGTAGTAGGGTTCATAGATAATGTTTTTTATTAGTAGTAGTAGTAGTACTAGATGTTAATTAGTAGTAGTGGTGGTACTAGTTAACTAGGGCAGTAGGGTTAATAGTAGATGTTAAATAGGGCAGTAGGGTTTAGTTTAGTAGTTAACTAAATATATTTTTTATGAAAAAATTGTATATGCTTAACTAGGGCAGTAGGGTTAGGGCTGTAGTGTTTAATTACAAATGTTAGGAAAGTAAGGTTTAACTAGATGTTAACTAGGGTAGTAGGATTTAGTTTAGAGAAAAAATTAATATAAAAATATAAATTTCTATTAGTGTTGCAAGTCCAGTAGGTTCTTAATTTTTAGTGAATTTTTATTAGGAAAAAAAATTTAGGACATAATTTGAGTTCTAGGTTCATAATTTCTTTTAGGACAGAAATTGAGTTCTCGGGTTCATAATTTTTATAAGGACATAAATATGTAAAGGTTCATCCATCTATATTTGGTTTTTGAATTGAGTTTGAGAGAGCATGAGATTTGTGTAGATTTTCTTGAAGGCTCAAACACTAGGAGATGCAAATTTTAAGTGGTCATGTTATATGCAAATTCCCTAATAGTGTTTACTCATGTTTATCTACTGTTGTAGTTGCTCATGTACATGTTCTTAAGTGGTCCTGTTATATGCAACATTGAAGTGGTTTGATTGTGCCTAAGTGGCCTTTTGTTGTTTCCAGGGAATGTAGCTGAGTGGCCTATGTTTTGCCGGAATGTTGATTCATTTCAGTTCCGGTAAATTTCAGGTGCTCGATTTGTCCACTTTTTAGCAAAGGACATGCCGAAATTTTCCGTGAATTTCGGCCTGACTTGTGCTACAAACTAGAACATATCGAGTGCCCGGGATTTGCGGCACCGGGAAGGAATCAACGTTCCAGCAAAACATAGGCCTTTTTTATGTCATTATTCATTTTATAAGGTCTAGAATTAATTGACTAGATTTAATCGTAGGAAACATGTCTAGCAACGATGAAGGATAGGGTTCTGGTGATTGCAACATCTACCTGGCGGCAGTCGATTATTTAAACCTTCTCGACGAGCAACGGTTGTTGCTGGGCCCACCTGTCACATCCAAGACCGACATCGAGACCGGCGCCGAGACTGGTGTTGAGACCCAGACCGACACCGAGACCGGCACCAAGACTAGCGAAGCCGGTATAGAACCGAAACCGAAGAGGAGACGTCGATGCCTAAACCAGCTCATCACTACTATACTGGTGGTCACAGAGGTGGACAAGGTCAATTTTGAGCCAAAAGAGCCTGCGGAAGCACGAGCGTGCTATGACAGTCAAATAGGCCGCATCGTATGGGCAACCGCCACCATCAACGATAAGAAACTAAAGAAGATAGAAAATATGAAGCACTCCCTCCTAACGAAGCTGCACCAGGTATTATTGTTCCCGTGTAGGGATGAAAAGAAATATACTCATCCAGATAAAGACCCGACAATGAAGATAAACAAACGTGCCATGAGCAAGTTTAGCGACGCGTTGGTCTCCTGGAAAGTAAGGGTGAAAGCAAGGATCATCGACAAAAAGGAACCCTACTCAGATATTGTAAAGGATAATCCGCCAATTACAGAAGAGCAGTTTGAAATATTCAAGGCGGCTTGCGATGCCGAAGATGCCAAAGAAAAGCCGAAGTACATGAAGGGGCTTCAAGAGAGGAACATGTGGAGCGACCACCTCGGAAGCCGTGGTTACGCGGGGAAGAGGTCCATATAGGCCAAGGAGGACGCGGAACGTGAAAGTCTGGACATCCCAGACACCTTCGCGTAGTTCACCGTCCCGTAGGAGCGTCATTTCCTCAGGGCCCGGTACAGTTGGGACCTAGTGATGAAGGTTTTCTAGAAGGATGATGATTATGTACCAAAAATATCTGACTTTGGTATATCAAGGATGATTGCAAGGGATAAGGAACACAGTACATCTGTCATTGGTGGTAGGACTTACATGGATCTAGTATATCTACAAAATGGACTACTGACAGAAATGAGTGATGTCTACAGTTTTGGAGTACTACTCTTGGAACTTGTTAGCAGGAGGAAGGCCACTTATTCCGACCATAACATCTTAGTGAAGAATTTTGTTGAGGCTCACAAAACAGAGAAGATGCCAATTGAGCTTTCTGACAAGGAATTTGTAGAACCGGGAGATTTGGAGCTTCTTGGTAGCCTTGCAAGGGTTGCCGTGGAATGCCTTAACCTTGATGTGGATGAAAGACCAACAATGACAGATGTTGCAGAGCGCCTTCTCATGTTGAAGAGATCACGTAAGTAGTTATAGGCATGAGTGTATGTTTGCTGCGAGACGATTGACTTCCTTGCATCCTTGTCCATCTGTTTTGGGGGATGTTTTTGCTGGTTCCCCCCAGCCGTACTTTTGTTAAGTTGGTAATCTCAGCAGTTGTATCCTTGCTCTCTGTTTGCATTCAGGTCTGTTTTAGGGCTTTATTATAAAGTTGCACCATTGTGGCTTTCGTTCCAAAATGTTTTCTAGAATATGTTGTTATACATTTTAGTATGAAGAATATGTATGTTGAGCAACACTTTGGGTGTAGAGGGAGGCGGCCACAAGTGCAGGTGGAGAACGAAGGGGAACAACACTTTGGCATGTTTTGGAACGGTAGCAGCAAAGCGGGCAGTTTGTATCTCTCTCTCTATCTCTCTCTCTCTCTCTCTCTCTCTCTCTCTCTCTCTGATTATTCCTCTGTTTTCTTCCAAAACAGAAACAGAGGGAAGAAAGAAAAATAGAGTAAGCAAGAAAATGGGTCTGATCCCAAACTAACATTTCCTTTGAGCAACGGTGGGATGTGTTTGTACAAGTTTGCCCGGGTGTGGAATAGTTGCAGTAGACTAGTTTAATCGCTGCGCGTGGAAACACTTGACTTGCTGTCAGAGAGGGATCCCTTCCTTGATGAACAATCAATGTTTGGCTCCGTTCGTTGATGATCGACTTTGGTCCTGAGACATGGCTGTAGAAGTTATGGAAGCGTCTCAATCTCCATACATGGAGACCCGCAGGTATATATTGATTGATGAGCGATTACATAGGGGAGGCACAGCCGTGGCTAACAGCCATAGAGATTACAGGAGTTGGGATAGAGAGGTTTAAACAGAAAAATCTCTAACTAGCCTAACCTCTCAACATATTAACTTGATACTCAAGCATGCGCCTATAAGTTGTTACACGTGACAGTACAATGTCTAACACTCTCTCTTATTCTAAGCTTCGTAAGTTCAGATTACGCTTGAACTCTTCAAACGGTCCTGTAGCCAAGGCCTTTGTGAAACCATCTGCAGCTTGATTTTTTGAAGGAACAAACCGGATCTCCAACTCCTTGCTTGCAACTCTTTCTCGAACAAAGTGATAATCAATCTCAATATGCTTGGTTCTTGCATGGAAGACAGGATTAGCAGAGAGATATGTAGCACCTAGATTGTCACACCAAAGACATGGAGTTTGTATGTGACATATTCCAAGCTCCTTAAGCATAGATCTGACCCATATAATTTCGGCTGTTGCATTGGCCAACGCTTTATATTCCGCCTCAGTACTTGACCTAGAGACAGTTGCCTGTTTCCTGGCACACCATGAGATGAGATTAGGTCCAAAGAAAACTGCAAAACCACCTATGGACCGTCTGTCATCCAGACAGCCTGCCCAGTTAGAATCAGAAAATGCACTAACATGTGTTGAGGATGACTTGCTGAAAGTGAGGCCAACACCCAAGGTGTGCTTTACATATCTCAAGATGCGTTTGGTAGCAGTCCAATGGGCTGAAGTAGGTGCATGAAGAAATTGACACACTTTATTGACTGCAACAGAAATATCAGGCCTGGTGACACTACTAGGGAAAACCTTATACACAAAATCATGCGCTACTGCTACTTAGTAGCAGCGCGCGTAAATAAACCGCGCTACTGCTATGAGTTTAGCAGTAGCGCGTACTAGCAAAAAGCGTTGTTGCTATGTTTTAACTGGCGCACATGGCTAGCCCAACCTAGCAGTAGCGCGTATACTGGCCCAGCGCTACTGCTACTCTCCTTAGCTGTAGCGCGTATACTGACCCAGCGCTACTACTACTCTCCTTAGCTATAGCGCGCTTACGTGTAAGGCGCTACTGCTAACGGAAATAAAATAAAGTGAAAAACAGGTAGAAAAGTAAACGAAAATGAAAGAAATAGAAAAAGGAGAAAGGAAAAAAAATGTAAAGAAAAAAGGGGAAAAAAGGAGAAAGGAATAGCAGTAGCGGGTTTCAGGAAACGCGGTGTAGCTAACTTAGCTATAGCGCATTTTCGGAAACGCGCTACCGTTACATTTCACTTAAACAGCGGTTCCCCCCGCCCCCCGGCCACCACTTCTTCCCCAAATCCCTCGCCCTCGCCGCCGTCTCCCCAATTCGCCGTCGCAACACTTCGCCGCCGTCTCCTGCCGGCGTGGACGCCCGCAACCTCACCGTCTCCCCCCGAGGCCGCCGTCATCCTCACCGCCGCCGCCCGAGGCCGCCCTCAGCCTCACTGTCGCCGCCCGAGGCCGCCCTCGACGTCACTGTCGCCTCCCTCCACCTCATCGCCTCCTGAGCCCGCCCAGGACCGCCGTTGCCAGTGCCCGAGCCCGCCCTCTCCGCCCCTGCCTCCGTCACCGAGCACCTCCCGCCACCGTCTCTCCCCTCTCTGTAAGTCCCCCACCCCTCCCCCCCACTCCTCTCTCTCTATATTTTAGAGAAAAAATTAGTAGAGCAAAAGTTTGTTTATAGCAAAAAATTTAGTTTAGAGAAAAGGATGTTAAGTAGTAGATGTTAGAGCAAAAATTAGTTTAGAGCAAAAAATTTGGTTTACAACAAAAGTTAGTTAGGGCAGTAGGGTTTAATTAGGGTAGATGCTGCTCGTATAGTATATAGTGATACTAGTAGATGTTAATTAGGTTAGGGCAATAGTGGTACTAGTAGATGTTAATTAGATGTTTTTCAGTTAGGGCACTAGAGTTTTGCTAGGTTAATTAGGTTAGTAGTGCTGCTAATAGTAGTGGTACAGTAGGTTAATTAGGTGAAGTTAAATGAATAACCTAAATGAATGAAATTAGTAGTTAACTGAAATTTTCTTCTACACTTTGTTTTTGAATTAGCTTGTGAAATTTGGACATGTGGTTGCTCATGTATATTTGGACATGTATTGCGGTGTCGAAGAGGGATATTTGAACACTGTTTCCAGGGAATGATGCTGAGTGGCCTATGTTTTGCCGGAATGTTGATTCATTTCTGTTCCGGCAAATTTCAGGTTCTCGATTTGTCCACTTTTTAGCAAAGGTCATGCCGAAATTTTCCGTGAATTTCGGCATGACTTGTGCTACAAACTAGGACATATCGAGTGCCCGGGATTTGCCGCACCAGGAAGGAGTCAACATTCCTGCAAAACAATAGGCCTTTTTTATGTCATTATTCATTTTATTAGGTCTAGAATTAATTGACTAGATTTAATCATAGGAAACATGGCTAGCAACGATGAAGGACAGGGTTCTGCTGATTGCGACGGCGTCTACCGGGCGGTAGACGAATTTTTTAGCCTTACCGACGATCAACCGATGTTGTTGCTGGGCCCACCGGTGGCATCGGGGATTGAGACCGCACGCAGACCGGTGCTAAGACTGAGACCGGCGCTGGGCCTCAGACCGGCATCGAGACCGGCGCTGAGACTGAGACCGGTGCTGCCTCGGGGAGCGGAGCCGGTCTAGAACCGAAAGCAAAGAGGCAACGGCTTCCTAACAAACTCATGACTACTAGACTGGTAGTCACGGAGGTGGACGACGACATTTTTGAGCCAAAGGCGCCCGAGGAAGCGCGTCGATGCTACGACAATCAAATAGGCTGCATCGTACGGACAACCGCCACCATCAACGATGAGAAACTACAGAAGATAGAAAATATGAGGAGCTCCCTCCTAAGAAGTTTCACCAGATATTCTTGTTCCCGGGCCGGAATGAAGGATTATGAAGATCCAAACGAGGACTCGGCAATGAAGAAGATAAACAAACACGCCATGACCAAGTTTAGCGACGCGTTGGCCGCCTGGAAAACTCGAGTGAAACCAAGGATCATCGACAAGAAGGAACCCTACTCCGAGATTGTAAAGGATAATCTAACAATCACGGAAGAGCAGTTTCAAATATTCAAGGAGGCTTGCGAGGCCGAAGATGCCAAAAAAAGTCTAAGTACATGAAGGGGCTTCAAGAGAGGAACATTGGGAGCCACCACCTCGGAAGTCGTCGTTACGGCGGAAAGAGGTCCAAATGGGCCAAGGAGGACGCGGAAGCCGCGAGTCTGGGCATCCCAGACCCCTTGGCGGATTTCACCGTCGCGCAGGAGCGTGACGTCCTCAGGGCCCGACACCGTTGGGACCCAGTGAAGAAGGTTTACAAGACAAAACCGGTCATTACGGAGTTCATAAGACTACTGGTAATTTTAGTTTCTGATCAATTCGACTGCACACGTTAGTCAAATTTGTAAACGATCCTTGTTCCTTTTGCAGAAAGAGCAACACCGGATTGCGGCCGAAAGTGACTCGCCATCTGAGGCATTGGCGAGGCCCAAGTGGGACACTCCATTCAACCGGGCATTGAACATATTGAAACGACAACCGGTGGATACTCGACCGTCGTATGGACGTGTGCACGGTGTCGGAGACGGCGCCACGTGGAAGAAGTACTACCGTGAGACCACGAAGGAGAGAAAGGAAAGATGGAGGTTAACTGAAGAAAACATCGACAAGAAGGTTGAGATTGCAGTTGAGAAGAAGTCATCTCAGACAGTCGCAACAGCGGTAGCTGCCGCAAAACAGGTGTTTGCAGATTTGTCTACTTCCTTGGTGACGGGCATTTTCACTTGGACAAGGCAAAATCCAGAAAAAAAGTTGCACCAGCACCGGCTCCCGCACCTGCTCCCGCATCGGACGTGCTCGGTGGTGCTTCGTCTTTGGCTGAGCTCGACGCCCTCACGGTATCTGTCACACCGGGCCCCTTCAATATAAATGTATAATCTCCCGTTTTCATTGACTTTCGGATGTCTCATGTCGCAGACTTTTCTTTGCAGGCCGACGAAACCCCGTGCACCATATTGTACACCATCGACGACCAAAAGGTGGACGTGGGGAAGGCGACGATAATGAAGCCGAAGGAACCATTGTTCCACAGCCGGCCGATCCCCCCGAACGTCTTCAAGGTTTCTGTGGCCTGTGTCAAACCGGGCCACGATAATTTGCCTCCTCCAACACTAGTGGGGGATGACGACGAGACACCACGGCGGCTTGGTGATTGTTGCAATAATGGGTGGGTCCTGTTGTGGCCAAAGAGTCTACTTCGTCTGGAGGCGGCCGGGAGCACACCCACGAGCACGCAGCCTCAGCAAGGTATGAAGATCAACACCCCACCTACCCAATTAGCGTCGGGTGTCGGGTTGGGTGATAGCGAACGGGGTAAGGAGGAGGCTCCATTAGTCGCTGATGAGGTCGCCATGGATGAGGATGAGGACGACGGTGGCACTGAACAGTATGTCTATACTGGCGCCTCCTCAGGGTTTGAGCGTCATGAGTCGGTGCCTGAATTGCAGTCTCAACGTATTATGGACGACCTTCCGGTAGTAAAAAAGTCTAGGAAGAGAGCAAAGAAAGGCAAAAAAGCTGATTCTATGATCCAGCCGCCTCAGTAGTCTCGGCTTCAGGACCGTATAGATATCCCCGATGCGGATAAATGGCATATCCCGGTCAACCAATCCTACCTGCAATAGCGCTACGGGCCAGATTCGGCGATCTAAGGAGACTTCATGACGATGTGCTGCGGGTAGAGAAAGGCCTCATCGCCTCGAAAGATTCAGGATACCCACTCTACGTGGTTAACGTTCCGTGGCAAATGTCGTTCGTCGACAGCTTCCCCGCGGATAAGTTCTTCCTCCGATTCGATTACATATTCGACATGTTTCACGTGAAGAAGCTGGGGTTGAGCAGATATCTCATATCTGTGTCATTGACCCGTACTACATGCACGAGGGCTTTTTGGGAGTCTGCGCAAAGCACCGTGAATACGTGAGGGATTACATCGTCAGTTTCATGCTCGCCAATAAGGACAAGGAGGCGATTCTCGTGCCTTATCATCCCGTGTAAGTCATCCGCGCTGCGATCCTTCCTTCAATTTCAATCATTCATTTGCACGGTGGAGGCTAATTAATTTGAGGTGTACTTATTTTGCGCAGCGGCGGGCGCGCCGTCCTCATCATCCTCTACCCCCGATTCTCCCACGCTCTTTACTTGGACTCGTCGAAGAACATTCATAAAAAGGATTACACCCACATCAAGGATGTTCTCGACAGTGCTATGTTTTACTACCAACCAGGGGGTGGAGAGGTCAGGGACAAGAAGAGAAGGGGCGACAGGGTCGCCTTCGGCCATAAGACCGACTTCTGCTGCATCTAGCAACCGAACAATTCTCTTAATGATGGATTCTATGTCCTAGACCACATGCTGGAGTACAGACGGGATCACCAGAACCTTCACATGTCACCTAGATCCGGCGATGCCCATATTCTGCAATGGGCAAAGAACGTAGGAGATATCGAGTTTCGTCGACTTCGAGTCGAGTTCTATCACATCCAGCGCGAACATGCCCAAATCATCATGAAGGAGGTCGTCGGAAAAATAGGGATGTTCTACGAACAAGGACAAATGTCGCAGGAAGACGTACGAACACGGGTAGCCGCTCAGCGTCTCGACCTGAAGCCTTTCACTAGGCTCGGGGACTATCTCCCTGACTTGGATGGATGGAACGACATGTTGGAGTGATTGTCGATATATGACAATGTGTCTGTTTAGTCCATACTTTCTATATGACAAAACTTTGAGTTATGCACGGTGAAACTTTATTTGTGATGTAATTAAACCGTCCTCCTCCTCGACTAGCAAAAATCACTCTAGTTAGGGCATTTTGGGGTACAATGAACTTTGTTATTTATGCTTATGATATGTTGTTTCTATTTTTGCCAAGTCTGTCTCTTTCTGTTGCTCAACTATATATGTTGCATATCATTGACTCATGTGACGATGCAGGTGCATAGATCATCAGGTGCATAGATCATCGATGGTGAATAAGTGCTACGCCAGGAGTATATATATGACAAGTGGCCGGAGTGTCAGGCCCAGGTGTACCGGTTTCTGGTTTCCGAGCGACAGGCAGTAGTTAGTTTAGATTCACGCTAATGCGAAAGAGGGATACGAACTCATGTACTCAAAGTGAGCTCTTCTCGCGTATATCATTGTTTAGATGGATGACGATGTATTTGCAAGTAATCGAGACTTGTATCGCTATTTTCTAGATGATGACGAGAGTCCACTTTGTGTTGGATGATGATTATGGTGATGACATGATTTGATGAGACTAATTGTATGTATATGCTATGATTACATTTGTATGTGTATGATATGCTAAAGATTATTGTATAAAGCCTATTCAAATACAAAACAAATACAAAAAAAATATGCAGGGAAAAAACTAATAAAACTAGTAGTAGCGAGGGGGGAAAATTTAGCAGTAGCGCCGCCTTACCAGTAGCGCTACCCAGTAAACAGCGCTGCAGATAATATCAGCAGCGCCTTTTTCTAAAGAGCGCTACAGCTATTCATGTATAGCAGTAGCATGAGACAACAGGCGCTACTGCTATACGTTAGTTGTAGCGCCTTATTAGTAGCGCCGGTCCCCGCGCTACTGAGAGGCCCAAAACCCGCGCTGCTGCTAGGCTTTTCCCTAGTAGTGTGAGTGTCAAGTACTGGAGTGCACCTACCAAACTCCTGTACTTGGTACCATCCTCTGGACTGAGAAGAACCCCTTCGGCAAGAGACAACCTTTCTGAACTGGAGAGTGGTGTTGGAGATGGTTTAACGCCCTGCAACCCAGCCTTGTTCAAAAGATCAGATGCATATTTTTCCTGAGAGAGATGAAGACCACCTTCTGCATTCCTTTTTACCTCAATACCTAGAACATAGTGAAGATCTCCAAGATCCTTAAGAGCAAACTCTGAGTTCAAATATTTCAAAAGAGTTGTGATTGCCTCATTTTATGAACTAGTGACAATGATATCATCCACATAAATGAGTACAAAGATAGCTATCTATGACTTATTGTAAATAAATAGAGATGTATCAGACTTAGAGGGAGTAAAGCCAAGAGTGTGCAACTTAGAACTCAAACGAGAATACACACGTGGAGCTTGCTTGAGTCCATAAAGAGATTTGCCAAGTCTGCAAATGTGAGATAGTTTATGTTTGTCCTCAAACCCAGGAGGTTGCTTCATGTACACTTCCTCTTCCAGAACACCATGAAGGAACGCGTTCTGCACATCTAGCTATCGAAGGCTCCATCCTATGGACACAACAATAGATAAAACAAGGCGAATGGTGTCAGCTTTAACAACAGGACTAAACGTGTCCTCGTAGTCCAGTCCATACCTCTGCTTAAATCCCTTGGCAACAAGTCTGGCTTTATACCGATCAATAGTACCATCAGACCTGCGTTTGATTCTGTACACCCATTTGCAATCAATGATATTACGACCTGGACGGGAAGGAACAAGATCCCATGTATGATTTTTCTGAAGTGCATGAAACTCCTCTTGCATTGCCATCTGCCACTTAGGATCAGCCAAAGCCTCATTAAGGGTGCGAGGTTCACCTGTGGAAACAAAAGAACCTAGGCCATAGTTAGTTTTGTAGTTGACCTGTTGTATTGTACCATCACGAAGACGTGTACGAGGAGGCATGGAGACGAGTGGTGGCGTAGCCACAGAAGATCCAGCAGCAGCAGTGGCATCATCAGCACCAGACCCCGCCGGATCTACTGTGGCCGGGCGAGCAGACAGAGAGACGGGCGAGGCCGCAGAAGATCCGGATGGAGGGACGGGATATTCATCGGATCCAGCAGCGGGCCAGTCTAGCTCGCCTGGCGCACGGGACACGGTGGCCCGCGGGAGGCGCCTGGAGTATGTTTGTGGGACCGGCGCCTACCGCGCGGTCGGCTGGTTCCCCGGCGCTGATTGGTGCACGGCGCCCATGGAGCCCAGCGCAGAGGCAGGACGACACACTACTAGGGAAAACCATAAACACAGAATCTTAGCAGCAGCGCGGCACAAAAAGAGGCGCTACTGCTAAGTAGTAGCAGCGCGGCTACGGAGCTCGCTACTGGTGCAAACTTAGCAGTAGCGCGTGACTCTTAAACCGCGCTGCTACAAAACTCCACCGACAGTACAAAACGACATAAGTTTACCAGTAGCGCGGCGTCAGGAAGCGCGCTGCTGCTAAGTCCATAGTAGTAGCGCGCTTTTTTGTCACCTCGCTGCTGCTAATTTTGAAATTGTGCACAGGGTTGGCCCGTTAAGCAGTAGCGCGTGACAGGAAAGCGCGCTGCTGCTACGCTCTTAGCAGCAGCGTGCTTTTTCTCCTGCGCTACTGCTAAGACGCAGCACCCTCCACCTTTTTCCACCTCCCCCTCCCTATCTCCTCTCCTCCCTTTCCCCTACCTCCCACATCCTCCCTCTCTCACTCTTCTTCTTCCTCAATACTTCTCCCCCCATTACTCTCCCTCTTCTACCTACCTTTCTCTCTTTTCATTACTCCTAGCTATAACTACACCACCTCCATTAATTCATCTCCTTTCTCTTCCCCCCCCCCCTCCACTAGTTGAAGTTGTCTCCTCCCAAATTAGCTAGCTAGGTAGATGTAGCATTTAGTTAAGTGACCTATTTGCCCCCTAACTAGATCTTTCTTTGTCAAGAAGAGCTTTGTGCACATTTGACCTCCCTACATCATCATCTCCACCGTGTGCTCGATCTCGAGATAGAGGTATGATTAATATTTCATGCTTTTGCAAAATGGAAATATGTTTATGCATGTGTGTGTGATATTTTATGGAAATTGTGTGTGTGGAATGAGTTGACACCAAATTGTGCATTTGAGTTGCCTATGTTTTGCTGAAATGTCGATTTATTTCCGTTTCGGCGAATTCCGGGCAAACTCTAGATTTATATATGTCATATTTTTAAGGAAGGTCATGCCGAATTTTTGTATGACTTTGATGAATGCAGGCATTTTTATAATCAATTTGTTTATTATTACCATGCAGAGTTGACGATGGTCAGTGGAACGATGGTGGACAGGTGGTTGCGGTCGGCAGTGTAGGACATGAAGGAAAATAACCTGACAGAGGTTTTATGTCCGTGTCGAAAATGCAAAGGAATAGTTTGGCTTGACCCCCATGTTGATGGTTGTGTCGAAGCGCACCTGCTCATGACTGGTTTCATGGATGGCTATACTCGGTGGATAATTGAAGATGAGGATGACGATGTTGAGGATGCCGACGGGGCAGGCAATGATGACACGGGGCAAGACGAAGAGATGATCGATAATGGCGGCGGGGAAGAGGCCGGACATGGCGGCGGAGAAGGGGGCAGACATGGCGGCGGAGAGAACGACATGGACTCCACGCAGCAGAGTTCGTCGGTACTAAGTTCAATCGTGCGGGACCCTCATGTTCAAGCATTGCTTCGCAAGGAAATGAGTACTGAGAGAGCTGCTTCTAGAGAGGAGGCTAAGCTGGAGCAACTGGTGCACTACTAGAAAAACCCCTACTAATGGCGCACTTAGTATGGCTATTAATGGCGCATCTGTGGTGCGCCATTAATAGCACGCCATTAGTAATTTTTACTAATGGCGCACCACCTGGTGCGCCATTAGTATCTGGTATACTAATGGCGCACCATGTAGTGCGCCATTAGTATAGCCCACGGTGCGCCATTAGTATAGCAGATACTAATGGCGCACCACATAGAAGTGCGCCATTAGTATCTGGTATACTAATGGCGCACCACATAGAAGTGCGCCATTAGTAAGTGCGCCATTAGTATCTGGTATACTAATGGCGCACCACATAGAAGTGCGCCATTAGTAACTTTTTTTTTTCAAAATTTTTTTTCAAATTTTTCCTAATCTCAGTTCACTATGGCTTAATCTCGGGTCAATATGCTTAATCTCAGGTCAAATCGCACTACGTGGTCAAACTTCCCGAAAGGTCACCCATCCTCACACTACTCCAGCCCAAGCACGCTTAACTTCAGAGTTCCATCCAACCCCAGCAACAGCTCACTTCACAGGCACTTGTTGATATATCTAGCATATCAATCCTGTTATACCTTGTTGATGTCTAGGACTTTGTTCATGTTCATGACTATGATGAAATTTTGAAAAATATTTCAAACTTCCCGGTCATATTAAGTATCATTTTTTGAAAAAAAAAATAAAAAAAAATTCAAAACCAATTTTTTTTTCTGTTACTAGTGGCGCACCACATCCACGGTGCGCCACTAGTAACTTTTCGAGTAGATGATTTTTCATATAAAAAACTTTTTCATCCGAGTTAGTATGCAAAAGTTATGCCCATTTTTACAAATTCTCGAGAGATTTTGCAAATGAAGTCGAAATTCATATTTGCAAATTTTCCCAACAACTAGACCACATATCACATGGGAAACTTATTTTCTTGAATTTTTTTGACATTTTCATCATTTTCTTTTATTTTTTTTAAAACTGAAAAGGCGATCCACCGGGGGGGGGGGGGTGCATTCGGTGGAAGGTGGCCAAGTTACTAATGGCGCACCGTGGGGTGGTGCGCCATTACTAGTTCAACTAGTAATGGTGCACCACTACCACGGTGCGCCATTAGTAGTTTTGAAAAAAAAAAGATATTTTTTTTGATTTTTTTTTTGAAAAAAATCTTAGTAATGGCGCACCAGTGGAAAGTGCGCCATTACTAGTTAAAACTAGTAATGGCGCACCGAGACATGGTGCGCCATTAGTAACAAATTTTTTTTTA
>LR880972.1:1003904537-1003916720 GCA_904067115.1 Aegilops sharonensis | reverse complement strand
AGAGAGAGAGAGAGAGAGAGAGAGAGAGAGAGAGAGAGAGAGACGCACCTGGTAACGGCCTCCGTGGTCTACTTCTCATGGCACGACCTAGTCCGACGCTTGCCCCTCGTTTGCGGATGCAGAAGAGGAGGCGGCTGTCGGGCGACTCCCCTCGTCTCGCCGTAAGAGGCGGCAGAGGCGAATCCCCTTGCCCCCTCCTGCCAAGGAGCTCGACGTAGGAGGCGACGGAGGCAACGACGGGACGGGCAAAGGAGACGACGGCGGCGGCGTGGGGTTGGCGGCGAGATCGGCGGCATGGGAGGAACGAGGAGGACAGGAGTACGCACTGTGGCGGTGGCGGCGGTTGCAAGGAGCTAGGGTTCCAGCCCAATCAGGCGAGGTGAGGACAGAAGAAGGGTTGCAGAGATTGGGCGCGAGCTAGGAGGTGGAAGGAGGAGGAAAGTGCGGTGGCGGTGGACAACGGCGATGACACAGAGGGGAGGAGGAGGACGGGCGGCAGTGCAGAGGAGAGGATGAGCGAGGCGAGGATGGAGTGGGGCGCGTGCGTGCGCGATCTGAGGGGAGGAGGACGGGTGGCGGCATCGCAGAGGAGAGGAGGAGCGGGGCGCGCGTGTGCGGGAGGCGGCAGCTAGGTTTTGACCTGATGCGTTTTATATGCCCACATGTGAAAAGACGAGAATGCCCTCGGTGGGGCCCAGGATGTACACGCGGTGGCACACTGCTTGACCACACTATTCATTGTAGCAGTAACTCGGTTCGATCCAACAGCCGAGATCAATCCAAACGAAGATCCTACGGCCTGGATCGCTCCATCTAAACAACCGACGGCCAGGATCGTTTTGGACGGCCAATCGAACGGCTCAAAATCTAAATGCACGGGAAGGCTTCATTTGTGTCCACAATCTAACAATGGGATACAACGAGGCCAAAAAAGAATAAACAAACTCATACATGGCCTTATAATCACATCCTGAAAATGGTCCAACAAAAGACGCACTTCAAAAAGTATTCTTGCACGAAAAATGTCATGGATTATAAATGAAGAAGAAAATGAAAAAAAGAGAAGATAAAAAAAACAGTGCGTTTTTGTGTGATATCATCTATTCCCAACAAACTTTATTTTGCATACAATTATAAATGAAAAAGTAAAACAGGAAAAAGAACGGATCAGCCCTTAAAGAAAATATATGAAACAGACCATAGCCCATTTAAAAAATGAAAAAGGCCACAGCCCGTACGTACACCAGTGTGGGCCTGTGGGGACAACCTAGTCCATATCATCACGTACGTACGTGATTGAGGTTCACGGAAATTAGAAAAGGAAAACGTACGTGTTTGAGGCAGACTCTTTCGAGCTCGTCCTGTTCCCCAACCAAGCTCTATCGCTTTCCATGTATTTGCCGGCGCAATCCACATTATACATCTACCGCATCCGGAGCCATGGCGCCCAGGAAACGCCGCCGAAACAACCCATGCAGGCTGGCCTTCCCAACACCATCGACCCTCCCAGCGGATCTTCTGCTGGAGATCATGGCGCGCTCGGACACCACCAGCTTCGTCCGCTGCGCCGCCACGGGCAAGATCCTCCACCATCGCATCCTCGAACCCTCCTTCATCGGCCGGGTCACCCAAAAAGATGGTATCATACCTCCTTGCATACTCGCGTTCCTCCATACCGAGGACCAGGAGGAGATCGTGTCGGGGGACCTGTCTATGTTACACCCGATCACACCCACTACCATGTCCTTCATCCATAGTATCATGTCTCCCATCGTATCCCGCTACCTGGACGACCTCCTGGGAGACTACTATCCGGTGACCAAGACATCCCGTGGAGGCCTTGTTCTCCTTGGAGCTGGTCCTGGTAGCAGCAGCTGCCCTATCCTTTGCGTGTACGACTCAATCGCTGGTCACCACACCTTCCTCTGTGAGCCGCCATGCATCCAGAAACATATGGGATCCTTACCAAAGTATGTCTTGCTTACTGCCGCCGACGGTATCGGTTGCTCCTTCTTGCTATTTGTTGGCGATCTCGAGTTCTCGACAGATCAACTGCCTCCAATCGAGACACTACACCGATGGTTTCCGACTGTCCATGTGGCATCAACTCCCAAACGGCGATTGGGCTCCAGAGGCCATGATTGACATGAAGGAGAAATCTTTCCATCTCGGTTACGAGCCATGAAATTTATTCCCCTAGCTAGCTAGGTATGCTAATAAGCTTCACCTGGTCATTCTGCTCTATGTGAAATGCAATGATTGAAGTGTGTTAGACTATATTTATTTCTTTGAAAATGTCAGCTTGCTTGTATTTTTTTTAAAGGATCTTGGCCTCCGGCCTATGCATCTAGGTGAAGCATGCAGCTATTTATTAATTATTCATGAAGACCTTACAAAGTAATATATCAATAAGCCTGAAGCCACCATCTTGGCAACACCTGTCCCTCCGATCCGCCTCTTTCCTCGTATGAACGGCCTCGGCTTGGCGCATGCGCGGCCGGTTCGTTTCTTCTCGCCTCACCGGCTAGCAGATCGATCTAGATGCTAATATTGCCATGGATAGCGTGTTGACCATGTGCCTTGCGTCTCCACACTGTGCAACCTTGTATGCCTCAAATCATTGCTCATGCTCCCGCAGGTATATGGCCTCCCCATCAGCGACAAACTGAAAAGATGTGGCGTACTATACGCCACTGGGAAGTTTGTGGGTGTTCAATGGCGACATCGGTATAAGCTTGCGGTTGAGAAATCGTGGAGGAAGTGCTTGACCAAGGACCAGGTGGTTGAGAACACGGTGGCCAACAATGGCGGGATCTTTTTCGTGATCTACCGTTTGCCAGGAGCACACTTCCAGCCTGTCCGAAGCTCTTTCACAAGCTTTCGTCGTTTAATTAGTTCGTCCGTTAGCACTGATGATTAGAGATTGTTTAGGTTCACCACATAGCTAGCTTGATTTCTCACCATCGATGACGAGGGTGATGCACTGGTGCTCAGCTCGCTCGGCCATGGCCGTTGTGCTGGCCGCCCGATATACAGGAAGAAAACCGTTACATGTATATGCGAGCAAGGAGCCGATTGCAATGTGCTACAGCTTTTTTTTTTTTTTTGCGATAGGCAATGTGCTACAGCTTGACGACTCGTGTGGGGGGCATCTGGGTTGCCAGCCGTGGGATGATGCAGTGTGACACATGGCTGTTGATGGGATCCGGTATGCACGGATCAATTTGGAGACGGGATAGACAGTATTTTGTTTCACATAAAAATATGGTTAGGTAACGAATAGTCTGAGAAAATGGAAGGAAATCAGCATACCAAACATAGATACCGCAGCAGGATTTTATACCACATTCAAATAATGTAGATAAAATCTCTCTATCTTGTTAGTTCTGGACAATTAACAATAGGAGAACAAATAAAGTAATCGAATATCAATCTCATGCACACACCAAGAATAAAACGGTGGCAAAAAGGACAAAAGGATGCGTACAGACAGTATTATTAGTAGCACAAGGACTCCATTGTTTTTATAACATTTGCATGCTTATTTCCAAAAATTTCATTTGGTTCACCCAAAAATAGAATAATTAATTTTTCATTACTACACGCAACATTTGCTCATCGGTTCTGGCGGGTGGAGGGGGGCACACGGGGTCACAGGCAGGACACTTGCTCTTGCACTCGTCCTCCGAAAAGNGTTGTGCTGGCCGCCCGATATACAGGAAGAAAACCGTTACATGTATATGCGAGCAAGGAGCCGATTGCAATGTGCTACAGCTTTTTTTTTTTTTTTGCGATAGGCAATGTGCTACAGCTTGACGACTCGTGTGGGGGGCATCTGGGTTGCCAGCCGTGGGATGATGCAGTGTGACACATGGCTGTTGATGGGATCCGGTATGCACGGATCAATTTGGAGACGGGATAGACAGTATTTTGTTTCACATAAAAATATGGTTAGGTAACGAATAGTCTGAGAAAATGGAAGGAAATCAGCATACCAAACATAGATACCGCAGCAGGATTTTATACCACATTCAAATAATGTAGATAAAATCTCTCTATCTTGTTAGTTCTGGACAATTAACAATAGGAGAACAAATAAAGTAATCGAATATCAATCTCATGCACACACCAAGAATAAAACGGTGGCAAAAAGGACAAAAGGATGCGTACAGACAGTATTATTAGTAGCACAAGGACTCCATTGTTTTTATAACATTTGCATGCTTATTTCCAAAAATTTCATTTGGTTCACCCAAAAATAGAATAATTAATTTTTCATTACTACACGCAACATTTGCTCATCGGTTCTGGCGGGTGGAGGGGGGCACACGGGGTCACAGGCAGGACACTTGCTCTTGCACTCGTCCTCCGAAAAGAAGCACGGTCCACCCTTCAAATTCCGGCAGCAGAAACAGGGTTCATAAGGGTCAGTCTTCCCAGCGTTACAAATGCTTTTGATGCAGAATTTTACGATAATCTTGCTGTCGTCCAATGACACTGCGTTGATGGCCGTCGTGGTAGCTCCGGCATGATCCACTACTAGGTAGCTCCTCCTTCCAGCCTCGAAACGACCTGTTGCATCGAACAAATGTTACATGTTGGTTATTAATACGATAGTTACATATATGGTTGTGCGCATCAATCAGAATCTAAATTGTATTGATAGGTTGTAACCTCCTTTTCTTTGAAGTAAAAAGAATGGTAGCATTGATTTTGATGAGGTATATGCAAGCTTACACTGTGCGATAGATGCAAGGCATCCTATGAGGAGCAAGGTCGACACAATTGTTATCTTCATATTGGATCGATCTTTACAGCCGGCACACAAGTGAAGTACTCCTACGAATCAGAATTGAATTGGGTTCAAAAAAAAATCAGAATTAAATTGATCGGATTGTGTGTGATCTGATGGTGGCAATGGTAAAGCCCCTTCCTCGCGCTCGGATATATAGAGGCCGTTTGGGCAGAAATCAATTAATGGCTAATTAATTTGTAGATCGCACAAACACAGTAAATGCCTCTGATTGTCCGGTGACCAGCTCGAGATTAATTGCGTCTAATAGGAAAAAACTCAAGATTAATTAAGTTACCAAATGTCAGGTAGTACTCAATCAAAGCGAGGTTAATTAAGTTGCCAAATGTCAGGTAATCCATCCATTTTTACAAGGCCTAATTCCAAATTTCATTTCTCCATATATACAAGGCAGCATGTAAACTTCAATCTTCTCTCGTAAGGAGTGCTCACAGAGGCAACTAATGTCATGCATGCACGCGAGCTGTCATCTTTTGCCATGCTAGCCAATGCATGTCAAATTTGATACGTGAGAAAACGAAACTACTTTGTGGACGACGTGCATGGCCGATTTGTGCACGATACATAAACCAAACAATGTTGTGGATGTTTCTTCCTAAAACCAATGGCTTGATTAACACCATCGTTCATAAATCGGGCAGAGGACATCGTGTGTATAGCAGTGCTGGTGAGAAAATAATAGGCTTACAAGGAAAATTAATGAGTCATTTTACAGTGCACCAGGTCAATATGGACCGCCCGTCGGAGCGAATTCGACGGTTCAGATCCAATGCAATATGCTGATGTCACGTGTATTATATCAGACCCCGAGGGGCATTTTTGGGTGAATTTTTTTTCGAACTAATCAAATTTTCCCTCCCAAATATTTCGGGGGTATTCTCGGTACGAATTTCAGGGCTATTTTCGGTACGATTTTTATCCCGCTCGCTAGGGTTTATTCCTCGCCGCCGCTAGGGTTTTACTCCTCGCCGGTAGGATCTAGCCGTGCGTCGAGGCCCCTCCCTCCCTCCACCCCAATTCCCTCGCGATCTCGCACCACCTTTTCAATGAAGAACACGAGAGGAGGCGCACTGCCATCCCCGTGGCGGCGGCCGGCGAAGATACGGCTCCATCCCACCTCCCAGTCCTCCATGCGGGTGCCTATAGCCACAAGGTTATAGGCAACCTCTTTCCCACACCCCAATTGGTTGTTTGCGTCCTCTATATCACCTCTCCGCCATGGCCACAACTTTGATCTGGCCATGCATCTCGTCCGAAGGCAAGGTGGTTGGGTATGGATCAAGTTCTGCGGGACTAGATGAAGCCATCCGGCCTCGACGGCCAGCCCATTCGTCCAACCCAGACTTCAAGATCTACGAATGTTCAATATTTACATTTCATTCAATCTGTATTCTTTCATTTTTGCTGATAGGTGAGATTTGAAGATCAATAGAGATGATAATCTATTAATTTTGGAGTGTACTATAAACAATTCATAGCTTATGTTGCTCGATATTTACGATGCTCGCTTCTTCTTGTACCATTGGTTGACTGGGATCAACAGACTTGGCATGTGCTTTATAAAAAAATTAGATTCACATGGGATATCCACCGTTTGAAGATTGGTGTTAATTATTGTTATGATGTTTTAGCCTTGTTAAATGGAGAGTAATGATCCTCGCAAAAAGCAGAGAGAAAGGAATGAGCATTCGATTCTTGCATATGTTGCATTTCATTCTTCCGTGTTTAGTTATGTCCAACATTTGTTACATGCACACACTTGACAAGGTTAGTACAAGTAGTAATGTTTCCTCTGTTTTACAGGGCTATGACAAAACTGTTGGGGAACGTAGTAATTTCAAAATATTTCTTACGCACACGCAAGATCATGGTGATGCATAGCAACGAGAGGGGAGAGTGTTGTCCACATACCCTCGTAGACCGTAAGCGGAAGCGTTAGCACAACCCGGTTGATGTAGTCGTACATCTTCACAATCCAACCGATCCAAGTACCAAACAGTCGTTTGTGTGTGTGTGCGTGGGAGAGGGAGAGAGAGAGTTCATCGTGCGAGTTCCTCCTTTGATAAGCTACAACACAATCTGATCAAAGATTAGATTGGTTCCATACGAAATTCTTTTAGAGGAGCATAGACATCAAATTGATCGAACACGGCGACGCGGGACGTCTGCCTGGAAAAAAAAGGCCCCCGCGTCGCCTAACCTAGGCGACCCGGGCGGCGACCCAATCCACAGCACCTTCGACCCCCGTCACCTGCTCTTCCCCCTCGCCGCCGCCGGAGGCCGGCGCCAGGCAAAGCCTATGCGTTCGTGGCTGCGGCGGGGCCTGTTCTTGCGGCTAGACGGCGGATCGAGGTTCCTTGTGCAGATCTCGGGTAGCAGCAGGCCGCAGAGCACCGGCGACGGATCAGATCTTCGAACGGTTGCAGGTGCGGCGTGCTCTACGTGAGTCAAAATACCCAGCGGCAACACACAACACATAATGGATCCAAGCTGGGCTGGTTTGCCCGTCCAACATGTGATGATGCCATCTAGGTGACTGCAACATCCCTGGGCTATAGGTGGATTCGATCCAGCCACTAGCTCTCGGTTGTTTGGTCTGCCGTCTCGCACAAGGACGCACTCCGTCAGGTCCAGGGCGCGCTGGCTCCTTTCCTCGATCCGGTCTGGTGCCGGCCTCGGTCGATCTCTCGACCCCGGATTGTGGTGCCACCGTATTGGATCGTGTGGTGACCCCTCCGGCCTGTGACGGTGTTTTCACTGCGAATTGCAGTGGCCATTAAAAGGTCTTCGCGAGAGTTTTCTTCTCCAGATCCGGTGGTTGTCCTGACAGCGAGGTGCAATCTACGAACAACAGTTTGACACAGAGGGTATGATTGTGCAGAGATGATGGTCACACATCGCATGGCTGTTGGGATAGAGAGAAAGCGGTGGTGACAACGCATGGTGACTTTGATGGTGGTGCTACTTGAGCACCCGGTCTCGAGCTCCGAGGTGAAAACCTAGGTACGTTTGGTTATACTTGGCTATGGCGATGTTCTTACATCGTTACCTTGTTGGAGGCATTGCTCGGACATGCCGAGACCGTTTTTCAGGGTGAAAACCTAGAATCTGGCCTTTGGTGGTTGGATCCGGTGACGGCGGCGCTTGATCGTCGCTCCCTTTATGAAGGCGTTCCTGTTGAAGAATCTTGTCGTCCTTGTGGTGTCATGAGATAGTTGGTGTGGATAAGGTCATTGTCGTAGTTTGTCTATCGCGGATTTGATCGCTTCGCGGTTTTTTTTCACACATAGGCATAGCTTTGGTCTTGTATGACTTTGCTATTAGCCGATGTGTTTTTGCGGACGCAGTACTGCAGCCTCTGCCTCAGGCAGAGACGATGACACCGGCGAGCAGCAACAAAGGACAGCATGTCTGATAACGCGTGGGCGTAGCAAAGGTGTGCCAGGATCTCCCGACAGCCGACAGCAACTCCGACGTGGGCAAGCGACTTCAGTCCGCTTCTGCGAGACCTTGACTACACAGTGCGTACGTGGTGCTTCCGGCAGCATTGACAGGTGCATGGCATCTACAGATGGGGCTTGCTTGCTCCACGAAAATGCTCTCATCTGTGCTCTCTCGTACGTGCCACGGTCTCAAGGAGGATATCAGTTGAGAGCGTCGTTGCAATATCTGGCGCTGATGCTGGCGGATGTAGTATGTCGTATGTCTCCGGCCGGCGGGGCTAGTTCCTTATTTTAGGGGAAACAGCTGCTTCTTATTAGTTAGTTCATAGAAATATCCGCCGGAGAACACTGGCACATACTCCCTCTGTCCAAAAATAAGTGTCTTAATCTGTCTCAAAATATGTGTCTTAAGTAAAAATTTGTATTTAAGTTAGTACAAAGTTAAGACACCTTATTTTGGGATGGAGGAAGTACGTTGTAAGTCTCCGGTCAGCGAGGCTTGTTCCTTTTTTTTAAGGGGAAACAGCTGCCTTGTTATTACTTAGTTCATGGCAATATTCGCCTTTGCAGTGCCGAATGTTCTCATCGTTGGCCCTTCGCAACAGTTGCTGGACGTCTGACAGGCTGGCAAGGAGGGGGCTACCGCACCAGGACTCTTGCCCATTCTGTAACCAGGAGGAAGAAACAATTAACCATATACTGGCAGACTAAAAAGAAACGGAGGGAGTGTTTCATAATTAATACTAATAGCCAAACAGAATTGGACTGGGAAGAGAATCGTGGACCAGATCGAGAGCAATTTTGCCCTGGCACTATCGTTTCTATGTGTTTTGAGTTTTTTTTTTTTTTTGAATTTCTATGTGTCTTGAGTTTGGAAGCCTTATTATGCCATATATAAGTAGCTAGCTATAAACGCTTGGACCTACGTGGGTCTCCGTCTGCGATTGCAGACCAAAATAGATCGACAACGGAATTTGCTACCAGCTGGGCTGGATAAAACCTTCGGCTTCCCTTCCTTGCTTTGGCCGGGAGAGGTTGCGTTTCTCGATCCACCTCGATCGCCATGGTCCCTTCCTTCCTTTGACCCGCCCATGTTATACATCTATATCACAGTCGAAGAAGCCCTCGGCACTCGCAACGTACGCAAGCGATCAAGCCTCGTACACGACCCTGCCATGGCCTCGCCAACACCGTCGACGGTACCGGCGGATCTGCTGCTCGAGATCATTGCGCGCTCCGACACCTCCACCCTCGTCCGCTGTGCCGCAACCTGCAAGCTCCTCCGCCGCGACATCCTTGAACCCTCCTTCCTCCATCGCGTCACCCGGCAAGGAGGCGTCGTGCCCTCCTGCCTCCTCGTTTACCTCAAAGACCATAAGTGTTATTTTCCTCCACACCGCCAGCCCCCAATCTCTTTAGTCCACCCAGACACGCTCGCTGCCACATCCTTCTGTGACAACCACCTGGCCCCCTTTGTTTCACCCCAAGCTCGGTGGCCTCGTCCTCCTCCTCCGCTACTGTGTCTACAGAGATGAGCCTCGGTCCGACCTATGTGTGTATAACCCTATGACCGGTGAATGCACCTTCCTCTCTGATCCACAGAACGTCTGCGCAAACTACATGTATAGAGGCAGACAATCGTTTGTCGTGCTTACCCCCGCAGATGGCATTCGCCGCTCCTCCTTCATCCGCCACTCCTCCTTCATCCGCCACTCCTCCTTCATGCTATTGGTTGCCGAGGTCAGTTCCTACGAGGCACACTCTACGATGATTAGAACCGCCACGTCGTATGGCACCGGCTGGGGACCTTTCATCGAACATGTGGGTGACGGTTTCCCATCGGGGATGATCATCGTCAGTGACGCAGTAGTTCTTCACGGTGGCGTCATCCATTGGCTTCTTCAGGATTACAAAGGAATCCTTAAATATGATGTTCTCACAACGAAGGCAAGCATTGTGAAGCTTCCACCCATTACCACCCGCTTCATTAGCAAGGGCCACCTCGGGCTAGATAAGTCGCCGGGCGGGAGGCTACGGTTGCTGGCTGCAGACAAGTTCAAGATATCTATGCGGCTACAACTCTCATCAACGGATAGTGGTTGGGAGACGGAGGCCTTAATCAACGTCGAGGAGAAGCTGCAGTTGCTGGATCCTAACATCCATGCTATGATCGGCCGTGGTCATGAGTTCATCGAGTTTGTGTACTGCGCGGAGAGGAGTGGTGTGGTGTTGCTGCGTGTAAAATTGCAACTCGTCATTCTTGATGTGAAGACAAGGAAGATGCGTTGTCTGGAGAACTTGGACAACTCTTCGTTATTAGAGGTTGACCTGCTATCACGACTACAAGCCATGAAAGTATTTTCCTAGTTGTAATTAGCCTGCAGCTTCAAACTGCGGGCAAACGTTGAAGAGTAGAGTAAGTAGGAATTGTCCTGAATGAAGTTTTACCACCCATATATGGTGGTGTGGAGGTGTGAGAAAAACTGTATGCACATCTATTTTTCATTTGACAACTCTAACTTTTTTTTGACAAGGGAAATATATTAATATCGCAGAGATGCATTATCATCTAACTAACGTTCACACTCAGGTCTAATGAGTCACCTCGGATGCCAAGAGCGATTCAGGCTTTTTACTCTAAAAAGATAAAGGAGTTATTCAGGCTTTAGCAACTGATGATGTCTTTCGCCTGATTGGGACATGCGTGATTACGTTGTACGGATTATATAAGTCTTGAGTTTGGGTCGAATATTTTGTACAGAGTTGGGTTACGTTTGGACTTGGTTTTGTATTGTGTGTAGGATACATGTAGTGTCGGAGTTGAACATGTTATACCCTTGGCCTCTTATATATGAAGGAGGCACCCCATTTTCTAACCCACGACGGCTAGATAGCGATAGACACACTAGGGGGAGCTGGCTGCTTGTGCTGGCGCCCGGGTGGCCGGTGTTCTGGTATCTCGGGGAGGAAGGCCCGTAGTCATTGCCCTAGGGAGTAGGCGAGTTCGCCGAACCTCTTTACAAATCTCGGTGTTGTCATTGTGCTGTCATTTCTTGTTTACTGAATGATGAACCGCGTACCTTGGATTAATCTAACAAGTGATATCATGAGCAAGGTTACGAATAGGTCGTTGTACGTTGATTCAAAGGAGGCTTGTTTTCTTGATCGGTACCATAAACGGAAGTTGCCGTAAAGCAATAGGTGTCGCACGGTTGACATAGACCGGAAGAAGTCAGGTGAATAGTAATCTCGGCGAGTTGGAGTTGGAATCGGATCAGGTGCGTCGATCCATTTGAGCGGCAACGTCGTAACACATGCACAGAATGGCAGCTCACTTGGAGCAGGCCTGAAGAGTCCTGGAAGAAGCGTATGGCTGGCGAGGGCCTGTGCAAGGCCTAGGTCGCGTGGGCAGACCCAAGGTGGCGTGTGATATGCAGGCAGTGTTCATCGGATCGAGGAGTCAGGTCATGCAACAAGGCAACATGACCATATTTTTTTTCGACGAAAAGAAACAGCCGAGTCCTGGTGGAACTCGTGCTCAAAGCGGAGACCTTTGAGGTGCTATTAAAATAGCAGCCTGGCTTGGGTACCGTACGACGAATTTGAAGCAGCCTCCGTTTCAGAATATAAAGTGTATTGGTTTCGGTGCAAGTCAACCATGTGAATGTTTGACCAGGATTATAGAATAAAATAACAACATCTGCAATGCCTAGTAGATAAAGTATGAAACTACTTTTCATGATGGTTCAAACGATATGAATTTTGTATTGTGAATGTGTATATGTTTTCTTAAAAAATCGGTCAAACTTGCACTTGTTTGACTTTTCTAAAAACAAATACACCTTATATAAAGGAAGGGTGTATAATGCAAAATAGGAGCGGGGGTGGGGGGCTGCCAGAAAATAGGATCAGCCCCCGCGTCGTCCT
>LR880972.1:1003888875-1003902063 GCA_904067115.1 Aegilops sharonensis | reverse complement strand
CCCTCTCGCAACCCCCTGGTAACCTCCTGTGTAAACATCTCTTTTAAGTAATATATGGTTCAGGCCGGCGTAAGCCCGCCGTTGACGCGTCAAAAAAAAAAAATCTCGCTCCTAACCATGCCATGGATGTCCCGTTCTCAACCTCACCGCTGCAGATCATGGTGTACCCACAGCTTGCATTTCCATCCTGTGCCCTGCATTTCCACACCACGCAACCTCGCACGCCTACCGTCGTTGCTCCCACACCCATGTGTTGATGGCCTCCCTGTCGGTGTTGAACTGGAAAGATGTGCCGGCATATACGCTGCCGGGAAGTTTGCAGATGTTTTGACGGCGAGAACGGTTCTAGGTCACGACGGAGAAACCGTGGAGGAAGTGCTTGACCTGCGACCTGGTGGTCGAGTACACGGCAGCCAACAGGGGCGGTCTCTTTTTTTTCACTTTCCATTGTCGAGGAGCACACTTCCCGCTGATGAGGAGTTCTCTCGCAAGCAGGCATCGTTTAATTAGTTCGCTCATTAGCACTGATGATTAGAGATTGTTTGGATTCATCACATGGCTAGTTTCATGTCTCGTTGCCTGCGATAAGGACGGTCCGCTGATGCTGGGCTCGCTTGGCCATGGCCGTCGTGCCGGCCACTGGATATACATGAATAAATCCGATAAATGCGTAAGCTGGATGGGAGCCGATTGGAATTTGTTCTAGCTCGATGGCTAGTGCAGCACGAGGGAATCCGGGCTGACTCCGTGGGAAGATGGTTGTTGATGGGATCTGGTATGCACTGATCGACGTTTGGAGAGGGGATCCATATTTTTTTCCCATAAAAATATGGTGAGGTTAGGAATAAACTGAGAAAATACAAGGAAATCGGCTAACCAAACAAAGATACCGCAGCAGGATTTTATACCACGTTCAAATAATGTAGAGAAAATGAACTGCATCTTTCCAGTGAACATATAAATACGTAGAATATAAATCTGATGCCCACACCATGAATAAAATGGTAGCAAAGAGGCCAAAAGAATTGCATATAGCCAGTATTAGTATTAGCTCAAGGACTTCATTGTTTTTCTCACATTTGCATGTTTATTTCCATAAAATTCATTTGGTTCACAAAACAAATAGACTAATTAAGTTTTCCTTTCTACACGCTGCATTTGTTCATCGATGTTGGCCGGTGGAGGGGCGCAGACGGGGTCACAGGCAGGGCACTTGCTCTTGCACTCATCATCCGAAAAGAAGCATGGACTACCCTTTAGATTCCGGCAGCAAAAACAGGTTTCGAGCTCGGGGCCCTTTCCGCGGATACATTGGTTCTTGACGCAGAATTTTACAGTAAGCTTGCTCTCGTCCAATGAGGTTTCGTTGACGGCCACCATTGTAGCTCAGGCACGATCCACTACTACATGGCTCCTCCTTCCAGCCACCAATCGACCTGTTGCATCAAACAAATCTTACGTGTTCGTTAGTAATACGATACGTACAAATATTGTTGTTTGCATCAATCGAAATCCAATCCGAATGGATAGGTGGTAACCTCCTTTTCTTTGTAGTAAAAAGAATGGTAGTATCGGTGTTGATGAGGTATATGATGCATGCTTACACTGTACGATAGCTGCGAGGCATCCGATGAGGAGCAAGATCGTCAGCACTGTTATCTTCATATCGGATGGATCTTTTTACAGCCAGCACAACTCTACGTACGTCAGAGTCGATAGGATTGTGTGTGAGCTGATGGTGACAATGGTGGAGCAATTTCCTCGCGCTGTGATATATATAGACGCCATTGGGGAACAAATCAATTAATGGCTAATTGATTTGCAGATCGCACAAACAGAATAAATTGGAGACTCCAAATTTGCATGGCCCAGTCACAGTAAATGCCTACGATCTGTTGTCCATTTTATTCTGTTTACAAATGTACTCAATCGAAGCGAAATTAATTAAGTTGCCAAACTCCAAATTTCATTTTCCATATATATATATGGACAAATTAGCTAACCGATGCACGTAAACGTTAATCTTCTCTCGTAAGGAGTGCATGCGAGCCAATGCACGTTAAATTTGCCCGTGAGAGAAAAAAACAGGCGTACGTGCAGCACAATTATATATAGGGGCAAAATTAATAGAGTTTTACCGTAATATTTGGAGAGGGGACACCACTGCCCTCACCGCCGCCACCCCCAACAACGACAAACCCTTCGAGGACGCCGCCGCTCCCCCGTCGCCTCAGGTATCCTGCCTCCTCACTGTCTGGAATAGTCGTCGTCCTCTGTTTTTCATTTTCTTTCAGACTACCTAAAGCGTGCTTGGATCCAAGGGACTTATTTTAGTCCGACTAAAAATAGTCTTTTTAAGAGGCTAAAGTTCCAAGCACCCCTTACTAAAGAGGTGCTAAAACTAGTCTGGAGACTAAACTTTTTTAGTCAGGGGTACCCCTACTAAAATGTGAATTAGTCCCCTCTCTCCTCATTTAACTTCTCTCCTTTAACACAGGCGAGTTTTGGATTGGAGGGTTTGAAGGATAATAAATGATCATTAACTTGATTTTAGTCTCTTTAGTATTTGAATCCAAGCATGGGTGAGGCTAGCAAGTTTTAGTCCTACTACTTTTAGTCATGAGACTAAAACGTATCCAAGCACCCTCTTATTAAATTTAGATGTGACTATAGGATTGCATTGTTCGAGTGTGGAAGTTGTGGGCCCAAGACCATTAGTAAACTTTAATGATCACCTCAGTTTCTCTTGCTTCATAATTACTCCGGTAGAGATCCATATACTAATTCATTGGATACGAAAAGTCCATCGCCGTCCTCCATTTTTTGTTTTCTTTCTCAGACCTTGGTTAAACTTTCATTCAGAGAAGAAACGTGGTCTTGCAAACTTTGGATATGCAGACATTCAGATTTAATCTTGGAAACGGATTCTGCCTTGGTCATTCTTCATAGTTGACATGGTTGCAAACCAAAAGCCATTATCCTATTCCTCTCTCACTTACCTCCATATGTATTCCTCACCTCTGGGGCACGCAGCAACTTGATTTGTATAAGTGTAATTAGCACTATTTACTTTACCGATATAGTGGATGTTCTATTTTCACTACTCATACTCATCCTGATAGAATTAGAAATAGATAGATTGGTTTATCTTCTGATATAATCGATGTATTAATTTCACTATTTGAATAAAGTGTAACCATTATATGTGGATTACAGCCCGCAAACAAAAAGGAATTACTGAGTATGATATTCATTCATCATATCTCTATTTTTCCCAGATGCAAGTGCGGCATACGAAATTTGAGTTCAAGTAAGATTAGGGTTGCGTGGTGTGCGCCGCCGCAACCAGAGGATCCATCGATTTCGTATGGTTTATCCTGCACCATTGTTCCGTGTCAGCTCTTCTTCATCCAATCAATCGCGAGCTTCTCGATCCCTGAGAGAGATCCCTCCAAAAACTCAACACCACCGTGCGCAGCCCCACGGTGGGTGCCAACTGTCGTGCAATTGTCACGGCAGATGTCCTTAGTGTGAGGATTTAGTCGCGAGGCCAACACATCTATGTAGTAGCTTAAGAGGGGTTGGACGGAATCGAGAGACGCAACATAAGACAAGGATTTAGAAAGCTTCGGGCCCCGGGAAATATCATCCGGCAATAGCCTTACATGCTGTTTGTGGCTAGGTCTCATTATGATCATGAGGGAGTCGCCGGTAAGCCGGCTCTTTGTGTCTAGCCCTAGAGATTGTTTCTTCTTTCTTCGCCCTCTTTGGGGTACCCTGGCCCTCCTTATATAAGTTAGATGGGCGGGTTACATGTGGAGTCCTAGTAGGACTAGGACTAGTCTATCTTCTCTTACAAGTTGAATACAAGTCCGGGTCTTGCTTCCTCGTAAAGGAAATATTCGTCATCCCTTTCCTCTTAAGCCGGCCCATCATAACGTGAGCCGTCCTTCTGGGCTTTGGGCCTTGTTGTCCATCTGACCCGCCTGCCGGGTTACTATTGAGTCACCATCATCGGGCGGGTTATGTTGGGGAACGTTGCAGAAAATTAAAATTTTTCCTACAGTTTCACCAAGATCCATCAATGAGTTCATCTAAGCAACGAGTCAAGGGAGTGAGTTTGCATCTACATACCACTTGTAGATCGCGTACGGAAGCGTTCGAGGGAGTGGTGATGATGGAGTCGTTCTCAACGTGATTCCGATCACCGATGACAGAGTGCTGAACGGACAGCACCTCCGCGTTCAACACACGTACGGTACGGGTGACGTCCCCTCCGTCTTGATCCAGCAAGGAGGAAGGAGAGGTTGAGGAAGACAGCTCCACCGACAGCACGACGGCGTGATGATGGTGGAGAAGCAGTACTCCGACAGGGCTTCGCCGAGCACACAACGGAGGAGGAGAGGTGTTGGGGAGGGGAGGGGCTGCGCTTTGGATTGTGTATTGCAGCCCTCCCCTCACCCCTCTATATATAGGGGAAAGGGCAAGGGGGGCCGGCCCTCTAGAGGGAAACCCTAGAGGGGGCGGCGGCCAAGGGAGAGGGGAAAGAGGGGTGGCTTGCCCCCCAAGCTAGGGGGGCGCCCCCTTTAGGGTTTCTCCTCCCAAAACCCTAGCCGCATGGGCCTAGGTGGGGAGGCGCGCCCAGCCCACTAGGGGCTGGCTCCCTCTCCCACGCAGCCCAAGTGGCCCCCCCGGGAGGGGTGGCCCCTCCCGGTGGACCTCCGGAACCCTTCCGGTGGCCCCGGTACAATACCGGTATGCCCCCGAAACTTTCCGGTGTCCGTTTAACAACTTTCCATATATAAATCTTTACCTCCGGACCATTCCGGAACTCCTCGTGACGTCCGGGATCTCATCCGGGACTCCGAACAACATTCGGTAATCACATACAAGTCTTCCTAATAACCCTAGCGTCACCGAACCTTAAGTGTGTAGACCCTACGGGTTCGGGAGACATGCAGACATGACCGAGACGCTCCCAGGTCAATAACCAACAACGGGATCTGGATACCCATGTTGGCTCCCACATGCTCCTCGATGTTGTCATCGGATGAACCACGATGTCAAGGGTTCAAGCAACCCCGTATACTATTCCCTTTGTCAGACGGTATGTTACTTGCCCGAGACTCGATCGTCGGTATCCCAATACCTCGTTCAGTCTCGTTACCGGCAAGTCACTTTACTCGTACCGTAATGCATGATCCCGTGACCAGACACTTGGTCACTTTGAGCTCATTATGATGATGCACTACCGAGTGGGCCCAGTGATACCTCTCCGTAATACGGAGTGACAAATCCCTGTCTCGATCCGTGTCAACCCAACAGACACTTTCGGAGATACCTGTAGTGCACCTTTATAGTCATCCAGTTACGTTGTGACGTTTGGTACACCCAAAGCACTCCTACGGTATCCGGGAGTTACACGATCTCATGGTCTAAGGAAGAGATACTTGACATTGGAAAAGCTCTAGCAAAACGAACTACACGATCTTGTGCTATGCTTAGGATTGGGTCTTGTCCATCACATCATTCTCCTAATGATGTGATCCCGTTATCAACGACATCCAATGTCCATAGTCAGGAAACCATGACTATCTATTGACCAACGAGCTAGTCAACTAGAGGCTTACTAGGGACGTATTGTAGTCTATGTATTCACACGTGTATTACGATTTCCGGATAATACGGTTATAGCATGAATAAAAGACAATTATCATGAACAAGGAAATATAATAATAATGCTTTTATTATTGCCTCTAGGGCATATTTCCAACAGGTTATCTGTGAATCGCCAAGCTCCACGCAGGTCACCAGTGAGTCGCCATGCTCCAGCCGGGTCAAACATCCGGCGGGTTACACCGCGGGGTATATCCCCGACACAAATGTTTTTGAGCGGGTATTTTATGCAAATATTTGTATTTGTATGTGAGGTTCACTCAAATGTGATATTGAGTAGTATGAAAAATTAATTGCATCCGTAGGAACACGTTGGCCTCTGTTCTTTTACATCTCCAAAAGCATTTGATCTTTGCTCTAGTGGGAGCTGGGGCGTGAAGATATTCTTTTGTTACTACTTGTAGCAACTATCAATTTACTTTGAGCTACGGCAGAATTACATATCTTGCCAGATTTGACACTCGGAAGAGTGAGTGGTTTCTAGGATTTGGTTTATACACACACAATTTAACATGGAAGTAAAACTGATAATAGTTAAATATAATCCCTCCATAAAAAAATATAAGAAGTTCTAAATCACAAAGTAGTGATTTAAAACGTCTTATATATATTATTTTTTTACAGAGAGACTACTTTCTACTTTGTTATTACTATGTACTTGCGGAATACTTTCATTTTCATTACATGATTCCGGAGTTTGATTGTCTTGCATATCTGGTTGCTTGGAACAATGGTGGTGCAATCATAACATGTATGCTGATTAGCTTATGTGTTAAAATATTAACAAAAGGGTATATACATAGTTACTTTCTTTTTTGTATTTTTTAAATGAACCAAAATTCTCCTTTGCAAAAATTTATATTTAGTTAATCCTATTCTGGTGCGGTAACATTTGATCCTTTTATGTGTAACTTAACTGTTTGACATTTTAAACTCCTACAATAATTTGTGTGCAAAGCTTTACCTGATCTATTCGATGCACAACTCAACCTACACTTTCTCCTCATCACAATGCTAAAATCCATCGGTTTCACGAGCAAACAGTGTTCCTGTTTGAAGTGTCATGCAAGTTAGTATAGACTTATTTTGCGGTAACGTGAGGGTATCATCTCTAGTTACATAATTAATCACATACTACTTTTATGACCTTTGCTAGCTGCAGAATTTTTATGTGAATTATAGTTTCTCAGATCTGTGGTACATCTTGTAGATAAATTGTTTGTTGCTATCTTTCACATGGAGCCTGGTTACTTTGTGATTACACCATAGTGATTTTTCTTTTTGGTATGATGTTATTGAAGATTTGAGAAGTATCAGTCAATTCGGATTTAAATTGTGTCGAGGCTGTTAATTTTGCTCCTGCTGATTGGCTGCCTCATGGAGGAATTGGAGCTGAACTATATTTTATGTACTGTAAGGCACCTATTTTGTTCCATGAAGAGCTTTTGTATGTGGTCTCAAAGGTTAGAGAATACATATTACTTTGAAGCAATATCCTGTGAAGAAAATATATGTGGAAACATAAACTTAGCTTTTATATGACCATCCTGATTTCCTTTAGGTAGATATTCAAAGTAGAGCAATCTTTGTTGTTCATCTACCTAACACATTTCCGTAGCTTCTTGTATTTCATTTCATGTCAGAACAATATCCAAGAAATCATACAATATTCTTGCGCTTCGCCTTCAAGAGAAACTCAATCTCTCCTAGAAATTTGTTCTCGTGCATGTACCTATATTGAACAGTTTGTCATAGAAAATTTTCTATTTTGGGAAGGTCTTAATTGGATGAGGCAAGTCATGATAAGTAAATAATGGGTGGTAATACCAATGAAATAAACTAATATCATCATTGACTGAAAAGTGTATATACCACATGAATCATGAATGAAGGCCCCATCTCTTGGTATGAGCACGAAACACGACATAACATGTCCAATTTAGCCATGTGTGAGGCCGGGGACGTGTGGTGATTTGGCGAGCCCAAAAAAATGGCATGTTTGGCCAACTAGAGTTCTTCCTTTCCAACTTTACTGGTATGCCCATGAACAAACACATGAGGGCCCGACCCATTGCTCGCTGAAACCCTAGCTAGCTCCTCACCATCGATTGGTAAGGGACGCCCCCTTCCGGGTAACACATATTTCCCCTCTGGATGCACCTTTGCCCCCGACGGACATGCCTCTGTCTCGGAGGCCCCCGTGTTCCACTCAATGGATGAGGAGTTTACGAGACCTTCGTTATCTGACTCATCATGTCGCTATCATCTTGGTCGCTTCCTAGGACGCTTGACATCACGCCCCTATCCTTCCCCACCAGGTGGCAACCCATCCACCGCTTTCTCGCGCGTGTTGTCCCTGTCAACCGCGACACCTTCCTCCCCGACTACACCCGCTATCTCGAGGCCAGGGCCGCCATGGCAGGGCACTAGGGAAGTGTCCCCTCCCCCCAAGCTGCAGGTTGTCTCCAACGGATGCTCGCTCGACCTCTACCTCTGGTACCACATCATTAAACGCTTCGGCCCCTATGACGATGCCTGTGAGAGAAAGCGGTGGGATGACATCTTCCATCTCATCAGTGAGAAGGCACAACCCTGGTATGTGCCCGAGTGCACCAAGCATGTGCTTGCGTAGCTCTACTATGATAACCTCTATGACTATGATGAGTTCACCAACAATAGATCGTGGTCGTAGGGCAACAGGAAGAAGTGGAAGAACCAGAGAGGGGTCGATCCAGATGATCATCCCTCGGTGTCTATTTGCAAGTTGAAGGGAGGAACCTTCCTGGTTCTGTCAAAGAGACGGATGATGTGGAGGCTTCTGGCATTAGAAGCAGCTGGAAGAGGAGAAATAAAAAAGGTGACAGAATGGCTTTTAGTGAGCGCCATGCTAACAACGATGGCACCACTTGGAAGAATTCGGCATCTGCTGGAGCTCGGTAGATTTTAGCAAAGTCGATCGGGTCTGTGAGAAGTGTGATAGTGGGTTGCATGGGGATTCCATGATCTGATGCATTCACTGCAATAAAGGGTAGCAAATCATTGCTTATCACCTATGCTCGAGAGCGTGCCTCCAGGGAACTGGTACAGCTCGGACCAGATGAACTTTGACAGTGATTGTTTTGGGTTTGTGGAGAGGAGGAAGACCAATATCCTTGATAATTTACAGCGATTTGATAAGAAGGTGAGAAGGATGTTGTCCGGGCAAAGGCCTCCTAGCCATGTTCAAGTCAAGAAGCGGTTTTGAGAAATTGTTGAGGGAAAGACAGGGGAGTTGAAGGTCATGTATTGGAGTGACATGGACACTTAGTTTTATGGAACTGGGTTTCCTCGCCTTGCTCATCTGGTTCTACCATTAGTGGATCCAGAGATGTGGCAGAAGTATTGCTCCAGCCATAGAATCTAAGCTATATTCTCAACCTGCCAGGTTCGGTTCTTTGGACTGTAAATGACAAAGTTCCTAGTGTAATGGTCGCGTGGCTCTACCTAGAGCTGTTTTTCTCGTCATGTTGCTGCTATATTGAGGAACAATGTTTTTATTCAATCAATTATTTACACTGGTAAGCAAATCCCACCCGAATAGCATGTTGGATATGTGTTACCTTTTTTATATTTCCTATCATAGTTTGTGTGTCACACATTTTTAATCTTACTTTTGTGTTATTGATTGTTGATTAGTATCACTAGTAGAAAAAGGGCCTTTAGTCCCGGTTCTTTAACCGGGACTAAAGGGTCGGTACTAAAGGCCTTCCCCCCTTTAGTCCCGGTTCTTACACCAACCGGGACCAAAGGCCCTCCACGTGGCCGCTGCCTGGAGGTCCACCTTTAGTCTCGGTTGGTAACACCAACCGGGACTAAAGAAAATTTTATGAAATTTTTTTAACTTTTTTTGAGAAAAAATTTAAATTGTTTTTCCCGATTTTCAAAATTTTGAATCTTATATTTACTAATTGGAGGCATCATTAGAGGCTCCATGTTAATCCACATCAACAAAATTAATTTAGCCATCCGATTTAAAATTTGATGGTCAAGATCTATTAAAAGATGTTGCTTCCTTTAAAAAAAGTTAAAGACCACGGACATAGATTGGAAGTTTACGTTGACACGTTTAGAAAGGTGTCCCCAACACCCATCTCCAATTAAAAATAAAATAAACACCACGTACATAGATAGGAAGTTTAAGTTGACACGTTTAGAAAGGAGTCCCCAACACCCATGTCCAATTTCTGTGAAAATATTAAATAGTGCTGCATCTTTTGAAAAAAAAACACCATGTACATAGATAAGATCAAGCTGGATGCTGCTTCTTTAAAAAAAAAAACCTACCATGTACGTATAGATGATGAAGCTGGCACCATCCAATTCCTTAGAAAATATTAAATAACGCTGCTTCTTTTGAAGAAAAAAAAATCCACCACGTACATAGATAGCATAAAGCTGGACGCTGCTTCTTTTGATAAAAAAAACACCACGTACGTACACATAGGATGAAGCTGACACGTACAAAAAAGTGTCCCCAACAGCCACGTCCAATTTCTGAACAAATAGAAACAGTGTATGTGCCTTCTTCCCTTAAAAGGGCAAACAAAGATATGTCCAAATATTGGCCAAATGGAAAGTCCTCAGATCCCACGTCTCATGTGTCAATCCCAAAAAAACAAATCCATCCACGTACAAGAGATGGACCTCAAGCCTCAGGTTCTCGGAAANAAAAGTTAAAGACCACGGACATAGATTGGAAGTTTACGTTGACACGTTTAGAAAGGTGTCCCCAACACCCATCTCCAATTAAAAATAAAATAAACACCACGTACATAGATAGGAAGTTTAAGTTGACACGTTTAGAAAGGAGTCCCCAACACCCATGTCCAATTTCTGTGAAAATATTAAATAGTGCTGCATCTTTTGAAAAAAAAACACCATGTACATAGATAAGATCAAGCTGGATGCTGCTTCTTTAAAAAAAAAAACCTACCATGTACGTATAGATGATGAAGCTGGCACCATCCAATTCCTTAGAAAATATTAAATAACGCTGCTTCTTTTGAAGAAAAAAAAATCCACCACGTACATAGATAGCATAAAGCTGGACGCTGCTTCTTTTGATAAAAAAAACACCACGTACGTACACATAGGATGAAGCTGACACGTACAAAAAAGTGTCCCCAACAGCCACGTCCAATTTCTGAACAAACAGAAACAGTGTATGTGCCTTCTTCCCTTAAAAGGGCAAACAAAGATATGTCCAAATATTGGCCAAATGGAAAGTCCTCAGATCCCACGTCTCATGTGTCAATCCCAAAAAAACAAATCCATCCACGTATCTCTAATCACCACTCATCATTCCAAATCATCTATCTTCCCGGACGGTCACCCATCCTCTCACTACTCCAGCCTGAGCATGCTTAACTTCTGGGTTCTATTCCCCCTCGTTTCCAAGCCTCCACTTGTTGTTTCCCTGACAATAGTAAGATGTCAATCATATTAACCCTCAGGAGTTTAGCTTGAGCATGAAGTCACACGTTTCATTATTTGAGTTTGAAACTAATGTTCTAAAAAATAATAATTATTTAGTAACACTAATATTTCTTGAATAAGTAGTTTGACCATTGTTTGAGCATAGTTTGACCAGAGTATGACCAGATTTGACCAAAATTCAAAACACAGAAATTATTATTTAGTAACACTAATATTCTAGAATAAGTATTTAGTAACACTAATATTTCTTGAATAAGTAGTTTGACCACAGTTTGACCAGATTTGACCAAAATTCAAAATACTGAAATAATTATTTAGTAACACTGATATTCTTGAATAATTGTTTAGTATCACTAATACTCCTTCAATAAGTAGTTTGACCATAGTTTGACCAGATTTAACCAAATTTTTAAAAAACTGAATTTTAATTTTTGAAGTTTGTATCATTTTCTTTTGCTTTTTACAAAACTAAAAAGGCGATCCACCGGGGGGTTATATTGATTGCATGTGATGTTTATCCTTCATGCATCTTATTTTGCTTTGTTTGACGGTAGCATTATAAGATGATCTCTCACTAAATTTCAAGGTAAAAGTGTTCTCCCTGAGTATGCACCGTTGCCAAAGTTCGTCGTGCCGAGACACCATGTGATGATCGAGTGTGATAAGCTCAACGTTCATCTACAACGGGTGCAAGCCAGTTTTGCACACGCAGAATACTCGGGTTAAACTTGACGAGCCTAGCATGTGCTGATATGGCCTCGGAACACTGAGACCGAAAGGTGGAGCGTGAATCATATAGTAGATATGATCAACATAGTGATGTTCATCATTGGAAACTACTCCATTTCACGTGATGATCGGTTATGGTTTAGTTGATTTGGATCATGTGATCACTTAGATGATTAGAGGGATGTCTATCTAAGTGGGAGTTCTTAAGTAATATGATTAATTGAACTTAAATTTATCATGAACTTAGTACCTGATAGCATTTTGCTTGTCTATGTTGTCGTAGATAGCCCGTGCAGTTGTTCCGTTAAATTTTAATGCGTTCCTTGAGAAAGCGAAGTAGAAAGATGATGGTAGCAATTACATGGGCTGGGTCCGTAACTTGAGGATAATCCTCATTGCTGCACAGAAGAATTATGTCCTGGAAGCACCGCTAGGTGCCAGACCTACTGCAGGAGCAACACCAGATGTTATGAACGTCTGGCAGAGCAAAGCTGATGACTACTCGATAGTTCAGTGTGCCATGCTTTACGACTTAGAACCAAGACTTCAATGACGTTTTGAACGTCTTGGAGCATATGAGATGTTCCAGGAGTTGAAGTTAATATTTCAAGCAAATTCCCGGATTGATAGATATGAAGTCTCCAATAAGTTCTACAGCTACAAGATGGAGGAGAATAGTTCTGTTAGTGAGCATATACTCAAAATGTCTGGATATAACAATCACTTGATTCAACTGGGAGTTAATCTTCTGGATGATAGTGTCATTGACATAATTCTTCAATCACTGCCACCAAGCTACAAGACCTTCGTGATGAACTATAACATGCAAGGGATAGAAAAGACAATTCCCGAGCTGTTCGCAATGCTAAAGGCTGCGGAGGTAGAAATCAAGAAGGAGCGTCAAGTGTTGATGGTCAAAAAGACCACCAGTTTCAAGAAGAAGGGCAAAGGGAAGAAGAAAGGGAACTTCAAGAAGAACAGCAAACAAGTTGCTGCTCAAGAGAAGAAAGCCAAGTCTGGACCTAGGTCTGAGACTGAGTGCTTCTACTGCAAGCAGATTGGTCAATGGAAGCGGAACTGCCCCAAGTATTTGGCGGATAAGAAGGATGGCAAGGTGAACAAAGGTATATGTGATATACATGTTATTGATGTGTACCTTACTAGAGCATGCAGTAGCACCTGGGTATTTGATACTGGTTCTGTTGCTAATATTTGCAACTCGAAACAGGGACTACGGATTAAGCGAAGATTTGCTAAGGACGAGGTGACGATGCGCGTGGGAAATGGTTCCAAAGTCGATGTGATCGC
>LR880972.1:1003847095-1003882756 GCA_904067115.1 Aegilops sharonensis | reverse complement strand
TGAAGGAAATATGCCCTAGAGGCAATAATAAAGTTATTATTTATTGCCTCATATGATGATAAATGTTTATTATTCATGCTAGAATTGTATTAACCGGAAACATAATACATGTGTGAATACATAAACAAACATAGTGTCACTAGTATGCCTCTACTTGACTAGCTCGTTAATCAAAGATGGTTAAGTTTCCGAACCATAGACATCAGTTGTCATTTAATTAACGGGATCACATCATTAGAAGAGTGATGTGATTGACTTGACCCATTTCGTTAGCTTAGCACTTGATCGTTTAGTATGTTGCTATTGCTTTCTTCATGACTTATACATGTTCCTATGACTATGAGATTATGCAACTCCCGTTTACCGGAGGAACACTTTGTGTGCTACCAAACACCACAACGTAACTGGGTGATTATAAAGGTGCTCTACAGGTGTCTCCGAAGGTACTTGTTTAGTTGGCGTATTTCGAGATTAGAATTTGTCACTCCGATTGTCGGAGAGGTATCTCTGGGCCCACTCGGTAATACACATCACTATAAGCCTTGCAAGCATTGTAACTAATGAGTTAGTTACAGGATGATGTATTACGGAACGAGTAAAGAGACTTGCCGGTAATGAGATTGAACTAGGTATTGAGATACCGATGATCGAATCTCGGGCAAGTAACATACCGATGACAAAGGGAACAACGTATGTTGTTATGCGGTTTGACCGATAAAGATCTTCGTAGAATATGTGGGAGCCAATATGAGCATCGAGGTTCCGCTATTGGTTATTGACCGAAGACATGTCTAGGTCATGTGTACATAGTTCTCGAACCCGTAGGGTCCGCACGCTTAAAGTTCGGTGGCGATCGGTATTATGAGTTTTTGTGTTTTGATGTACCGAAGGTAGTTCGGAGTCCCGAATATGATCACGGACATGACGAGGAGTCTCGAAATGTTTGAGACGTAAAGATCAATATATTGGACGACTATATTCGGACACCAGAAGTATTCCGGGTGGTTTCGGAGAAAACCTGAGTGCCGGAGGGTTACCAGAACCTCCCACTCCCCGGGAGAAATAATGGGCCTTATGGGCCTTAGTGGGGAGAGAGAGAGGGCTAGCCGAGGGCAGGCCGCACGCCACTCCCCCGCTGGTCCGAATTGGACCAGGAGGGGGGCGGCGCCCCCCTTTCCTTCTACCTCTCCCCTTTCCTTTCCCCCTCCTAGTAGGAGTAGGAAAGAGGGGAGTCCTACTCCTACTAGGAGGAGGACTCCTCCTCCTGGCATGCCCACGGCCGGCCTCCCCCTTGCTCCTTCATATATGGGGACAGGGGGGCACCTCTAGACACACAAGTTGATCTGGTGATCTCTCCCAGCCGTGCGCGGTGCCCCCTCCACCATAACCCACCTCGATCATATCGTAGCGGTGCTTAGGCGAAGCCCTGCGTCGGTAGCAACATCATCACTGTCACCATGCCATCGTGCTGACGAAACTCTCCGGCGAAGCTCTGCTGGATCGGAGCTCGCGGGACGTCATCGAGTTGAACGTGTGCTGAACTCGGAGGTGCCGTGCGTTCGGTACTTGGATCGATCGAATCGTGAATACGTACGACTACATCTACCTCGTTGTGCTAACGCTTCCGCTTTCGGTCTACGAGGGTACGTGGACACACTCTCCCCTCTCGTTGCTATGCATCACCATTATCCTGCGTGTGCGTAGGAATTTTTTTGAAATTACTATGTTCCCCACAGTTTGGCACCCAGCGGTGTTTCCAGGACGTAATTCTTCTGTGAAGCAATGAGGATAATCCTCAAGTTACGGACCCAGTCCGTCTAATTGCTACCATCATCTTTCAATTTTGCTTTCTCAAGACATTAAAATATGACGGAACAACAGCACGGGTCATCTATCTATAACAACATAGACATGCAAAATACTATCAGGTACTAAGTTCATGACAAATTAAAGTTCAGTTAATCAAATTATTAAAGAACTCCCACTTAGATAGATATCCCTCTAATCATCTAAGTGATCACGTGATCCATATCAACTAAACCATGTCCGATCATCACGTGAGATGGAGTAGTTTTCAATGGTGAACATCACTATGTTGATCATATCTACTATATGATTCACGCTCGACCTTTCGGTCTCAGTGTTCCGAGGCCATATCTGCATATGCTAGGCTCGTCAAGTTTAACCCGAGTATTCTGCATGTGCAAAACTAGCTTGCACCCGTTGTATGTGAACATAGAGCTTATCACACCCGATCATCACGTGGTGTCTCGGCACGATGAACTTTCGCAACGGTGCATACTCAGGGAGAATGCTTGTACCTTGAAATTTAGTGAGAGATCATCTTATAATACTACCGTCGATCTAAGCAAAACAAGATGCATAAAGGATAAACATCACATGCAATCAATATAAGTGATATGATATGGCCATCATCATCTTGTTCCTGTGATCTCCATCTCCAAAGCACCGTCATGGTCACCATCGTCACCGGCGTGACACCTTGATCTCCATCATAGCATCATTGTCGTCTCCCCAACTATTGCTTCTACGACTATCGCTACCGCTTAGTGATAAGGTAAAGCATTACAGGGCAATTGCATTGCATACAATAAAGCGACAACCACATGGCTCCTGCCAGTTGCCGATAACTCGGTTACAAAACATGATCATCTCATACAATAAAATATAGCATCATGTCTTGACCGTATCACATCACAACATGCCCTGCAAAAACAAGTTAGACGTCCTCTACTTTGTTGTTGCAAGTTTTACGTGGCTGCTTCGGGCTAAGCAAGTACCGTTCTTACCTTCGCATCAAAACCACAATGATAGTTTGTCAAGTTAGTGCTATTTTAACCTTCTCAAGGACCAGGCGTAGCCACACTCGATTCAACTAAAGTTGGAGAAACTGACACCCGCTAGTCATCTGTGTGCAAAGCACGGCGGTAAAACCAGTCTCGCGTAAGCGTAAGCGTAATGTCGGTCCGGGCCGCTTTAGCCAACAATACCGCCGAACCAAAGTGTGACATGCTGGTAAGCAGTATGACTTGTATCACCCACAACTCACTTGTGTTCTACTCACGCATATAACATCTACGCATAAACCTGGCTCGGATGCCACTGTTGGGGAACATAGTAATTTCAAAAAATTTCCTACGCACACGCAAGATCATGGTGATGCATAGCAACGAGCGGGGAGAGTGTGTCCACGTACCCTCGTAGACCGAAAGCGGAAGCGTTATGACAACACGGTTGATGTAGTCGTACGTCTTTGTTAGACTAAGTATATAGTAGATATACGTGTTGTAACATAACCTGTATTTGTACGGTTCCCTCTTATAAATATATGACAGCCGTGCCCACCAAGGGCATCGAGCATTGTTCCAAACCCTAGTTTGTTTAACATGGTATCGGACGACGCGTTCGATCCGCGCCGTGCTTCCGCCTCCTCTGCCGCCGCCGCGTCGGCCTCCGCCGCCGTGCCGCCTCCGTCAACCCTCGCTATGGATTCTCCGTTCATGCCGTCCGCACCCCTCGCCTGGGCTCGCCCGGGTGCCTCGGGGTCGCACCCGCCTGCGCCCCGATCGCCCGTGCCCCGATCGCCAGCGATCCAATCCGGCCCCGATGCATCAGGCGCTCCTGCATGGCCGGCTCGCGATGCGTCTGCAGTCCCTGCATGGCCGCCTCGCGATTCACATGGTGTAGATGCATGGCCACCTCGTGATCCATCTACTGCACTAGCGAATCCATCCAGCCCCAATGTGTCTAGCGTCTCTGCATGGCCGTCTCGCTATTCCTCTAACGCTCCTGTGCGACTGATCTACGCCGGGAATCAGCCCCCTGCTGCGTCGCCCTACATCGGGACTCAAGCGCACGCTGCGGCGCCAGCCTCCGGCCCCCCTGTTGCTCCCGTTCAGGTCCCCTACGGCGGGCCGTATCCAGCACCGTACGTCGCGCCGTCACCGTCGCCATACGTCGCACCGGTGCCGTATGCTTCGTCCTCCGTGTTGCCCTACGAGGCGCCGTACGGCGCGCCCTACGCGGCATCTGTGCCGTATGTCGCGTCGCTGCAGCCCTACGGCGTCCTACAGTCATCACCAACACTACCGTGCACCTCCGTCGGCCGATGCGCTGATTCTGTATAGTGCTCCTCCGACGCTCGACTCGCAGCTCTCTGCACCGGTGGCTGAACCAGGACCGTTCCACCTCGCTCATCTGGTGACGGTGAAGCTCTCTGCTGATAACTACCTCTTGTGGCGCGCTCAGGTGTGGCCACTGATGCGTAGTCACTACCTTGAGGGGTATGTCGACGGTACGCTGCCGTGTCCCCCGGCCGTGGTTGCGGTGCCCTCGGCCGATGGTGGCTCCGTCATGGTGACCAACCCTGCTCATCGTCGGTGGATCGCTCAGGATCAGGCTATTCTGGGTGCCATTCAGTCCTCGCTCACTCCTTCCGTGGCTGGCATGGTGGTCTTTGCCGCGACGTCGAGGGATGCATGGTCCACCCTCGATTCCAGCTTCTCATCGCAGTCACTGGCACGTTCTTCTGCCATTCGTAACCAGCTGGGTGAGGTCAAGAAAAATGATCTCTCCGTCACGGCCTTCTTCAACAAGGTCAAAAGTCTGGCCGATACACTGTCATCTATTGGGAAGCCTCTTCGTGATGAGGAGTTTACTTCGTTCATTCTCAATGGGCTTGATGAGGACTATGATTCTCTTGTTGAAAACATCAACGGACGTGACACCCCGATGCCGCCTCGCGATCTCTACGCGCGCCTCCTCAACACCGAACAGCGGCTTGCTGCCCGTCGCTCCGTCGACGTCTACACGGAGGGTCCCTCTGCGAACGCTGCTCTCCGCGGGGGTGCCCGTGGTGCCAAGCAGAAGGCGCCGCCGTCCACGGGCAACCAGCCCCGTCCTCCCGCTCCACCTCCTCCGACGGCTGGCCGCAAGCGGCTACACTGTGAGGCATGTGGGGGTGGGGTTGAGTGTCAGCTTTGTGGCATTGAGGGGCACTTGGCGTCTCGCTGTCATCGTCGCTTCAAACGTGATTTCCTTGGCATTGGGAACAATGGGAAGGGTAACGAGAAGCAAGCTGCTCTCACCACACAGGAGCCTGGGTTCACTCCTTCGTACTCGGTGGACCCTGCATGGTACATGGACACAGGCGCCACGGACCATTTGACGAGCCAGCTTGACAAGCTGGCCACTCGCCAGGCTTACACCGGTCATGATCAGGTCCGCACTACCAATGGATCAGGTATGCCCATCTCACATGTTGGTCAGGCATCTCTTCTTTCACTTACCACTAAAACCTTGCGTCTTCTTGATGTCCTTCGTGTTCCTTCAGTCACACGTAGTTTACTCTCGGTTCCTAAGTTAACTCGTGACAACAATGTGTTTGTTGAGTTTCACCCTTTCCATTTTTTTGTTAAGGACCAGGACACAAGTCCATGCACGAGTTCCTCAAGTTTTCAGTGGTGTTCGGGTGTCATCGTCGCAGTGGCATTCTCGCCTTGGTCATCCTGCCACTCCCATTGTGCGCCATGTGCTTCATCATCATAGTCTTCCCGTCGACAAGGCAAGAGTCATCAGTTGCCTTTTTCTGTATCGAGTCGTGTTGTCAAGGCTCTCTCGAACTTGTGTTTTCAGACGCGTGGGGCTATGCCCAAACTTCTGTCAGTGGTCACAACTATTATGTCAGTTTCATCGATGCTTTCAGTCGCTTTCCTTGGATTTATCTTATTAAGCGCAAATCTGATGTGTTTCATGTCTTTATGCAATTTCAAGCGCATGTTGAGCGGTTGCTTAAGCACAAAATTATCAATGTTCAATCCGACTTGGGGGGGGGGTGAATATCGTAATCTCAACACCTTCTTTCAGAAGCTTGGCATCTCACACCATGTGTCTTGTCCTCATACACATCAGCAGAACGGTGCAGCTGAGCGCAAGCACCGTCACATAGTTGAAACTGGTCTAACCCTTCTTGCACATGCCTCTGTTCCTTTTAGGTTCTGGAGCGATGCTTTTGTCACTGCTTGTTTTTTGATAAACAGGACTCCCACACGACTTCTTCGTATGAAGTCTCCTCTTGAGGTGTTGCTTCATGAAACTCCAGATTACTCCTTCCTCAAAGTGTTTGGTTGTGCGTGTTGGCCACATCTTCGTCCATACAACAAGCATAAACTTGAGTATCGATCAAAAAGATGTGTGTTCCTTGGGTACAGTCCTCTCCACAAAGGTTACAAGTGTCTCCACATTCCAACGAATCGTGTTTACATTTCCCGTGATGTTGTGTTCTATGAGACTGTCTTCCCTTTTTCCACGCTCACATCTTCCACTGATACTCCCGTCACCGAGTTGCACTCTTTTTCAGTTTTGCCTGATCAGTTTGTGGGTGCTGCATATTCTCCTCTATTGTTGCCTAACCATTGTGCAGGGACTGGGCGAGGTGCAAGACTTGAGCTTCCTGAGGATGATAATGAGGCCTCACCTGCGCCAGCCACCACTACGCCGGCTGCGCCTGCTGCTACGCCGGCTGCTCACGACGACGATCGCGCGTGCATTGGACATGCACGTGGATCCGACGAGGCACCCATGTCGCCTGGGTCCGTGGCCTCGTTGTCGCCTACGCCGGCCGCGGCGCTGTCGCCTGGGTCGCCTGGGTCCTTGGCCTCGTTGTCGCCTGGGCCGGCTGACCCCGTGGTGATGTCGCCTGGGCCGGCTGACCCCGCAACGTTGCTCCCTGGGCTGGCTGCTCCCGCGGCACAGTCGCCTGAGCGGACGGCTTCGCCGATCGTTGCTTCGAGCGGCTCGTCTTCACCAACCACTCCAGGCACGTCTTTTTCGCCACTGATGGACAAAGGCTCCTCTGTGGTGGCTGCTCCACCGCCACCTCCGCCTGTCGTCCTGCGTCCTCATACTCGCAGCAAGAGTGGCATCTTCCAACCGAAGAAGCGCACTGACGGCACTGTTGCATGGTTTGCGGCCTGTATGGCGCGTACTGAGGCCGACCCTACGACTGAACCACGAAATTTTCAGGCAGCACTTGGCATTCCACACTGGCGTGCTGTGATGGAGCAGGAGATTCACGCTCTTCAACGAAACAACACTTGGCGCCTGGTTCCACCTCCATCTGGTGTCAATGTCATTGACTCTAAATGGGTATTCAAGGTGAAGAAACATGCTGATGGTTCCATTGAGAGATACAAGGCACGTCTGGTTGCCAAGGGATTCAAGCAACGGTATGGTATTGATTATGCAGACACATTCAGTCCTGTTATTAAACCAACCACTATTCGTGTTCTTCTCTCCTTGGCTGTTACTCGAGGATGGTTGCTTCGACAGCTTGACGTTCATAATGCTTTTATCCATGGAGTTCTGGAAGAAGAGGTTTATATGCGTCAGCCGCCCGGTTTTGTTGATCCTGCTCAGCCACATCATTTGTGTCGTCTTGTCAAAGCTCTTTATGGTCTGAAGTAGGCCCCTCGTGTGTGGCATGCACGTCTTGGCGCTGCTCTTCGTGCTCATGGGTTTGTGCCTTCTGCAGCGGACACGTCTTTGTTTAACCTTCAGCGACCGGAGGTGACTATGTACATTCTGGTCTATGTTGATGACATCATCGTTGTCAGCTCGTCTGCTGCTGCTACGGATCGGCTGGTGTCCTCTCTTGGTGCTGAGTTTGCTGTTAAGGATCTTGGGAGACTGCATTATTTTCTGGGTCTCGAGGTTCTTCATTCTGATGGTGGCTTGACTCTTACTCAGAAGAAGTACTCCCAGGATCTCCTCCATCGTGCAGGTATGTTGCAGTGCAAGCCTGCTACGACTCCCATGTCTGTCACGGACAAACTAACTGCTCTTGCTGGTGACTTGCTTTCTCCCGAGGATGCCATTGAGTATCGCAGCATTGTTGGTGGACTGCAATACTTGCTCATCACTCGACCAGACATATCGTTTGCAGTGAACCGTGTGTGCCAGTATCTTCATGCGTCGCGTGATTCTCACTGGTCCGCTGTTAAGCGCATCTTGCGCTATGTTCGTCACACTGGTTCATATGGTCTTCATCTTCAGTCGGGGCCTTCTGGACTGATCTCCGCATTTTCTGATGCCGACTGGGCTGGTTGTCCTGATGACAGGCGATCCACGGGGGGACATGCTGTGTTCTTTGGACCTAACTTGATCGCCTGGCAAGCTCGCAAGCTAGCTACGGTGTCCCAGAGTAGTACTGAAGCTGAGTACAAAGCGGTTGCTAATGCCACAGCTGAGATCATGTGGGTGCAGTCGTTGCGTCGGGAGTTGAAGGTCTCTCCAACTCAGCCGCCTGTCCTTTGGTGTGATAACATCGGTGCTACATACCTTTCATCCAATCCAGTATTTCATGCCCGAACGAAGCACATCGAAGTTGACTATCACTTTGTGAGGGAACGTGTTGCTCAGAAGCTTCTTCAGATCAAGTTTGTTTCTTCTAAGGATCAACTTGCTGATATTTTCACTAAGCCCTTGCCCTTGCTTTCTTTTGAGGGATGTCGATGCAATCTTAACCTTCTGAGTGTTTCAGGACATAGTTAAGATTGAGGGAGGGTGTTAGACTAAGTATATAGTAGATATACGTGTTGTAACATAACCTGTATTTCTACGGTTCCCTCTTATAAATATATGACAGCCGTGCCCACCAAGGGCATCGAGCATTGTTCCAAACCCTAGTTTGTTTAACAATCTTCACGATCCGATCGATCCAAGTACCAAACGCACGGCACCTCCGAGTTCAGCACACGTTCAACTCGATGACGTCCCGCGAGCTCCGATCCAGCAGAGCTTTGCCGGAGAGTTTTGTCAGCACGGCGGTGTGATGTGGTGATGATGATGCTACCGATGTGGGGCTTCGCCTAAGCACCGCTATGATATTATCGAGGTGGATTATGGTGGAGGGGGCACCGCATACAGCTAAGAGATCAATGATCAATTGTTGTGTCTCCTGGGATGCCCCCCCTGCCCCCGTATATAAAGGAGCTAGGGGAGAGGCGACCGGCCAGGAGGAGGGCGCGTCAAGGGGGGAGTCCTACTCCCACTGGGAGTAGGACTCCTCCTTTCCTAGTAGGAGTAGGAGAAGGGGGGAGGAGGAGAGAGAGGGGAAGGAAAGGGGGGCGCCGCCGCCCCCTCCTTGTCCAATTCGAACTAGAGGGGGAGGGGGCGCGCGACCTGCCCTGACCGCCCCTCCTCTTTTCAACTAGGGCCCATGAGGACCAATAAACTCCCCTGGGGGTTCCAGTAACCCCCTGGTCCTCCGGTATATGTCTGAAACCTCCCGGAACCTTTCCGGTGTCCAAACATACTCGTCCAATACATCGATCTTTAAGTCTCGACCAATTCGAGACTCCACATCATGTCCGTTATCATATCCGAGACTCCGAACTACCTTTGGTACACCAAAACACAAAAACTCATAATACCGATCGTCACCGAACTTTAAGCGTGCGAACCCTACGGGTTCGAGAACTATGTAGACATGACCGAGACAAGTCTCCGGTCAATAACCAATAGCTGAACCAGGATGCTCATATTTTCTCCTACATATTCTATGAAGATCTTTATCGGTCAAACCGCATAACAACATACGTTGTTCCCTTTGTCATCGGTATGTTACTTGCGCGAGATTCGATCGTCGGTATCTCAATACCTAGTTCAATTTCGTTACCGGCAAGTCACTTTACTCGTTCCGTAATGCATCATCCCGCAATTAACTCATTAGTCACATTGCTTGCAAGGCTTTATAGTGATGTGCATTACCGAGAGGGCCCAGAGATTCCTCTCCGACAATCGGAGTGACAAATCCTAATCTCAATCTATGCCAACTCAACAAGTACCATCGGAGACACCTGTAGAGCACCTTTATAATCACCCAGTTACGTTGTGACGTTTGGTAGCACACAAAGTGTTCCTCCGGTATTCGGGAGTTGCATAATCTCATAGTCATAGGAACATGTATAAGTCATGAAGAAAGCAATAGCAACATACTAAACGATCAAGTGCTAAGCTAACGGAATGGGTCAAGTCAATCACATCATTCTCTAATTATGTGATCCCGTTTATCAAATGACAATCATGTCTATGGTTAGGAAACATAACCATCTTTGATAAACGAGCTAGTCAAGTAGAGGCATACTAGTGACACTCTGTTTGTCTATGTATTCACACATGTATTATGTTTCCGGTTAATACAATTCTAGCATGAATAATAAACGTTTATCATGTAATAAGGAAATAAATAATAACTTTATTATTGCCTCTAGGGCATATTTCCTTCACTAGCCACCCCGGAGATGAACGCACTGACGTCGCACGTCACGTGTTCAATCAAATGTTCGGGCGGACAAATACGGAAATTTTCAGTTTAGCATTGGATGACACGCTCCGGTATCTTGTCGACGGACACTGGCCGGACGCAAAAAGGGACATTTGCCAAAGAGTAAAGTGACTTGCGTTGGACATGCCCTAACTGAACTATGCTTCCACTTCTTATCTTTCAATTTGGTAACGGGCCAAACTACATAGATGATCTTCTTATGTAATATCTTGTGACAAAAGTATGTTATTCGTAGTGACAACCCTGTAGTGGCCGATGAATGTTTTCACACAATAAAGAACAAAAGAGAAGGGAGAGAGGGCTTGTGTGCTATAAAACTTGATATGCACAAAGCACACGATAGAGTTGAGTGGCCTTTTTTGGAGGAGATTATGTTGAGATTGGGTTTTCGTCGAGAATGGGTGAATTTGATTATGCAATGTGTCTGAACTGTCGATTATAGAGTAAGGATCAATCCAGAGGAAAGTGAGAGTTTCAAGCCTACTAGAGGGTTGAGGCAGGGTGATCCGCTATCACCATACCTCTTTCTCCTGTGCACAGAGGGTTGAGTGCCTTGCTGACGCATGCTGAGGAAACGAGAACATATCAGGAGTTGAAGTCCGTAAAGACGCCCCGCCAGTCACAAATCTTCTCTTCGCAGATGATTCATTGATATTGATGAAAGCCAACCAACATAATGTGGCGGCCCTGAAATCAGCATTAGATTTATATTGTGCGGCACCGGGACAACTGGTAAGCGTGGAAAAGTCAAGCATTTTCTTAAGTCCTAATACAACGGGAGAGATAAGAGAACAAATGTGTACAACATTGAATATAATGACAGAGGCAATGAGTGACAAATACTTGGTCTTCCCAGCAAATGTGGGTGTTAATAAAATAGACTACTTTAAATGTTTGATTGACGAATTGTTAAGAAAATTAGTGGTTGGAAGGTAAAATTACTATCTGCCGGGGGAAAGGAGATCCTGCTCAAGGCTGTGATCCAAGCCATACCTGAAGGAAATATGCCCTAGAGGCAATAATAAAATTGTTATTTATATTTCCTTATATCATGATAAATGTTTATTATTCATGCTAGAATTGTATTAACCGGAAACTTAGTACATGTGTGAATACATACACAAACAGAATGTCACTAGTATGCCTCTACTTGACTAGCTCGTTAATCAAAGAAGGTTAAGTTTCCTAGCCATAGACATGAGTTGTCATTTGATCAACATGATCACACCATTAGAGAATGATGTGATTGATTTGACCCATCCGTTAGCTTAGCACTATTATCGTTTAGTTTATTCCTATTGCTTTCTTCATAACTTATACATGTTCCTATGACTATGAGATTATGCAACTCCCGAATACCAGAGGAACACTTAGTGTGCTATCAAACGTCACAACATAACTGGGTGATTATAAAGATGCTCTACAGGTGTCTCCGATGGTGTTTGTTTAGTTGGCATAGATCGAGATTAGGATTTGTCACTCCAATTGTCGGAGAGGTATCTCTGGGCCCTCTGGGTAATGCACATCACTATAAGCCTTGCAAGCAATGTGACTAATGAGTTAGTTACGGAATGATGCATTACGGAACGAGTAAAGGGACTTGCCGGTAACGAGATTGAACTAGGTATGATGATACCGACGACCGAATCTCGGACAAGTATCTCACAAATGACAAAGGGAACAACGTATGTTGTTATGCGGTTTGACCGATAAAGATCTTCGTAGAATATGTAGGAACCAATATGAGCATCCAGGTTCCGTTATTTCTTATTTCCCAAAGATGAGTCTCGGTCATGTCTACATAGTTCTCGAACCCGTAGGGTCCGCACGCTAAACGTTCGGTGACGATCGGTATTTTGAGTTTATGTGTTTTGATGTACCAAAGGTTGTTCGGAGTCCTGGATATGATCATGGACATGACGGGGAGTCTCGAAATGGTCGAGACATAAAGAACGATATATTGGATGACTATGTTTGGACATCGGAATGGCTCCGGGTTAGTTCAGGCATATACCAGAGTACCAGGGAGTTACCGGAACCCCCCAGGGAGTATATGGCCCCTAATGGGCTTTAGTGGAGAGAGAGAGGGGCGGCCACGGCAGGCCGCGCGCCCCTCCCCCTGTGGTCCGAATTGGACTAGGAAGGGGGGCGGCGCCCCCCTTTCCTTGTCCTCTCTCTCTCCCTTCCTTCTCTCCTACTCCAACAAGGGAAAGGGGGGAATCCTACTCCTGGTGGGAGTAGGACTCCTCCAGGGCGTGCCATAGAGGGCCAGCCCTCTCCCCCTCCTCCACTCCTTCATATACGGTGGAGGGGGGCACCCCATAGACTCACAAGTTGATCTCTTAGCCGTGTGCGGTGCCCCCCTCCACCATAATCCACCTCGGTCATATCGTTGCAGTGCTTAGGCGAAGCCCTACGCCGGTAGCTTCATCATCACCGTCATCACGCTGTCATGCTGACGAAGCTCTCCCTCGACACTCAGCTGGATCGAGAGTTCGTGGGACGTCACCGAACCGAACGTGTGAAGACCGCCGAGGTGCCGTACTTTGTAGGATCGAAAGTATGTCTAGAGGGGGGGTGACTAGACTACTTGACCAAATAAAAATCTAGCCTTTTCGCAATTTTAGTTCTTGGCAGATTTTAGCAACTTTAGAACAAGTCAAGTAATCTTAACACAATTCAAGCAAGCATGCAAAGGGTATATGAGCAGCGGAAAGTAAAGCATGCAACTTGCAAGAATGTAAAGGGAAGGGTTTGGAGGATTCAAATGCAATTGGAGACACGGATGTTTTTGTCGTGGTTCCGATAGGTGGTGCTATCGTACATCCACGTGGATGGAGACTTCAACCCACGAAGGGTAACAGTTGCGCGAGTCCACGGAGGGCTCCACCCACGAAGGGTCCACGAAGAAGCAACCTTGTCTATCCCACCATGGTCGTCGCCCATGAAGGACTTGCCTCACTAGCGGTAGATCTTCACGAAGTAAGCGATCTCCTTGCCCTTACAAACTCCTTGGTTCAACTCCGCAATCTTGTCGGAGGCTCCCAAGTGACACCTAGCCAATCTAGGAGACACCACTCTCCAAGAAGTAACAAATGGTGTGTTGATGATGAACTCCTTGCTATTGTGCTTCAAATGATAGTCTCCCGAATACTCAACTCTCTCTCTCACAGGAGTTGGATTTGGTGGAAAGAAGATTTGAGTGGAAAGCAACTTGGGGAAGGCTAGAGATCAAGATTCATATGGCAGGAATGGAATATCTTGACCTCAACACAATGTAGGTGTTTCTTGATACGTCCATTTTGCATCATGCTTTTATGTCAATATTTATTGCATTATGGGATGTTATTTCACGTTATTTCACAATACTTATGGCTATTCTCTCTTATTTTATAAGGTTTACATGAAGAGGGAGAATGCCGGCAGCTGGAATTCTGGGCTGGAAAAGGAGCAAATATTGAAGGAATATTCTGCGCAGCTCCAAAAGTCCTGAAACTCCACGGAATACCTTAGAATAAATAAAGAAAAATCGTCGCCAAAGATGAAGGCCAGGGGGCCCACACCCTGCTCACGAGGGTGGGGGGCGCGCCCCCCCTGGGCGCGCCCCCTACCTCGTGGGCCCCATGGTGGCTCTCCGACGTCCATCTTCTCCCATATGAAGTCTTTCGATGAGAAAAAAAATAGAAGAGAACCTTTCGGGATGAGACTCCGCCGCCACGAGGCGGAACCTTGGCGGAACCAATCTAGGGCTCCGGCAGAGCTTATCTGCCGGGGACACTTCCCTCCTGGAGGGGGAAATCATCACCATCGTCATCACCAACGCTCCTCTCATCGGGAGAGGGCAATCTCCATCAACATCTTCATCGGCACCATCTCATCTCCAAACCCTAGTTCATCTCTTGTATCCAATTCTTGTCCCCAAGTCCGGGATTGGTGCTAGTAGGTTGCTAGTAGTGTTGATTACTCCTTGTAGTTGATGCTAGTTGGTTTATTTGGTGGAAGATCATATGTTCAGATCCTTAATGCATATTATTACCCCTCTGATTATGAACATGAATATGCTTTGTGAGTAGTTACGTTTGTTCCTGAGGACAAGGGAGAAGTCTTGCTATTAGTAGTCATGTGAATTTGGTATTCGTTCGATATTTTGATAAGATGTATGTTGTCTACCTCTAGTGGTGTTATTTGAACGTCGACTACATAACACTTCATCATTATTTGGGCCTAGAGGAAGGCATTGGGAAGTAATAAGTATATGATGGGTTGCTAGAGTGACACAAGCTTAAACCCTAGTTTATGTGTTGCTTCGTAAGGGTCTGATTTGGATCCACCTCTTTCATGCTATGGTTAGGTTTACCTTAATACTTTTGTTGTAGTTGCGGATGCTCTCAATAGAGGTTAATCATAAGTGGGATGCTTGTCCAAGTAAGGGCAGTACCCAAGCACCGGTCCACCCACATATCAAATTGTCAAAGTACCGAACGCGAATCATATGAGCGTGATGAAAACTAGCTTGACGATATTCCCATGTGTCCTCGGGAGCGCTTTTCCCATTATAAGAGTTTGTCCAGGCTTGTCCTTTGCTACAAAAAGGATTGGGACACCTTGCTGCACCTTATTTACTTTTGTTACTTGTTGCTCATTACAATTTACCTTATCACAAAACTATCTGTTACCACTTATTTCAGTACTTGCAGAGAACACCTTGCTGAAAACCGCTTATCATTTCCTTCTGCTCCTCGTTGGGTTCGACACTCTTACTTATCGAAAGGACTACGATAGATCCCCTATACTTGTGGGTCATCAAGACTCTTTTCTGGCGCCATTGCCGGGGAGTGAAGCGCCTTTGGTAGGTGGAATTTGGTAAGGAAAAATTTATTTAGTGTGCTAAAATTTTCTGTCACTTGTTACTATGGAAAGTAATTGTTTGAGGGGCTTGTCCGGTGTATCTTCACCCCGTCCGGTTGAGCCAACGGTTGCTCCTCAACCTACTGAACCTACTGAACCTATTGAAAATGAAACTCCTTTTGGAATTCCTTCGGGTATGATGGAAAAACTGCTAGCTAAAACTTTCGCAGGAGATGGAACAAAGCATCCTGACGAACATCTACGCTTTGTGGATGATATTTGTGGACAATTTAAGCTTGCAGGTATACCCGATGATGTTGTTAAGAAGAAGGCCTTCCCTTTATATTTGGAGGGAGACGTATTGACATGGTATAGGCTATGTGATGATACGAGATCATGGAACTATAAAAGAGTGAAATTGGAATTTCATCAAAAGTATTAACCTATGCATCTTGTTCATCGTGATCGCAATTATATATATAATTTTTGGCCTCGCGAAGGAGAAAGCATCGCTCAAGCTTGGGGGAGGCTTAAATCAATGTTATATTCATGCCCCAATCATGAGCTCTCAAAATTGACAATTCTCCAGAATTTTTATGCTCGGCTTTCTGATAACAATCGCACCATGCTCGATACTTCTTGTGCTGGCTCTTTTATGATGAAGCCTATTGAATTTGGATGGAATTTATTGGATAGAATTAAACGCAACTCTGAAGATTGGGACCTCGACGAAGGTAAGGAGTCAGGTATGACACCTAAGTTTGATTGTGTTAAATCTTTTATGGATACCGATATTTTCCATAAGTTTAGCACTAAATATGGACTTGACTCTGATATAGTAGCTTCTTTCTGTGAATCTTTTGCTACTTATGTTGATCTGCCTAAGGAGAAGTGGTTTAAATATCATCCTCCCATAGAAGTAAAAGTAGCTGCACCTATCAAAGTTGAAGAAAAGATTGTCACTTATAATGATCCTATTGTTCCTACTTCTTATGTTGAGAAACCCCCTTTCCCTGTTGGAATGAAGGATCAGGCTAAAGCTTCAACTGTTGTTCGTAAAAGCAATATTAGGACTTATACACCTCCTGAACAAGTCAAAGTAGAACCTAATATTTCCATTGTTAAAGATCTCTTGTCTGATAATATCGATGGGCATGTTATTCAATTCCAGGGTGAAACTGCTAGAATTGCTAAACCTTGTGTTAAAGATAAACATAGACCTGTGGTAGGCGTGCCTGTTATTTCTGCTAAAATAGGAGATCATTGTTATCATAGCTTATGTGATATGGGTGCTAGTGCTAGTGTTATACCCATTGACTTATATGATATCGCACCTGCTGAGTTAGAAGATATTGATGTTACAATTAATCTTGCCAATAGAGATACTATATCTGCAATGGGAATTGTTAGAGATGTTGAAGTCTTGTGTGGGAAAACCAAATATCCCGCTGATTTCCTTGTTCTTGGTTCTCCACAAGATAGCTTTTGTCCCATTATTTTTGGTAGACCCTTCTTGAATACTGCTAATGCTACGATAGACTGCAAAAAGAATGTTGTTACTGTTGGCTTGGATGATATGGTTCATGAGTTTAATTTGTCTAAATTTAGTAAACAACATCGTGAGGAAGAATTGCCTAGTAAGGATGAAATTATTGGTCTTGCTTCTATTGGCGTACCTCCTAGTGATCCTTTGGAACACTATTTGCTAGACCATGAAAATGAGATATTCATGAATGAAAGAAGGGAAATAGATGAAGTATTCTTTAAACAGGAACCTATTCTGCAACATAATTTGCCTGTTGAAATCCTAGGGGATCCTCCTCCACCCAAGGGTGATCCCGTGTTTGAGCTTAAACCGTTGCCTGATAATCTTAAATATGCTTATCTTGATGACAAGAAAATATATCCTGTTATTATTAGTGCTAACCTTTTACAGCATGAAGAGGAAAGATTATTGAAAACTCTGAAGAAGCACCGTGCTGCTATTGGATATACTCTCGATGATCTTAAGGGCATTAGTCCCACTCTATGTCAACATAAAATAAATTTGGAAGCGGATGCCAAACCAGCTCGTGATCCTCAACGACGTTTGAATCCTAAAACGAAAGAAGTTGTAAGAAAAGAAATACTCAAGTTCCTGGAGGCAGGTATAATTTATGCCTTTGCTGATAGTCAGTGGGTAACTCCTGTCCATTGTGTCCCTAAGAAGGGAGGTATTACTGTTGTCCCTAATGATAAAGTTGAATTGATTCCGCAAAGAATTATCACGGGTTATAGGATGGTAATTGATTTCCGCAAATTAAATAAAGCTACTAAGAAAGATCATTACCCTTTACCTTTTATTGATCAAATGCTAGAAAGACTATGCAAACATACACATTATTGCTTTCTAGATGGTTATTCTGGTTTGTCTCAAATACCTGTGTCGGCTAAAGATCAATCAAAGACTACTTTTACATGCCCTTTTGGTACTTTTGCTTATAGACGTATGCCTTTTGGTTTATGTAATGCACCTGCTACCTTTCAAAGATGCATGATGGCTATATTCTCTGAATTTTGCGAAAAGATTTGCGAGGTTTTCATGGACGATTTTTCCGTCTATGGTTCCTCTTTTGATGATTGCTTAAGCAATCTTGATCGAGTTTTGCAGAGATGTGAAGAAACTAATCTTGTCTTAAATTGGGAAAAGTGCCACTTTATGGTTAATGAAGGTATTGTCTTGGGGCACAAAGTTTCTGAAAGAGGTATTGAAGTGGATAAAGCCAAGGTTGATGCTATTGAAAAGATGCCATGTCCAAAGGACATCAAAGGTATAAGAAGTTTCCTTGGTCACGCCGGATTTTATAGGAGGTTCATTAAGGACTTCTCAAAAATCTCTCGACCTCTGACAAATTTATTACAAAAAGATGTACCGTTTGTCTTTGATGATGATTGTGTAGAAGCATTTGAAATACTTAAGAACGCACTAGTCTCTACACCTGTTGTTCAGCCACCTGATTGGAATTTACCCTTTGAAATTATGTGTGATGCTAGTGATTATGCTGTAGGTGCTGTTCTAGGGCAGAGAGTTGATAAGAAATTAAATGTTATCCATTATGCTAGTAAGACTCTAGATAGTGCTCAAAGAAATTATGCTACTACCGGAAAGGAATTTTTAGTAGTGGTGTTTGCTTATGATAAGTTTAGACCTTATATTGTTGATTCCAAAGTTACTATTCACACCGATCATGCTGCTATTAAATATTTTATGGAAAAGAAGGATGCAAAACCTAGACTTATTAGATGGGTTCTCCTGCTTCAAGAATTTGATTTACATATTGTTGATAGAAAGGGAGCTGAGAACCCCGGTGCAGACAACTTGTCTAGGCTGGAGAATGTTCTTGATGACCCACTACCTATTGATGATAGCTTTCCTGATGAGCAATTAAATGTCATAAGTACTTCTCGTAGCATTCCTTGGTATGCTGATTATGCTAATTATATTGTTGCTAAATTTATACCACCTAGCTTCACATACCAGCAAAAGAAAAAGTTTTTCTATGACTTGCGACATTACTTTTGGGATGACCCACATCTTTATAAAGAAGGAGTAGATGGTGTCATTAGACGTTGTGTACCTAAGCATGAACAGGAACAGATCCTACGCAAGTGTCACTCCGAAGCTTATGGAGGACATCACGCTGGAGATAGAACTGCACATAAGGTATTGCAATCCGGTTTTTATTGGCCTACTCTCTTCAAGGATGCCCGTAAGTTTGTTTTGTCTTGCGATGAATGTCAAAGAATTGGTAATATCAGTAGACGTCAAGAAATGCCTATTAATTATTCACTTGTTATTGAGCCATTTGATGTTTTGGGCTTTGATTATATGGGACCTTTTCCTGCCTCTAATGGTTACACTCATATTCTAGTTGCTATTGATTACGTTACTAAGTGGGTGGAAGCTATTCCAACTAGTAGTGTTGATCATAACACTTCTATTAAAATGCTTAAGGAAGTTATTTTTCCGAGGTTTGGAGTCCCTAGATACTTAATGACTGATGGTGGTTCACACTTTATTCATGGTGCTTTCCGTAAGATGCTTGCTAAATACGAGGTTAATCATAGAATTGCATCTCCTTATCACCCGCAGTCTAGTGGTCATGTAGAATTGAGCAATAGGGAGCTCAAATTAATTTTACAAAAGACTGTCAATAGTTCTAGAAAGAATTGGTCCAAGAAACTTGATGATGCATTATGGGCCTATAGAACTGCTTATAAAAATCCTATGGGTATGTCTCCTTACAAAATGGTCTATGGAAAAGCTTGTCACTTACCTCTCGAATTAGAACATAAGGCATATTGGGCTATTAAAGAGCTTAACTATGATTTCAAACTTGCTGGTGAGAAGAGGTTAATTTGATATTAGCTCACATGATGAATGGAGAGCCCAAGCTTATGAAAATGCCAAGTTGTTTAAAGAAAAAGTTAAAAGATGGCATGACAAAAGGATACAAAAGTGTGAGTTTAATGTCGGTGATTATGTATTGCTATATAACTCTCGTTTAAGATGTTTTGCAGGAAAACTTATCTCTAAATGGGAAGGTCCCTACGTTATCGAGGAGGTCTATCGTTCCGGTGCCATAAAAATTAACAACTTTGCAGGCACAAATCCGAAGGTGGTAAACGGTCAAAGGATCAAACACTATATCTCAGGTAATCCTATAAATGTTGAAACTAATATTATTGAAACCGTGACCCCGGAGGAGTACACAAAGGACACTTTCCAGAACGTTCCAGACTCCGAAAAGGAATAGGTATGTGGTACGGTAAGTAAACCGACTCCAAAACAATTTTAAGGCAATATTTCTACTTTTTGGAATATTTAGAAAAATAGAAAAATAAGTAGCAGTCCGGGGAGGACACGAGGCCTTCACGAGGGTGGAGGGCGCGCCCCCCTGCCTCGTGAGCACCTCGTGTGCCCTCCGGACTCCATTATCTTGCACAATACATATTTTGGTCGGTAAAAATTCATTATATATACTCCCGAAGGTTTTGACTCTCGTATCACGCAAATATCCTCTGTTTTTGTTTCAAGCTATTTTCTTTGCAGATTTAGAGCACCATGACTTCTCCCTCCTACAACAACGAAGACAAGGATGCTTGGCTATTGAAGATCGAGTTGAAAAGAGAGGAACCAGAAGAGATCCATAAGGATGAAAGGATCAAGAAGGCCATGGAGGTTCAAGCCCCGGTGGTGAAAGAAGAAGACATCCCTCAACCTTTACCTAACCTTTTCACTCCAACAGGGATTGAAGCATTCAAGATGATTGAGTTAGCCCGCATACAGAACAAGTATCTTACACAGGAGAATATTTTGTTGAAGGACCATATTGCCGGGCTCAAGGGCATTATCCGCAAGTTGGAGGAACTTTTACGCTCGACGTGCGATTATCCACCGTCATCATCACCACCTCCATCACCTCCCAGGACATAATCACATGGGTATGGGCACTCCCCTTGGCAACTGCCAAGCTTGGGGGAGGTGCCCTGGTATCGTATCACCATCACAACTCCTATCTTTACAGTTTTTCTTAGTTCGATCCTATTAGTAGTTCTTGATTTAGTAGAATAAAGTCGTGGCATGATCTAGTTTTGAGTTTTGCTTTATGATCTTTCTTTGTAATCGAGTCCGTGAGCTATATAATAAAGATTAGTGTTGAGTCTAGGGCTTGAGTATTTTTCCATGATCTTGGGTGATTAGAGGAAAAAGAATAAAAAGAATCAAAGAATTCATATTGATCTTAGTGAAAGTGATGACTCCACATAGAAAGAGTATGATGATTAAAAATTGTTGGGAGTTGGCAAATATAGCTTCGGTCATCGTTGCAATTAATAGGAAGTAATAAGGAGAGAGAGTTTTCACATATAGATATATTATCATTGACATCTTTTATGATTGGGAGCACTCATTAAAATATGACATGCTAAAGAGTTGATGTTGGACAAGGAAGACAACGTAATGAGTTGTGTTTTCTTGTATCTGAGATAAAGTATGTTGTCATGGATCCTCTAACATGTTGAGCTTGCCTTTCCCCCTCATGCTAGCCAAATTCTCAGCACCAAGTAGAGATACTACTTGTGCTTCCAAATACCCTTAAACCATTTTAGCCATGAGAGTCCACCATATCTACCTATGGATTGAGTAAGATCCTTCAAGTAAGTTGTCATCGGTGCAAGCAACAAAAATTGCTCTCTAACTATGCATGACTTATTAGTGCAGAGAAATAAGCTTTGTACGAACTTGTTGTGGACACAATAAAAGCGACGGACTGCATAATAAAGGTTCACATACAAGGGGCACTATAAAGTGACGTTCTTTTGCATTAAGATTTTGTGCATCCAACCATAAAAGCGCATGGAAACCTCTGCTTCCCTCTGCGAAGGGCCTATCTTTTATTATTATTCTCTACCTATTGCAAGAGTCACGGTGATCTTCACCCTTCCTTTTCATTTTATCCTTTGGCAAGCTCAGCATGTTGGAAAGAGTATGATATACATATCTAATTGGATGTGGGGGAGCATGAATTGTTATTGTTGACATTACCCTTGAGGTAAAAGGTTGTGGGGCAAAACGATAAGCACCTATCTTTCTGTATGTCCGACTAAAACTCCGTAACCACAAGTATCGCGTGATATCTAACAATTATGAAGGACTAAATGATAGTTGAGTATGTGGACTTGCTTTTAGGCTCTGACATAGAATCTTTCCGATGTTATGACAAATTGCAATTGCTTCAATGACTGAGATTATAATTGTTAGTGCCTGAGGGAGTCCCGGGTTAGGGGGTGTCCGGATAGCCGAACTATAACTGTCGGTGTCAAAACCGGCGGATCTCGGGTAGGGGGTCCCGAACTGTGCGTCTAGGCGGATGGTAACAGGAGACAAGGGACACGATGTTTTTACCCAGGTTCGGGCCCTCTCGATGGAGGTAAACCCTACTCCTGCTTGATTAATATTGATGATATGGGTAGTACAAGAGTAGATCTACCACGAGATCAGAGAGGCTAAACCCTAGAAGCTAGCCTATGGTATGATTGTTGTTCGTCCTACGGACTAAAACCCTCCGGTTTATATAGACACCGGATAGGGTTAGGGTTACACAGAGTCGGTTACATCGGTAGGGGATCTACATATCCGTATTGCCAAGCTTGCCTTCCACGCCAAGGAAAGTCCCATCCGGACACGGGACAAAGTCTTCAATCTTGTATCTACATAGTCCAGGAGTCCGGCCACCGATGATAGTTCGGCTATCCGGACACCCCCTAGTCTAGGACTCCCTCAGTAGCCCCTGAACCAGGCTTCAATGACGACGAGTCCGGCGCGCATATTGTCTTCGGCATTGCAAGGCGGGTTCCTCCTCCGAATACTTCATAGATGATTTTGAACACAAGGACAGTGTCCGGCTCTGCAAAATAATTTCCACACAACACCGTAGAGAGAATAATATCTACACAAAATCAATCTGCTGACGTATTCCGCGGCGTGCCATCACGCCACTGCCAAGTCTTTATTCGAATCGTTTTTACTGTACCGCCTCAGCGCGTTTAGCGAGGCGGTTTCCTCGGCACGTCTTGTCAAAGCAGAGATCGTGTCCCCTTATTCTGGGATTCTCATCAATACGGACGTGGGTAACCCAACCACGCCATTGATTACGGCGCTTGGAAGATAAGAGAGTTTTACCAGGCCGGTGGGGGCGCTTAGTTGCGTCTGCCCATATAAGGGGATAAGGATCCACCTTTTCACCCACGCCTTCTTCCTCCTTCGCTCATCCATTTCCGCACACTCAAGCTCCAACGCCCGAGTCCGCACATCTCTCCTCAACCTTCTCCAGCCATGTCCGGAGCGGGAGGCAAGTGGATGGTCTCCTACGTCACGGAGGGACACATCACAAGATTGCGGGAGGCCGGATACTTGTCCGGCGACATCGCGTGTCGGCACCCCACCAAGGGGCAGCTCATCCCCACCCCCAGGCCCCATGAGAGGGTAGTGTTCCTCACCCACTTCCTCCGCGGACTAGGTTTTCCACTTCACCCATTTGTCCGGGGGCTCATGTTCTACTACGGCCTGGATTTCCACGATCTGGCCCCAAACTTCATCCTCAATATCTCGACGATTATCGTCGTGTGCGAGGCCTTCCTATGCATCCAGCCCCACTTCAGCTTATGGTTGAAGACCTTTAGCGTCAAGCCGAAGATAGTGGGCGGCCGACAAGCGGAGTGCGGAGGTGCTATGGCGGGCTGGATGCCCAACGTCACATGGCTTGAGGGCTCCTTCGTGGAGACCATAAAGGGGTGGCAATCGGGGTGGTTCTACATCACCGAGCCGCGTGACTCCAAATGGGCGGCGGCCCCCGAATTTAGATCTGGCTCCCCCACGCGGCTCACATCATGGAAAGAGACGGGCCTGACATGGGGTGATTCGGAAGAGCTGGCCGGACTCCAAACCTGTGTCCGGAACCTGGTGGACAAGAACCTAAAGCTTGTCAACGTAGTCCAGGTTATGCTCATCCGCCGGATTCTCCCATGCCAGCAACGGGCCTTCAATTTGTGGGAGTTCGATCCGGCATAGCACCGGTCATTGAGCCGGCTCTTCGACACTACGTACGAAGATGCCTGGAAGGTGCTGACCAAGGGCGCCGAAGCTCCCGCATCCACTACCGAAGATCGCGGATTCCGCTCACAGCGTCAAGCCAGCGAGGTAAATTATTTTGCCCTTTATGGGACTCTTTGTTCATAGTTTGACTCTATGCGGGATCTAAAACTCCCTAACCTTTGACAGGACTGGCTGAAGACGTCCGGACAGATTAACTGTCCGGCTCCTTTGCCAGAAGACCCAGCGGACGCCCGCTTGACGGGGCTGCTGGTTCCGGCACCTCACGTGGTGTCGGAGAAGAAGGCCAAGAAGGAGGCCACGGGAACTCGAAGGAGCTCCCGGCACCAAGTGGTGTCAGATTCTGAAGCCGAATCCTCTCCTGAGGAGGAGGAAAAGGAAGCCTCTCCCCCAGCGGGGGAAGAGAAGAAAAGGAAGGCCGCCCCGACTGGGGAGGCCGGAGGGTCCAAGAAGGGAAGAACCCTTCCTCCAGACGTCTCCACCAACGCCAACGGCGGCGAGGAGGAGTGGCCCTCGAGGGCCAAGCCCCTGGCGAGATCGTAAGTGTCCGCATACCCATGGTTTTTTTTCTTAATTACTGCACAGTGTTCTCTAATGCCGAACAATCATGCAGCCCGCCCAAGGGCGAGCTTGCCGCTTCGTCAAGCGGGTCCCTGAATTCGTCCGAAGTGGAGAGCACTTCTCTTCCGGCCGCCTCCTCGCCTCGCGCCGCCGACGATGCCGAGGTGGGGCCCCAAGGGGGGCCTGGTCAAGAGGAGGTGGCGTAGGAGGCGCCACAGGGCAGCCTCCCGGACTGCAGGCGTCAGGGGAGCAGGGCCCCCAGGGGCTCTAGGCCCGACCCTTGTCCGGACTCCATAACGGAACCTTCAGTGGTTTCGAAGTCCGGCAAGCGGCCCCTTCGTAAGAAGGGTAAGACGCCGGTGTCCTTCCTCCAACTGGAGGCACCGGACAGCTTACTGGAGGCGCTTAACAGCGCCTCCATCGAGGAGGAGCACCGCACTGTTATGAGTGCGGTGATCCAGAAAGTTCAGTCCGCCAAGAGCGGGCTGACTGAAGCCTGCAACAGCCTCCTAACAGTCTTTGAGGTAAGTTTTCAATATATGCAAGAAGATTATCGCATAGACAGTAGCCCCTGATGCTTAGTTCGGTGTTCGGAAAGAAAAGCCGGACTAAGGATCTAAAAAGATATACGCAGGAGTCTAACATAATTATGTCAATATGGGAATGCAGGCTGCCCTGCTGACCTCTGTCGCACTGACTGCGGAGGTCAATGTATTAAACGAGAACCTCGAGCGGTCCGAGAACGAGCTCGGCCAAGACAAGAAGCAGCTCGAGGACAAAGAAGGTAAAAAATACCTTATTAAAGTAATACCTTATAGAAAGGAGTTGGTTGCAAAAAAGACAGGAATAACATGGGTATTGTAGGGGCCACGAACGAGGTGGCGACCCTAAAGGAAGCGGTGACCGCGGCCGAAAACAAAGCGGCCGCGGAGCGCACCGAGCGAGAGAAGGGGGAGGCGCAGCTGGCGGAGGTACGGCAAGAGCTCCAGGCTCTCGTGAAAAAACACGAGGGTTTGGAGCGGGACTCGAAGACCCGAGAGTCTGAGCTTGCCTAGGCTCTTGAGAGGGCCAAAGCCGCTAAGGCCGAAGCCCGAAAAGCCCTCCAGGAAATCGAGGCGATGAAGAAAATAGCGGCGGGTAAGGCATTCTTTATGCAAAGAAAGAATGTAAAAGTCAATTATCTGTTACTTACCCGAATCCGGAGCTCTCCAGGAGCCTTCGCAGATCTGCCCCGCAGTGTATCCTATGCCGCCGCTTTCTACCGGGCCGAAAAGGGGAGCTCGACGGAGAAGGTGTTTTGGTCTCAGTATGCTGAGGCCGAACATCCGGTGCCCTTGAGCGACCAACTGAAGCAATTGGTCGAGCTCCACAAGGTCGCCGAACAGGCCATGAAGGGCCTTATAGCTCGGCTGTGGCCAAATGAGGCCATGCCTGGGAGCTACTTCGGGCTAGTGCGGCGGCTGGTGGACGCCTGTCCGTGGATCGAAATAATCAAGTGCTCTGTCTGCATCGAAGGTGCCCGTAGGGCCCTTGCCCGTGCTAAGGTGCACTGGGGCAAGCTGGATGGCGAGAAGCTTGTGAAGGACGGACCACCAGTGGGCAAGGAGCATCGCAAGCCCGAAATGTATTATGAGGGCATCCTGGAGGGTGCCCGCCTGATAGCGGGTGAATGTTCCAAAGATGTAATTTTTGAATAGACTCGCATTTGTTATCCTGTACGCTGAAAACTTGTTCATATGCGCTAAGCAACACTTGTGAATTTAAAATATTACCTTCTGTGCGGCTGTTTATCAAATCTGAGAGATGGCAAGTCGTTGGCTTCGGCCCCCATGCCACGAGTGCTGGGGTGTTCGGGATAAACTTGAGCGCTCTTGTTCCCATTCTTGGGTCCTACGAGGGAGGCACTCAACGCAACGAACCAGGCAACCGGACTTATAGTGCTTGAACACTCTCACTTAGCCATAGAATTCTATAATTTTAAATTTCGACGAAGCCCCTAGTATTCGGAAGACCGAGTTCGGGGCGCTATCCACGCCTTGGCCGGACAGAGCCGGCTCCTCGCTCTAAGCGGCATAAGTCTTTAGGGACCCGAAAAAACCTCTCGAACAGCGACCAGCTCTCGCCTTATCATGACGGTCAGTTTTAGCTTTCTCCATTGAGGTGCTCAACCCAGCTCAACCGGGGCACAATCGCAGTGGTTCTCCCAATACTACCTTAGCCGATATAACGGAACATAAGGTACCAAAACATGGGAGCCGGGCAAACCCAACTATTGACCAAGACATGGTTCGGAGCCGATGCATATAATGCTATAAGTTCGGGGTGCCGCACTTGTGAAAGTGTTCGGACTTATCACACCATTCTGTGGGGTACTCAAGCCCCTGGTGTATTGGCCGTACCAAAGTGTACGGGTGCAACGTGTCATAGATGAACATATATGGAAAAAAGGGAATGCAATAATAAGCAGAAGCTATGTATTGTTTATTCAAAAAGGTACTGCAATGAAAGCAGAACGATACAAATAGTGCGGTAAGCAAGGGATGGCACTATTTAACGTGTCCCCCTCCAGGGGTAAGCTGCGGGGTCATATGTAAAACAGATATAATGCTCGTAGTAGAGACCACCTGGACACTCGACGTAGCTTTCTGCTTCCCTGGCTGTTGCATCGTGAGTTCGGCAATTCTAGTGTCGGACAGGGCTTCTGGAAAACGGAGTCCTGAAAGTAAAAAAAAAAGAAAAAGAAGATAAAAAGAATGACACAATCGGGAGCCCCTGGTGCGATTGAGCCGCACTCCGGGCGTGCCGTGGTCGTGCCTCTCCCCTTATGCCCATGGTATCTCCAGAGCGTAGTTATGTACGCGTAGTACTGGCTTCGCGATTCCGCGAGAGCTGGGGTTGGGGCCGCATTGCTACGCTTGCTTGGATCGTGCCAGGCGGTCTTGCCGTAGGTTACTCCGGGCGCGCTTGACGGTGTCCGGACGTTGAATGGCCGGACTCGAGAATTGCCTTGAGAGGCTGCTTTGCACTTCCGCCGCTAGGGCCACCGTATGCTCCTCCGTTCGGAGAGAGCGTTCGGTCTTTCCATTGACCGTGATTACTCCTTGAGGGCCTGGCATCTTGAGCTTGAGATATGCGTAGTGCGGCACCGCATTGAACTTTGCAAATGCGGTTCGTCCAAGCTATGCATGATAGCCGCTACGGAATGGGACTATGTCGAAGATTAACTCTTCGCTTCGGAAGTTATCCGGGGATCCGAAGACCACTTCAAGTGTAACGGAGCCTGTACAATTGGCCTCTACACCTGGAATGAAGCCTTTGAAGGTCGTCTTTGTTGGTTTAAGCCTTGAGGGGTCTATGCCCATTTTGCGCACTGTATCCTGGTAAAGCAGGTTCAGGCTGCTGCCGCCGTCCATCAGGACTCTAGTGAGGTGGAATCCGTCAATGATTGGGTCAAGAACCAATGCGGCGAATCCGCCGTGTCGGATGCTAGTGGGGTGGTCTCTTCGTTCAAAAGTGATCGGGCAGGAGGATCACGGGTTGAACTTTGGGGCGACTGGTTCCATCGCATATACGTCCCTTAGTGCACGCTTCCGCTCCCTTTTGGGTATGTGGGTTGCGTATATCACGTTCACCGTCCGCACTTGTGGGGGAAAGCCCTTTTGTCCTCTATTGTTCGGCGGCCGGGGCTCCTCCTCGTCATCGCTATGCAGCCCCTTGTCATTGAGTTCGGCATTTAACTTGCCTGCCTGCTTGAACACCCAACAATCTCTGTTGGTGTGGTTGGCTGGTTTTTCGAGGGTGCCATGTATCTGGCATAAGCGATCGAGTATTCGGTCCATGTTGGACGGGCCCTGGGTATTTCTTTTGAATGGCTTCTTCCGCTGACCGGGTTTAGAGCCTCTGAATCCGGCATTTACTGTCGTATCTTCAGAATTGTCACCGTTAATGCGGCGTTTATTCTTGTTGCGACGCGACCTGCCATTGCTGTCCTTCGTATCCGAACTACCAGGGTGTTTTTCCAAGTTATTGCTTCGAGCTAGCCAGCTGTCCTCTCCTGCACAGAAGAGGGTCATGAGTGATGTGAGGGCTGCCATGGATTTCGGCTTTTCCTGTCCGAGGTGTCGAGCAAGCCACTCGTCGCGGATGTTGTGTTTGAAGGCTGCAAGGGCCTCTGCATCCGGACAGTCGACGATTTGATTTTTCTTGGTTAAGAACCGTGTACAGAATTGTCTGGCCGATTCATCTGGCTGCTGAATTATATGGCTAAGGTCATCGGCGTCTGGTGGTCGCACATATGTGCCCTGGAAGTTATCGAGGAATGCGGCTTCTAGGTCTTCCCAACAACCAATTGATTCTGCTGGCAAGCTGTTGAGCCAATGCCGAGCTGGTCCTTTAAGCTTGAGTGGGAGGTATTTGATGGCGTGTAGATTATCACCGCGAGCCATGTGGATATGGAGGAGATAGTCCTCGATCCAGACCGCAGGATCTGTGGTACCATCGTATGATTCAATGTTTACGGGTTTGCAACCCTCAGGGATTTGATGATCCATTACTTCATCTATGAAGCATAGTGGGTGTGCGGCGCCTCTGTATTGGGCAATATCACGACGTAGCTCATATGAGCTTTGTCTGCTGTGTTCGGCCCGGCCGGGGTTGTTGTATCCGGCGTGACGGTAATCATCCCGAGTCGTTGGACGCCCACGCGATCTGTAGATCGATCTTGTTTGCTTTTCCTTATCCTCCAGTAAATCTCGCAAGTCTGGCGCGTTCCCCCGTGCCTTGGTACTTTTCGAGCGGCGTCGGGGCGTGGCTTGAGCGGAGGGTCGAGAGGCCTCTCTGTCGCGGCCACGGGGTGGCCGGTCTGCCATGTCGTGCGCTGGTGATGCGGGTGCTTCCTCCTCTGATCGAGGCAACGACCTACGTTTGGGGTAGCTTTTGGAGGGGCGTTCGAGTTCGTACTCCTCGGCTGCAAGGACTTCAGTCCATCTGTCAGCTAGCAAGTCTTGGTCAGCTCTAAGCTACTGCTGCTTTTTCTTGAGGCTGCTTGCCGTGGCCATAAGCCTGCATTTGAAACGCTCCTGTTCGGCGGGATCCTCCGGCACGACAAATTCATCGTCGTCGAGGCTTGCCTCATCTTCGGAGGGAGGCATATAGTTATCGTGCTCTACCTCTCTGTCTGCCGCTCTATCATGAGGGCTGGCTTCTCCCTCCTCCTGTGTTGAATCCTGCTGGAGGGGGTGGTCTTCGGCACTGTCCGGGGTGTTATTATCCCCCGTGCCGGATTCGTCGTTTTTGCTGTGGCGGGATTTAGAGCGGCGCTGCTGACGTCGGCGCTTGGGTTGTTTCTTGGAGGGGTCATCCTCCGCTGTTCCAGCGCCATTCCCATCTTTTGGGATGTCCACCATGTATATGTCATATGACGAGGTGGCCTTCCAGTGCCCCGTGGGCACTGGCTCTTGATCGTCTCCGGCACCGTCGTCCATACCGTTGATGTCTTTGGAGTCGAAGTCGAGCATGTCAATTAAATCATCGACAGTGGCTACAAAGTGGGTGGTGGGTGGGCGTTGAATTTCTTCGTCGTCCGAATCCCAACCTTTCTGACCGTAGTTCGGCCAGGGATCCCTTGACAAAGAGAGATATTTTAATGAGTTCAGGATATCGCCAAAGGGCGAGTGCTGAAAGATGTCTGCGGCGGTGAACTCCATGACCGGCGCCCAGTCAGATTCGACTGGCAGGGGCGCGGGAGGTTCGGAGTCCGGAGAGGAGTCCGGCACCTTGGAGTCACGGGCTCTATAAAGAACAGGGATGGTGTTCGGCTCAATCGCCGTAGATATCGTAGCCCCCGAGGCGGTGTCCAACCACTCGTCCTCGATCGGCGAAATCGGCTCCGAACTAAGGGTCGGAGCAGACGCTGGTGCGGCCTCAGGGACACTGTTCGGCGGCAGAGCTAGATCATACCCATCGAGACAGTGCGGGGCGCATGGCTGTGGCTCGAACCCGTCGAAGATCAAGTCTCTGCGGATGTCAGCCGTGTAGTTCAAACTTCCAAATCTGACCTGATGGCCAGGGGCGTAGCTTTCGATCTGCTCCAGATGGCCAAGCGAATTGGCCCGCAGTGCAAAGCCGCCGAATACGAAGATCTGTCCGGGGAGAAAAGTCTCACCCTGGACCACGTCGTTGTTGATGATCGAAGGAGCCATCGGGCCTAAAGGCGACGACATAGAGGAACTCTCAATGAAAGCACCAATGTCGGTGTCAAAACCGGCGGATCTCGGGTAGGGGGTCCCGAACTGTGCGTCTAGGCGGATGGTAACAGGAGACAAGGGACACGATGTTTTTACCCAGGTTCGGGCCCTCTCGATGGAGGTAAAACCCTACTCCTACTTGATTAATATTGATGATATGGGTAGTACAAGAGTAGATCTACCACGAGATCAGAGAGGCTAAACCCTAGAAGCTAGCCTATGGTATGATTGTTGTTCGTCCTACGGACTAAAACCCTCCGGTTTATATAGACACCGGATAGGGTTAGGGTTACAGAGAGTCGGTAACATCGGTAGGAGATCTACATATCCGTATTGCCAAGCTTGCCTTCCACGCCAAGGAAAGTCCCATCCGTACACGGGACGAAGTCTTCAATCTTGTATCTACATAGTCCAGGAGTCTGGCCACGGATGATAATTAGGCTATCCGGACACCCACTAGTCCAGGACTCCCTCAATAACCTTCGGCCGGACTCCTGGACTATGAAGATACAAGATTGAAGACTTCGTCCCGTGTCCGGATGGGACTTTCCTTGGCGTGGAAGGCAAGCGTGGCGATACGGATATGTAGATCTCCTTCCATTATAACCGACTCTGTGTAACCCTAACCCTCTCCGGTGTCTATATAAACCGGAGGGTTTTAGTCCGTAGGACGAACAACAATCATACCATAGGCTAGCTTCTAGGGTTTAGCCTCTCTGATCTTGTGGTTGATCTACTCTTGTACTACCTGTCGGGGATATACCCCGCGGCGTAAACCAGCCGGAAGTATAAACTGGCCGGACTTGGCGGTTTACCTGAAGAACCCGCTGACACTTGGCGGTTCACTGGCGACCCGGCGGATTACGGCTCATTGGTAATCCGGCAGGCGGGTGCGAGGAGCGACAAGACTTGGTGGCCCAACGGACGGTTCATGAAGGCCGGTTCAACTACGGTGGGCCGGTTTAAGAGGAAAGGCATAAGGAATATTTGTCTTACAAGGAGTTAAGACATGGACTTGTATTCGATTTGTATTAGAGATAGACTAGTCCTAATCCTAATAGGACTCCACATGTAACCCGCCCCTTCAACTTATATAAGGAGGGGCAGGGCTCCCCAAAGAGGGACAAGTTACAAGCTACAAGCAAGAAGAAACAATCTTAGGGCTAGACACAAAGAGGAGAGCCGGTTTACGGCGACTCCCTCGTGATGATAATGAGACCTAGCGTCAAATAGCATGTAGGGTTTTTACCGGATGATGTTTCCCGTGGCCCGAAGCTGTCTAAATCCCTGTCTTGTGTTGCGTCTCTCGACTCCGCTCAACCCCTCTCAAGCTACCACATAGATGCGTTGGCCTCGCGACTAAGTCCTCACACTAAGGACATCTGCCGTGCTAAATCCACGACAGTTGGCGCCCACCGTGGGGCTCGTGCACGGTGGTGTTGAGTTCTTAGAGGGTTTTTTTCCCAGGGATCGAGAAGCTCGCGATTGGTCCGATGAAGAAGAACTAGCACGGGAAAATCATGCACGATAACCCGTTATGGACAACCTCGGGACTTCACTGGAATTCAGTCCAAATAACAGTGGCTCCATCGCCGCACCGGATGGCTTGTATGTTCGTATCTACTGGAGGTATGGTATTTTTCCGGCGAGCGTTCAGAGATTTGAATCACCCGGAGTCGAGATCGACAGAATCATCGTTGTCAGGGTCGGTTGTCTCCATTGTTTTTTGGTTGTCCATATCGTTGTCCAACTCGATCGGCTCCTGGGCAAACTCTGCATTGATGAGTACATGCAATAAAAGGAAGTCCGAGTCCTACAAGGGAAGCAAGTCCCGATAGAAAAAAAAGAGGGAGGTAAAAAATCACCTACCGGCCAAAGCAGCTGGTCACGTGGCCAAACCTCAAAAGAAAAAAAAGGGTGGTCCAGATTCGTGTTCCAGGAGGAGTCAACGATGGGAAGTCACGGACTGGACCTCCGCCCATCTCGTCTGCGCGGCCTCGCCCCGCCGCCCGCTTGGGCACGCGCGGCCTTACTCGCCATCGCCGCCTCGCCCTCACTCCGGGTTGCCGGGGGACCCACAGCGGTCGCCGTCATCGCGGCCTTCCCCGCCGCGTCGAGCCGCCGTGGCCGGCGTCGAACCGTCCGGCCTCGCGGCCGCCTCAGCTATGGCCTTGCGCCTCCGTCTCAAGTGCGGCCCTGCCACCTTGCTATTGCTGCAAGCTGTCGTTGCCCTCACACATGGCCTCTACTGGGGACAGCGACAAACCCGCATGTCCGAGCTGCGATCCTTGCTCGAGTTGCCTGGTCTCCGCACTTCGTTCAGCCCGCGGCTATAGTTCCACCCTGCGCCGTTTGGCCGCCGCCGTTGTCTCGCGCCTCGAGCCGGTTCTAAGCCGTTTCGCAAGTTGACTGCCTCAAGCACCGCCAGTCCGCCGTTTGCCTGTGCTCCTCGGGCCGCTAAGCCGCCCGACTCCTTTTCCGCTCTGCCACCGCAGTTGCTGTATGCATGGTCGTAAGTGTGAGGGAAGAAAGCTCAATGAGGGATTTTTCCAATCTACAGACTCTTAATCACGTTGTCAATAATCAGAAATCAAGGGCTGTTATACGGACATATTGGTGTCATCATTTTCAAGCTTTCTAAAAGATCAAAACTTCAGTTTAAGATAGACTGAAATTTTTTGCTAGTCGTTTGGTTTGATTCCCCAAGACAAAGATAAGTGGTTACTACTGCTACTGCACATGCAATACATGCCGAAGTAGTATCAGAAGAGGAAAAGTGTCGATTATTGGTCTCCTAAAAATAATTGATAATGACATCTACTGATGGACAAGACATTTGGAGTGGATACTGCAGTGGAGGCAACACAACGAGCTATCAATTCTACATATATTAAGGCAGATTTTGCATTTCATAGCATCATCTAAGTGGAGCTGATGGAAACAAGTAGTGGATTTCTCACAGTACATGCTTCCCTGACAAGAAGAATTCTTCGGCACCTTGAGCTTTTGGTAGAAACCAAGGGATTTGTTATCATGTTTGCGCTGGATAAGCCACAACGTTACCACTTTGTCCATGGATGCTATATACGGGTCATCAATCATCAGAACAAATCAGGTGATATCCATTTAAGTTTATTAGCACACATTGTTTTTGTCAAAGAGCAATTACTTTGGTCTGTATACTTTTGTGTGCAGAACAATAATTTATTATAAAGGTGGTGCCATGCTGTGCATATGGAGTGTGCGTTAGCATCATCATGCACCAGCGTCTGCACCAGCTTGCTGTTGAACGGGTGTGCACAAACCACCACCCGTACAGCTCGATTCACATCAGATTGCCGGGACCGCGCCTGCGGTTGACTCGCCCGTCTGCGCGGCTTACCACGCCTGCGATTGATCCGCTCGTCCGCACCGGTTTACAACGCCGCGGCCGACTTGGTCGTCATTAATTTCAGCTTTACCATAGGTGATCATCAACTCCACGGTGAATAACCCCTGGCATGATATATCAGGTGAAATCTATCCAATATATTTTATATTGCATATTGCCTTCTTTAAAAAGAGCAATTACTTTGGCCTGCAAAGTTGTCTAATGCAGGACCCTGAACCGCCATATTGGTGCAAATTTAAAGGCCATTAGAAAATTTCTGGCTTAAAAAGAGGGATTCCGGTTTAAAATCCGGCTCAAGGGGAAGATATCTCCCACAAAGCTTTGAAGCTCTCAAATCCGGTTCAAAATTCTGGTTCAAGAAGGATTTATCTCTTGCAAAAAGTTAAAGGGTGCCAAAGAGGGCCTGCTGCCATGATGCGTGGTTCAAACATGGGTATCATGCCTTATTGGCTTATCATATTATTGGTCACTTGGGGGCTTGGTCGTATCCGAACCATAGCCACGCCTCTTGATCGGCCTAGTGCCACAACATCACTTGGGGGCTTGGTCATGTCCGAACCAATGCAACACCTTTTGATAGGCGAAAGCCACCAGATCACTTGGGGACATGGTCAAGTCTGAACCAGTCACGCCTCTTGATCGGCCTAAGGCCATAGAGTTACTTGGGGGCTTGGTCGAACCCGAACCATTGCCACGCCACTTGATCGGCATAATGCCACGGTTTCAGTTGGGGACCTGGCTGACTTGAACCATAGCTACACCTTATTGGGAGCTTGGTCGTGTCCGACCATGGTAACAAAATCTGATCGGCTCAGTAAAGCCTCTTTTTTGCAAACGGTCTTATCATTGCCTTTGCTTCCATATTCTTTTCATAGCTGTTATTTACTTTTTGTTGCGTTTTTTAAACTGACATTATTAATCCGGTTCAAACTGTCAATTACAAATTGGCGGAACACGGTCAAATCCTAATCCGGAGACTATCTGCCCGGTTTGATTCTATGTTACCATCTTATTATGGAGTAAACCGGTGTTCATTAACCCGGTTTGACTTTCAATTACAAGTTGTCAGTACATGATCGAATCATAATCCGGAGACTATCAGCCCGGTCTGGTTTGACTACGAGTCGCCAGTATTATATATGGTTAAAACGGTGGTTATTACAACCCAGTACGGTTTCATCGTAAACCGACACAGTATGAAAGGAGTTATCATTACTCAAGATTGGGGTCATCACCCTTACTACAAATAATTGGTAAACCAATGATGTGATTCAATGTCACAGGTATGATATATTTCATTGATTATTCTTAAAGTGCAGCCTTGGTTATAAACCTGGGTTATATGTTGGGCATTATGACCCGTCCGGTGGTAAACCGCCAGGACACTTTAAACTTGTTGTATGCAGAGACAGGTTGAATAAAGCATGATGATAAATTATCCGGTGTTTATTAAACCGGCCTGGCTTTAAGACGATAAGTCGCCAGTATATGATGAGAAATTATCCGGTGTTTGTTAACCCGGCCTGGTTTTGGACTATAAGTCGCCAGTACATATTTGGATTGCGCCATTGGAATCATGCGCTCATAAATCATTGGA
>LR880972.1:1003812833-1003832479 GCA_904067115.1 Aegilops sharonensis | reverse complement strand
TTCCTGTCTCCAAGTCCGGGATTGGTGCTAGTAGGTTGCTAGTAGTGTTGATTACTCCTTGTAGTTGATGCTAGTTGGTTTATTTGGTGGAAGATCATATGTTCAGATCCTTAATGCATATTATTACCCCTCTGATTATGAACATGAATATGCTTTGTGAGTAGTTACGTTTGTTATTAGTAGTCATGTGAATTTGGTATTCGTTCGATATTTTGATAAGATGTATGTTGTCTAACCTCTAGTGGTGTTATGTGAACGTCGACTACATAACACTTCACCATTATTTGGGCCTAGAGGAAGGCATTGGGAAGTAATAAGTAGATGATGGGTTGCTAGAGTGACAGAAGCTTAAACCCTAGTGTCGGTGTCAAAACCGGCGGATCTCGGGTAGGGGGTCCCGAACTGTGCGTCTAGGCGGATGGTAACAGGAGACAAGGGACACGATGTATTTATCAGGGTTCGGGCCCTCTTGATGGAGGTAAAACCCTACTCTTGCTTGATTAATATTGATGATATGGGTAGTACAAGAGTAGATCTACCACAAGATCAGAGATGCTAAACCCTAGAAGCTAGCCTATGGTATGATTGTTGTTCGTCCTACGGACTAAAACCCTCCGGTTTATATAGATACCGGAGAGGGTTAGGGTTACACAGAGTCGGTTACAACGGAAGGATATCTACATATTCAACGCCAAGCTTGCCTTCCACGCCAAGGAAAGTCCCATGCGGACACGGGACGAAGTCTTCAATCTTGTATCTTCATAGTCCGGGAGTCCGTCCAAAGGTCATAGTCCGGCTATCCGGACACCCCCTAATCCGGGACTCCCTCAGTAGCCCCCGAACCAGGCTTCAATGACGATGAGTCCGGCGCGCAGATTTTGTCTTCGGCATTGCAAGGCGGGTTCTTCTCCAATTTCTGTGTACCTGTTGAAATAGTGTCCGGCTTTTCGTGAATATCGTGCTCCTTGGCTTCCGCGTCCAATAATGGCCGTCTTCCACGTGTCAAACGAATGCGAAAAGCTAGGGTGTTTTTACTTTTACCCCCCTAGCTGCGCAAATAAGCTGCCTTATAAAAGATACGAGGATTTAGATCTGAATCACACCATCTCCCCTTCGCGAGCATTCATCGGAGCGCATCTGACAGAAATCCATTCCATCATGGCCAGTCGACGCAACTCCTCGTCTCGCCCTACCAGCCCTCGGCCTGGAGATTGGGAGAGATGTTCCGTCCCACACAGCGAGCTAGCGACGCTCCAAACCAAGGGATTTCTTCCCCCAGCCTTCATGGTTCCGGTTCGAGCCGGACTCGCCACCTATAATGGCGGAAAGCAGGCGGAGAGCGTCCCCAATCCCTCCAAAGGAGAGCGGGTATGCCTTGTCCCTTACCTAATAAGAGGGCTCGGATTTCCAATTCATCCGTTTCTCCGGGGGCTCCTGGAGTTCTATGGCCTCCAGCTGCACAACCTTACGCCTGCCTCCATATTGCATATCGCGGGCTTCGTAGCCCTTTGCGAGCTGTTCTTGGGCATCGAGGCTCACTTCGCACTGTGGAAGAAGCTGTTCTGCCTTGTGCCCCGCTCTAAGGAGGGGTCGATATATCAAGTGGGCGGAGCCGAACTATGTCGCATCGCCGGGACCGGATATCTATCCGGAACCCCAAAGAAGGCATCTGAAGACTGGCCTTTAGAATGGTTTTATATAGAAGATGTCCCCCTGCCGGACCCTGTGCGGATCGGCCTTCCTGAGTTTAATGATGCTCCTTTGAAGAAGCGCCTAAGCTGGCGCCCGCGGAGCCCTGAGAAGGAAAATGACAGGGACGTTCTTTACCTGATGAGCCGGATAAGATTGCTGGCTTATTCCGGACTGACCATGATCGGGGTCATGGCCACATGCATAATGCGGGGGGTGCAGCCACTTCAGTATGGGGACCATCCCATGTGGGACTTCAATGGGGAGGATGATGCTATCCGCTACGGCCGTAAGGGGCTGGGATCTGTTGCTGGTCTGACGAGGGCCTTGTCCGCATTATACAAGGGAGAAGAGGAGGATTTCCTCTGCATAAATCCACAGGGCAGATTTTCCATGTACGATCCTCCAAGCTGGGTAAGCGGACACTTCTTTATGCCCATCCGTTCCATATTCCTGTAGTTGAGTACCTTATTCTGCGATTTTGACGCAGGAATTGCGCCGGGCTGTAAAGGATATAAACAGCCCTTCTCCACAACCCGAGGATCCAGAAAGGTCCCTCGATCCGGCCTCCCAAGAGGATCCGGACATATCCGTGGAGCTGATCTATGGGGTATTTTACCAACTGAGCATCGACAATGCCTTGGTCGCCATTACGGCCGATTACCCCGGAATATTTCCAGCCTCACAGGTAACTGAGACTGAAGTCCCAATACTTTGAAAGAGATCCACCCGTGTGTATCTTTGATCACCGTATATCAATGGTGTTTTGCAGGGGGAGCCCTTGAGGCGGAAGGTCGAGCCTGTGGTGGCCAGCCAACAAAGGGCAGCAATGCCCGGTAGGCTGAAATGAAGTGCGGTCCGGATTAAGATGCCGGCGCCACGGTATGGCATGCCGCCTTATTCCCAGGTTTTATTCCTGGAATGTGTACTAACGCTTCGTGCTCTCTGCAGGAAAAAGAGCACTCGCCGGACTATATCCGGAGAGGCTGTCAATCGAGCCTCCACCAGCTAGGCTCCGAAGCCAGGTCCAGAGGCGGAGGCGAACATGAGGCGTGCGTCGGACACTCCTCCGACAGAGGATGCCGACGGACTATGTGCCACCAATTCCAAAGTGGAGAGTGCCATGAATCACAGGCGTCGCCGGACTGTTCTTCGTGACGCATGTTTCTCCCAATAGGCATTGGATGCCTTCAATTCGGGAGATGCGCACCTTCGTGCCGCTCAAAATGGTCTAGCCAGAGCCACGGAGCAGTATGTGATAGACATACGGGTGAGAAAATTTGATGGTTATATATACCAGTAGCCCCTGAGACTTGAAATAGTTAGAATAACTGATTTAAGGATCATTTATCATGCAGGATCTTACAAAAAAGAATACCCAACTGTCCCTGGAGCTGGAAGAGTGCAAAGCCCAACTTGAGGCCACACTAGCCGCTGCAGGGGAGGCCAGAAAGACCACCTCTGGTAATATACGCTTCGAAAGATAAGTATGTTGTGGAGTGCGGCGTATGTGTAAATCTGACAACGTCATTGCGGATGGCGCCGGAGTAGATCCGGACAAGCAACAACTCTTGCGCCGGTTAAAAGCCCGGGAGAGCGTGCTTACGAGGGTGAGGCAGGAGAAGAATAATCTCCAAGATGCCAACACCCAGCTGGGAGAGGAACTCAAAGATGTTCGTGCCCAGCTGGCGGACTTCGTGAAGGCGAATCGACGGCTTCGACAGAGCATTTTTAGTAAGTGCTTGAACGAACTTTGAAAAAGAGTTCGGCGAAGAAGTCGATTAACAAAGTTATGTTTGTAGGTATGCTCACAGGTCGTCCTGTAGAGGAAATGCTCGGTTCTATGGGTGACCTTCTTCCCGAGCTCTTACAACTGCACGAACGAGTTCGGCAGGTGATGAAGGGCGTCGCCCAAGCCTTGTGACCATCTGTCTCCCTGCCCGAAGGCCTTGGAGAGCTTGCAGAGAGGCTTAAGGGAGCGCGGCGACGCTTCCGATTATGGAAGATATTGGCCTGCCGTCAAGGCGCTGGGGAGGCATGGGCCATGGTGAAGACGCGGTACACGAAGGCTGACCCAAACCACATGACCGAGGTCGGACCTGTGGGGCCCGATGGGAATGAAATCCCTGTGAGCTTAGTGTACGGCCAAGTAGAATTGGCCGCAAGGTATTCCCAACAGGACTGTAAACTAGACAGCCTATTAGATGGTATTGAGGAGGAATATGCCCAGTCAATTTGACTATGTAATTTAAGATGACATGTAAAAATGCCTTCTAGCCGGATTGTAGATCTTTTGTCATTGCGGACCTTTTCGCTTCAACCTCGGGACCCTATAGTCCGGAGTGTGTCCGAATACCATCATGGTTATGTAAGAACCGGGGTATGCATGGAGACCAGGCGTAGGGGTCATTAGTGCTTTAGCAGACAAGTGCCCAACTAGTTATGTTATATTACATGGTTAGTAAGAAACATCTTCCAAGGAGAATAGTTCCGTTAGGGGTTCCTTTCCCTGGGAGGCATGCCGTAAAGAGCATGTCCGGACAGCGGAAAAAAGCAGAAAAGCATCTGGGGGCGGATAAATAAACAAGTGAGGAATCATCTTTTAGTTCACCGACCGAATATTCCCTTATTTCGGCTTCACCCAGTCTGAGGTACACATCCGGCTGACCCGGCGGTAACAATCGCAGAGGTGCTCCATTTACCACCTAGCCGAACAATCGGGAACGTATGGGTAAGCCCAGGAGCCAGGCAACCCAGCTTGGACAAAACTTAAGTCATATCAATGCATATAATGGTGAATAAAAGGTACATGCGGAAGCATTACGCATGAGTTAGGCGTAAAGCCCGTAAAAAAGCTTCTGTTAAAGAAGCCCCCAGGTATAATGAGTGCGAATAGCGCGTCAAGTGTGTGCGAACAATGCGCGAACGGGCCTTTAAAGGCTGTAAGAAAGAAAAAAAGAGAGAAGGAGAGAAATATAAGACAGCTAATGTGTAAAAAATAGATAGAGGAAGGAGACGAACTCAGAATCCGGCGCTAGGCGTAGAATCTTCGGAGACGGGCTGCGTTCCATGGGTTCGGCTCGAGTCGGTTATCTGATGCATCTCGCAGACGGTACGCTCCAGCGGTCAGGACTTGGTCGATGATAAAGGGACCTTCCCATTTGGGCTTGAGTTTGTCCTTTTTCTTGTCCGGCAGGCGTAGAACTAATTCGCCAACATTGTAAGTTTTGGCCTGTACTTCTCTGCTTTGATATCTTCGAGCCTGCTGTTGATAGAATGCGGAATGGGCTTTGTCCACGTCACGCTCCTCCTCCAAGGCGTCCAAGCTGTCCTGCCGATCGAGCTTGGCTTCTCTTTCTTCATACATGCGCACACGAGGTGAGTCATGAATTATGTCGCACGGCAAAACTGCCTCTGCGCCGTATACCATAAAGAATGATGTGAATCCGGTGGTGCGATTCGGCGTGGTCCGCAGCCCCCAGAGTACGGAGTCGAGCTCCTCTACCCAGTGCGTGTTAGATTCCTTGAGGGACCGCACTAATCTGGGTTTGATGCCGCTCATGATTAAACCATTTGCTCGTTCGACTTGACCCTTAGTTTGAGGGTGATAGACTGAAGCATAGTAGGCCGTGAAGTTCATGCCATTGTCAGTGATGATGCTGTGGGGGACGCCGTAACGGTGTACGACCCCTGATATGAAGTCTATCACCGGTCCGGATTCGGCCGTCTTAACAGGCTTGGCCTCTATCCATTTGGTGAACTTATCCACCATGACCAGTAGGTATTTTTGCTTGTGGGTTCCTCCTTTAAGGGGTCCAACCATGTCAAGCCCCCAGACCGCAAAGGGCCAGGTGATGGGTATCGTTTCGAGGGCGGTAGGTGGCATGTGGTTTTGATTAGTGAAGAGTTGGCAACCCACGCATCGTTGGACCAAGTCCAGAGAATCTGCCCGGGCCGTCGGCCAATAGAATCCTGTACGGAAGGCCTTCCTTACCAGGGCCCGGGCTACGGCGTGGTGCCCGCCGAGTCCGGCATGAATTTCAGCCAGAAAATTCCGCCCTTCTTCTTCGGAGATACACCTTTGAAGGACCCCGGTGGTGCTTTTCTTGTAAAGCTCTCCCTCATGGACTTTATAGGCTTTAGATCACCGCACTATGCAGCGTGCCTCATTTTGGTCCTCGGGAAGTTCCTGCCTAGTTAGGTAGGCTAGGAATGGTTCCGTCCACGGGGCAATTACTGCCATTATTACGTGGGCTGAAGGTGTTACTTCGTTGGCAGAGCCTACAATCGTGTCAGAATGTTCCGTGTCGGGCAGTGTTGTTGGGTTCGGGCTGCTATTTCCGGACTCCCCTTCCCATGATACGGATGGCTTGAACAACCTTTCTAGGAAGATATTGGGGGGGACGACATCGAGCTTTGCGCCAATGCGTGCCAGGACGTCTGCTGCCTGATTGTTTTCCCGGGCTATATGGTGAAATACGAGCCCTTCAAATCGAGCTGACATTTTTAGGACGGCATTGCGATAAGCTGCCATTTTTGGATCCTTGGCATCAAAGTCTCCATTTATTTGGGATATCGCGAGGTTCGAGTCCCCGCGCACCTCTAGGCGTTGAATGCCCATGGATACTGCCATCCGGAGACAATGTAGAAGGGCCTCGTATTCGGCTGCGTTGTTGGAGTCCGTATACATTATCTGGAGTACGTATTGAACTGTATCTCCTGTTGGGGACGTCAGAATGACGCCTGCCCCCAGACCAGCCAACATTTTGGAGCCGTCGAAGTGCATGATCCAGTTGGAATATGTGCCGTACTCTTAAGGGAGTTCGGCTTCAGTCCATTCGTACTCTCAATGGCCCATTTGGCAATCCGGCCCGTCGCGTTGCGGTTGTTTATAATGTCATTAAGAGGTACTTCGGAGGCTACTGTTATCGAACACTCTTGAAAGTAGTGTCGAAGCTTCCGGGATGCCATAAACACTTCGTACGCTATCTTTTGATAATGCGGATACCGTGACTTGCATGGAGTGAGGACAGTGGACACGTAGTAGACTGGTTTTTGAAGGGGAAACTTGTGTCCGTCCGTTTCTCGTTTGACGACGAGCACCGCACTTACAACTTGATGAGTTGTGGCGATGTATAATAGCATTGGTTCGCCCACGTTGGGCGCGGCCAGGACCAGGTTTGTTGCCAATATGGCTTTTATTTCTTCGAGTCCGGCCGTGGCGGTATCCGTCCACTCGAAGTGTTCGGTGCGCCGGAGGAGGCGATATAGGGGTAATGCCTTTTCTCCTAGACGGGAGATGAAGCGGCTTAGAGCCGCCACGCATCCAGTCAACTTTTGTATTTGTTTGAGGTCCTTTGGGGTATCCAATTGTGACAGAGCTCGGATCTTGGCTGGGTTTGCTTCAATTCCTCTACCAGATTCAATGAAGCCCAAGAGCTTTCCGGCTGGTACGCTGAAAACGCATTTTTCCGAGTTAAGCTTGATATCGTATGTTCGGAGATTATCGAATGTGACCCTCAAGTCGTCTACTAGAGTTTCGACATGCTTGGTTTTGACGACTGCATCATCTACGTATGCCTCCACTGTTTTGCCGATCTGGTTTGCTAGACATGTCTGAATCATGCGCTGATATGTTGCGTCGGCGTTTTTAAGCCCGAAGGGCATTGTGTTGAAGCATAATGGGCCGTATGGGGTGATAAATGCCGTTGCGGCTTGATCAGGTTCAGCCATCTTAATTTGATGGTAGCCAGAGTATGCATCGAGGAAACACAATGAATCGTGTCCTGCGGTAGCGTCGATAATTTGATCGATGCGGGGGAGGGGGAAGGGATCCTTTGGGCAAGCCTTGTTGAGGTCCTTGAAATCGACACATAAGCGCCAGGATTTGTCCTTCTTTGGTACCATCACCAGGTTTGCTAGCCTGTCCGGATGTTTTATATCTCTGATGAATCCGGCCTCCAATAGTTTGGCTAGTTCCTCTCCCATGGCCTGTCTCTTAGGTTCGGAGAAACGCCGAAGACCCTGCTTGACTGGCTTGAATCCTTTTAGGATGTTTAGGCTGTGCTCGGCCAGCCGGTGTGGGATTCCTGGCATGTCTGACGGGTGCCAGGCAAAAATGTCCCAATTTTCGTGTAGGAATTCTCGTAGTGCGGCGTCTACATCAGGGTTTAATTGTGCCCCAATGGAAGCCGTTTTTTGTAGGGTCCGTTTGGTGGACTTGGAATTTGACTATTTCGTCTGCTGGTTTAAAGGAGGTGGACTTGGATCTTTTATCGAGTATCAAATCTTCCCTGTTCACCGTGGAGCATAGGCAGTCAGTTCCTCGGCCGCTAGGGCTTCGGATAGTGCCTCAAGGTCTAGTGCGGCTGTCTTGTTTTCGGCGCGGAGTGCTATGTCCGGGTCACTAGCAAGAGTGATGATTCCGTTGGGCCCGGGCATTTTGAGCTTCATGTACCCGTAATGGGGTATAGCTTGAAAAATTGTGAATGCCTCTCGCCCTAATAGAGCGTGGTATCCGCTGCTGAACGGGGCCACTTGGAACGTGACCTCTTCGGACCTGTAATTATCCGCCGTGCCGAACACCACATCCAGTGTGATTTTACCTGTGCAGCTCGCTTCTCGACTGGGAATTATTCCTCTAAAGGTTGTGCTGCTTCGCTCAATGCGGCTCCAGTCTATTTCCATTTTACGAAGGGTTTCCTCATAAATGAGGTTCAATCCGCTGCCACCGTCTATGAGTACCTTGGTAAGGTGAAAGCCGTCCACTATTGGACTGAGGACCAATGCTGCTGCTGCTCGGGCTGTTCGGAATTTAGGCTCGTCACTGGCATTAAAGGTAATAGCCGTGTCACTCCATGGATTTATTGTTGCTACTTGGTAGACTTCAGCGAGGCTGCGGAGTGTTCGTTTTCGCATATTGTTTGATGCGAAAGTCTTGAAGACTGTTAATACCGTACTGGTATCCTTGGGCTGGTGCTCTGTGGATGCTGGAGTTAGAAGCTCCTCGCCGCTTTTGGCCACCTTCCAGAGTATCCAACATGCTCTAAGGCTATGAGTTGGTGTAGCGCCCTCTGTGCTATGATTTTACAGGGTCCGTTGAGCCACCCCTCCAGTACGGTTCCATGCCCCGTGGGGGTTTTTTGTTTTTTGGCGTTGAGCCCGGGTGATTGGTAATAATGCACCCTTTTGTTTTGGACTGGGTTTGTATTCGGGGCCGGATTGTCCCAAAATCTTACTTCGGTTTTCCAGGCACTTTCCATCGCACAGTACTTTCGTACTATGGACGCCAAGTCCGCAAAGCATGTAATTTCACGGCGACCTATGGTGTTGAGGATTCCCATGTCCATGCAATTATTGCAGAAAAATGAAATTGCGTCTTCCTCACGACAGTCCTTTATCCTGTTCATGATCAGGAGGAATCTGGCCCAGTAATGATGTACTGTTTCTTCAGGCTCTTGCCTAATATATGATAGATCGCTTATGTTCGGGTGGGTTGGTGGAATTAAATTCGAAACCCCACCCAATCTAGGGCTCGAGGGCCAAGGAGCTTCCGAACTCGGAATCTTGGATTCCTGGATGTTATCCACTGAATCCGGCCCGTTGCCTGACTCTAAGTTCAGGTCTTGCGTGATGTCCTCCCCTCCGCGGGTATCCTGCTTGCAGGGATTGGGAATCCGGACATAGTTAGTCCTTAAGATAGATGAAAGGTCGCCCCGTTGTTCCTCCATCACATCAACGTGATGGGTGACCCGGGGGAGTTAATCTCTCTCAGATCGGGTTTAGGCCTGATCTGATCGTAGTCTGTAGCGACTCCTAGGGCGGCGATGTGATCCAAGAGCTTGTTTAAAGAAGAGAGTTCCATCGGATTTAACTGCTCGGCGAGTTCCGAGTTGACGCGAAGATTGCTTTTGATGACCCGAGAAGTCACTGTCGGTGCGGCGGCCGAACAGGTGGTCATAAGAAAACCGCATAGCCGGAGAGTTTGGCCGATAGCCAAAGCTCCTTTAGCAAGAGAGCCGTCTTTAAAGACGGGATGAGGCATCCTTCCTGATGGTGACAGCACAGCGGAACTCTCATTGAATGCACCAATGTCGGTGTCAAAACCGGCGGATCTCGGGTAGGGGGTCTCGAACTATGCGTCTAGGCGGATGGTAACAGGAGACAAGGGACACGATGTTTTTACCCAGGTTCGGGCCCTCTCGATGGAGGTAAAACCCTACTCCTGCTTGATTAATATTGATGATATGGGTAGTACAAGAGTAGATCTACCACAAGATCAGAGAGGCTAAACCCTAGAAGCTAGCCTATGGTATGATTGTTGTTCGTCCTACGGACTAAAACCCTCCGATTTATATAGATACCGGAGAGGGTTAGGGTTACACAGAGTCGGTTACAACGGAAGGAGATCTACATATTCATCGCCAAGCTTGCCTTCCAAGCCAAAGGAAGTCCCATCCGGACACGGGACGAAGTCTTCAATCTTGTATCTTCATAGTCCGGGAGTCCGGCCAAAGGTCATAGTCCGGCTATCCGGAGACCCCCTAATCCGGGACTCCCTCACCTAGTTTATGCGTTGCTTCGTAAGGGGCTGATTTGGATCCACCTGTTTCATGCTATGGTTAGGTTTACCTTAATACTTTTGTTGTAGTTGCGGATGCTTGCAATAGAGGTTAATCATAAGTGGGATGCTTGTCCAAGTAAGGGCAGTACCCAAGCACCGGTCCACCCACATATCAAATTATCAAAGTACCGAACGCGAATCATATGAGCGTGATGAAAACTAGCTTGACGATATTCCCATGTGTCCTCGGGAGCACTTTTCCTATTATAAGAGTTTGTACAGGCTTGTCCTTTGCTACAAAAAGGATTGGGCCACCTTGCTGCACCTTATTTACTTTTGTTACTTGTTGCTCATTACAATTTACCTTATCACAAAACTATCTGTTACCACTTATTTCAGTACTTGCAGAGAATACCTTGCTGAAAACCGCTTATCATTCCTTCTGCTCCTCGTTGGGTCCAACACTCTTACTTATCGAAAGGACTACGATAGATCCCCTATACTTGTGGGTCATCATTTCTCTCTCAAAAAATGTAGGTTGGAAGTGTAGGTTCGTTCTGATGGCTCTCTCCACGAATGAAGAGGAGGTCGAGGGGTATATATAGCCTCCACACAAAATCTAACCGTTACACACAACTTGCCAAACTCGGTGGGAACAAATTGTTAAACTCGGTCGGACCGATTCAGCAAATCTAGTGACCGTTAGGATTTTCGGTGGGACCGACATGCGACTCGGTAGGACCGATATGGTTAGGGTTAGGGCATAACGTAATCTCGGTGAGACCGATTACACAAACTCGGTGAGACCGATTTTGGTAATAGGCTAACCAGAGAGTTGGTCAGGTAAACTCGGTGGGACCGATTCGCACATTTCGGTGAGACCGAAATGTTACAAAAGGGAAACAGAGAGTTTACATTGGAATCTCGATGGGATCGATCGCTCATCTCGGTAGGACCAAAACGTTACGAAGGGAAACAGAGAGATTACAATCCCATCTCGGTGAGACTGAGATCCCTATCGGTGAGACCGATTTTCCTAGGGTTTGTGGCAGTGGCTATGACATCTGAACTCGGTGGCGCCGGATGGAAAGAATCGGTGCGGCCGAGTTTGACTTTTGGTTTAGGTCATATGTGGAAATGAGAAAGTTGTTGAGGGCTTTGGAGCATATCACTAAGCACTTTGAGCAAACAAGCCATTAAGCAACACCTCATCCCTCATTGATATTATTTGCTTTTCCTGTAGACTCAATGTGATCTTTGATCACTAAAATAGAAAATATAGAGTCTTGAGCTTTCAGCTTGAGCCAATCCCTTTGTCCTTAGCATTTTGAAGGGTCCACTTTTGTCATCCATGCCATGCCAATTATTGAGCTTTCCTGAAATATTAGTCTTGAAATAGTGTTAGCTCAATGAGCGATATGTTGTTAGGAATTACCAAAACCACCTAGGGATAGCTGCACTTTCAATCAACCCCTTTTTGGTACTTGATGACTACATATAGATCAAAGCTTCGACAAATGATAATAAGAGTGAAAAACATTGTCGCTTTGATAAGTATTTGAAAAGCAAGAGCTCCCCCTAGATTTGTGCATAGTTTAAGATTTGCTTTGGACTATAAATGCACAATGAGTTAGGATCATGGGTTACTCTTCCATGTCACATAAATCTTGGTGGAGCGCTCAAAATGATAATAAATAAATACATGCACTCATCACCAAGCAAAGTGAATGATCATATGGGATATAAAAGGATAATGTCATCCAACAAGTATTAAGGTAGCATATGATCAAACGCATGATCATCCAAGTATCACACAAAAGCATAAAGTATCTCAAACAAGCAAATAACAAAGTTCAACCACCAAGGAGAAACGCAAGATAGAACAAAAAGTAACACTTTCTCTCGAAGCCTATGATCTATACATTTTCTCCCCCTTTGGCAACAAGTTACCAAAAAGTTCATAAAAAATGCATAGTGCTAGATCGACAGTCAGGCTTGATCTTCAGGTGGTGGTGTAGACAAAACTCCAAGAACGAAGGCATCAGTCGATGTAGATGGTGCTGGAGGAGTAGATGCTGGAGCTGGTGGCACTGAAACTGTAGCTGGTGTAGATGAAGTTTCTCTGGTGTCTGTGACAGGCATAGCAGCAGACCTCTGTCCTCGGGGCACTCTGGCAAAAGCATCAGTGGTTTTCTTGCCCTTCTTCTACTGCACTTCCTCCTGATGTTGCTCAACAACAGACTGTATCTCAGTGACCTTCACATCTAAGTCATAGAACTTCTGCTCCATGATCCTCTCCAAGCTCTCCTGGTTTTGAGTCAGGGTGGCCAGTCCCTTCTCAATTCTCAGAGTGGAGGCAATCAAGTAGCCAAGCTGATCTTGCTTGCTCTTCAGAAGATACTGAGATGCCTCATCCATGGTTGGCATCCTTGCAGCCTTTTCAATCTTTGCCTTCTCCCTCTTTGCTTGTGCTTGCACAGAAGATGGTTCATTTTCATCCATCACAACAATGTTATCCTCAAAGTCTAGGTAGATGGGCACGTGCTCCTTGTCCAAGAGATATGTGCTAGTGCCCATCTTGGAGTTGATCAACTCCTGAATCTGTGGGGCATACCCACAACTCCTCTTCTGATCTACAGCTGCCTCTTTATGGTTTCCACAATTAGACTCATGACCTTGAAATTTTGTGGGACATCAAAAATGTGCAGCAAGTTGATGGAGTGACCTCTGATCATCCCGTGATCACCTGACTTTGGCGATAAAGTGTGCCTGAGGATCCAGTTGATTGTGGGTAGTCCTGACAGCAAGTGTTTCACTGATCCAAACTGGTGAGTCTCAAGATCTGCATCAGGAATCTCCTTGTACATGCTAGCCATGGAGTTGTGATCCTTCTTATTCTTGGCATAGACATCCAAGTCATCTTCTTGTTCTTCTGGGGCATTGATCAACTGAGCCCATTCTGCAACTGTTGACTGGTATCTAGTGCCTTCAGACATCCAGACTATTCTGCCATCTAGGTAGAAGTGAGCTGTGGAGTAGAACTGCATTATAAGCTCATCATTCCACATTGTGAGCTTCTGAGCCACAAACTCATCAACTCCACAAGCTTTGAAACTATCATATACTCCAGGATAGTGTTCTTCATTCTCCTTTATGTACTCCCAGTTGACCCATTTCATGTCACACACTATTGGCTTCTTGTCAAGCAGAATTGTCTCATAGAAGTCCTGTTGTTCCTTGGTATGGAACCTGTAATCCACAACAGTTCTTCTTCTGGTGGCATATGGATCTGACTCTCTCCATAGCCTCAACCCTGAATCCTTCCTTATCTTCATGTTCTCAGCTACTGGATGAACATCATTGTGATCTGGAATTTTTGGCTTCAACTTCCTCAAGACATGTGACTCATCATCTTCTTCTTCCGTTGCAGCTTCAAGCACTGGGGCCTTGTTCTTCTCAGCTGCAGGAATATTCCTGGTGCTTCTCTTAGGTGAAGTTTTGGGTTTTGGTGCAGCTGGCTTGGGAGCTTCTTTGGGCTTAGATGGCCCCTGATCTTATGGCATCTCCCATAAGCTTCTGTGCCTTAGGTGCTGGTGCAGCAACCTCTTCCTCTTCATCTTCCATCATTGAGGGATTCCCAATTACTCTGGCCATGGTCTTCTTGACCCTTTCTTTTCTTTTCTTGCCATCTATAGTTTCTTCAGCAACAGTTTTTGCGGCGTCAACAGTTGAAGCTCTGGCTTTGGACATTGGAACTTTTCCTGTTGGCCTCTTGGTCTTCAGACCTGGCTTAGTTGCAGCAGCTATGCCATATTCCTTTTTGAGCACCTTTTTCTTTGAGGTGGCTTCTTCCTCCTCAGCCACATAGTCCTCATCCTCTGATTCTGAGGTTCTCTTCTTCCTGGCCCTGGTGGCAGCCTTTGGCAAGTTGCTTGGAGTGCTCCTGCTCATAGCTGCTAGAGGGACTAGTGCCCTCACTCATTTGAACCTGCTCCTCAGACTTGTTCTGATTGTCACTTTGATCTGACACGATGCAAACACTGACAGCTGACCCTGTGAATCTTATATTTACTAATTGGAGGCACCATACGGATCGTCACAGTAATCCACATCATTAAAAATATTTTAACCGTTGATCTATTTAACAGATCTATCTTGACCCCATGATTTACGTTACTTTTGTGGAGAAAAAAGAGCCAACAGGCACGTATCAATTAGATGTTAAGTCATTAAAAAACATTACGTTACTTTTGTGAAAAAAAAGAGCAAACCTACACATGAAAAAAAAAGAGCATCACATCAAATCAGCTATTAGCCGTTGGATTGTTAGATGAGGAGATGAAACCTTTGACCATGATATTCCCATATGGACGTAATGATGTCAAATACCAATCTCTTTCCTCAAAAGAAAAATCTCTTTCCGATCTCTCTCTGAGTCGTGTCTCCATCTCACCAAATCAGCTATTAGCCGTTGGATTGTTAGATGAGGAGATGAAACCTTTGACCATGATATTCCCATATGGATGTAATGATGTCAAATACCAATCTCTTTCCTCAAAAGAAAAATCTCTTTCCGATCTCTCTCTGAGTCGTGTCTCCATCTCACCAAATCAGCTATTAGCCGTTGGATTGTTAGATGAGGAGATGAAACCTTTGACCATGATATTCCCATATGGACGTAATGATGTCAAATACCAATCTCTTTCCTCAAAAGAAAAATCTCTTTCCGATCTCTCTCTGAGTCGTGTCTCCATCTCACGCTGCCGCTGACTTCTATCAAATACTTAGGTTAATCAAGGTTGCCTGTATGTGCTTATCTCCGGCCAAACTTCATGCACGATTGCACCGGGAAGGAATCACGCTAGCTTGCTTCGTCACCGTTCACAAGTCAACGCCGCAGGCCACTACGTCCATCATGTTCCTTTTGCCATCAACCATAGATATCCCTGACATGTGTGTCTTAGCAGATGAAAGAAATCGATCTGGATTACCTGTACCTACATACGTGCATTATGTACAAGGGAATCAATCTAGATTACCTGCTGCTTAGAAATTTTGCATGGCTGTGTGAACATGTTTTCTTCGTAGATGAAGATTAAGTTCCTAGGACCCGTGCGACATGATTCAGGACCTGTGCCAACAGTCCTCTCTTTCTATCTCTAGACAACGACCATCCCGCTCCTTCTCTTTTTGCTATAGTCGCTAGACCCAATGATCTTCTATAGCTTTTTCCAGGTGGGCACTCAGGTTGAACCGCTGCGCAAAGGCCTGCTGCAGTAGCTAATTCCTACGTATTGGGACGTAGGAGAGGACAGCAAACAAATCTGGCCGGCAGAGACAAGGCGTCCTTCGTTCCTGGCTACTGCTAGACTTATGCCCTATGGCGGTAGAAACAACAGCAACGACAATGTTTTGTCCAGCGATTACATCAGCCATGTCTGTTGATATGGTTGTCACTCACCACAGGTACCCAGTTCCTAATTATATGTACTTTTTAATCTCTGTAGCTGTTTATGTAGTACATCCATGCCTCATTTTTTTTTTGCGAAGAAGTACATCCATGCCTCATGGCTATGTGTTTCTCTGTACTGATGGTGTGCTCGACTGTTTTTTCCGAAAAGATGTTACCATTGTCCATTATATCTTTTTCTTTCCATTTGTTTCTTATAAACATCAAACATTATTTCCTTATAATTTATATTACATATAAATTATGTAGGCTTGATTGGAAGTTATCATTTTTACAATTTAATTGCGCATAAATAAAATAAAAGTGTGGTGTAATTAATGGAGGAGAAACACGTGCTGCCATGTTTTTGATAAAACAAATCTTTTTACATGTAATTTTTATGTTTTTCCTCATTATCTTTAATAACAAAATTCTAACCATATAGAGTGCAAATGTATTGTTCCCCGCCTTAAAATAGCCAAAAAATCTTTTATTATCGGCAAAATAGCCAAAGAAATCAAAAACAAAATGACATCCCTTCATTAAATATTACAAATATCTGGATTTTTCCAGCATGAAAATGTCCACATATACGTAACATTCGACTACAAATATTTAGTGGGTTATGAAATAAAATTACTTATAGTGCATCTGAAATAGCAAATAATCGATAAAAATGTGCATGCATTGGTCTTCTAGCGTAACATATAAATAAAAATATTATATGATGTAGTGTAAAGTTTGGTAATTTTAAAATACTGACATCAAAAGAGCAATTTGGGTTTTCTGCATAATATCATGAATTCAGAGTTTTCGCAATTGATAAGAAAGCACACAAGACTTCAGATCACACTTTATAAAAGGAAAAATATTGTAATTGTATTGTCATAAAAAATATCATTTTCAAAGTAAGACATGTTACCTAATATTTCAGGGCTTGAAGACACTTAGTTATTAAATATGCAAATGACGATATTGGTGAATATTTCCATGTTGTCGTGTAGTATATTATTCATTGATAGGTAGTGTTTTTTTCTTCTAAACATGCAATCATATGTAGTGTGGGTACAGATCTATGAACCACTTCTGAAAAAATATAACATGGCAATAAAACATTACTCCAACGTATTTATGTGAACAACAGATATGTGTAGATTGTATGACCGTGAAGTCATTGAAAATAATATATATCCTTTTCCCACATGATAGAGAATATGCACTGTTGTATGTTCGCACGAATTTATAATTGTATTTTATTATTATTTTTAATTCTTATAAATATTGCATTCAACAAAAGTGAACAAAAGTACCAATCAGAAACATTTATTTATAAATAGACTAGCCCGTGCGAACGCACGGGTTGACGACTAGTAGTTTATAGATGAGGTAGAGTGGATGAGCATCCCAAAGTGCAGAGGTTTTTGCAAAAGAATGAATCAAAAACTTAGTTTTAGTCTTCCACAGAAAGCATTTCGGATCTACCGATTTGAAATATCGGTGATACCGAAGCAGCTATAGGAACCTAAACTAGTGAACTCGGTCGGACCGAGTCACAGTTCGGTGGCACCGAGACTGCTAGGGTTTCACAAAGACTTGAACTCGGTCACACCAATTTGCAATTCTCGGTCAGAGCGAGAATCACATGTGCAATGGCCTGAGCCAAATCAGTGGAACCGATTTCAACAATTCGGTCCATCCGAGATGGTTTCGGCGGAAACCTAACACTACAGGAATCAGCTACTTTGCCGTCTGCCATGGCGGACGGCAAAGGCATGAATGGCGGACGGCAAAATCCTTTGCCGTCAGCCACGGACGGCAACAGGCTCCGGCAACGTAGGCTACGGTATACAGCTACTTTGCCGTCCGCTTCCGGGCGGCTGACGGCAAAGGCCCTTTGCCGTCCGCGACGGACGGCAAAGAGAGCGGACGGCAATAATTGCGCCGTCAGTCCGTTAAGTGTCTAACGGCAGGCCTTTGCCGTCCGCCGCTAACGGCAAAATTTCTAGTGTCTTTGCCGTCTGCCACTAATGGCAAAGTGCAGGTTCTTTGCCGTCTGCCACTGATGGCAAAGTGCAGGTTCTTTGCCGTCTGCCACTGATGGCAAAGTGCAGGTTCTTTGCCGTCTGCTACTGATGGCAAAGTGACCAAATGGGTCAGCTTCCAGGAAGCACAACTAGATGCCACGTGTCTTCTTTGCCGTCCGCGGAAGACGGCAAAGAGCGCGTTGCCGTCGGTGGCAGACGGCAAAGAGCCTGCATATTGGCTCTTTTATCTGTTTTTTATTAAATCCAACAATTTTCATCACAAATATATATGACATATATAGATATATTTCAAAAGGCCATTACAGAGCAAACATATAAGATATCCAACACATAACTTCATCATCCAAACATATATATTACATGCATAGTTCCATCATACATAACAAGTTCAACATAGAGGCATCCAACCATATATATTACAATAGTTTCATCCAACGATACATGCATAGTTCAACGATACAAAAGAAACAGAGAAAGGGATAAGGAGCACTCCATCTATGCAAGCTTTCGTCAAGTGAAAGAAATCTGCAAAATGAAAAATAAGAAAGTTAGAACAAGAAGAGTAGAACAAGAAGAAGACTAGAACAAGAAGAGTAGAACAAGAAGAAGACTAGAACAAGAAGAGTATGCCATTTATGAGCTAACTTACGTGAAATGGATCATATATGAGCTAACTAAGTTGAAATGGGTCGTTTATGAGCTAGCTAAGGTGAAATGGATCATTTATGAGCTAACTAAGTTGAAATGGGTCGTTTATGAGCTAGCTAAGGTGAAATGGATCATTTATGAGCTAACTTAGTTGAAATGGATCATTTATGAGCTAATTTAGTTGAAATGGATCTTTTATGAGCTAACTTAGTTGAAATGGATCGTTTTTGAGCTAACTTAGGTGAAATGGATCATTTATGAGCTAATTTAGTTGAAATGGATCTTTTTGAGCTAACTTAGGTGAAATGGATCATTTAAGAGCTAATTTAGGTGAAATGGATCATTTTGTAGCTAACTTGGTGAAATGGATCATTTAAGAGCTAATTTAGGTGAAATGGGTCATTTTTGAGCTAACTTGGATGAACTGGATCATTTATAAGCTAACCTAGGTAAAATGGGTCATTTTAGAGCTAACTTAGGTAAAATGGATCGTCTATGAGCTAACTAAGCTAATTATGCAATTTTTGACATAAGTAAGCTAAGTACAGATCGTTTTAGAGCTAACTTAGGTAAAATGGATGGTTTTGGAGGTCAGTAAGCTTATTAAGTCATTTTGGAGGAGAAGAAGCTAAGTCTAGGTCATTATGGTAAGCATTGGAGGAAATAAAGCTAAGTCTAGGTCTTTATGCATGTGTTAAGCAAAACACTAGATAAACTTACCAAGATCCAGGAGGTGTAGAAGCGGGGTGGCTCGTGTCGGTAGCTGGAGAAGGATCGTGCGATGCTTGTCTGGAGTTACGCTGCACCAAAGATCATTTCCAATGTCTTGTTAGCATGATGACACTCAAATGTTAAGACTAGCAAGTAATGTCCATTCAAATAAAACTCACCGTGGTCCCAGGAGCAATCACTGGCATCGGCGGAGCGGTCTGACCTGTCTTCTCGCACACAGACTGCACATTTGGTTTTGACGACTCAGTCATACTAGTTAGTAATGAGACAAACACTACATGAATGTTTTGGCTAATCTGCAGAAGAAACTTACCACAAGGAGCTCGTACATGGCCCTTGCCTGCATGTCATTCCGTGCCCTCTCCTCCTCCATCATCTTTGTCGTCCTCTCCTCCAACTCCCGCTGCCTCTCCGCCGCCTCCGCCAGAAGTTTCTCCGTTCTATCTCTCTCACTCTGTATAGCAGCCTGCAACACCACTCACATGACCATTTGTAATCATTGATGGAAGCGCACACAATG
>LR880972.1:1003763838-1003782666 GCA_904067115.1 Aegilops sharonensis | reverse complement strand
AATGTAACCGTAGAGCCTTACCACCAGCCATATATGCATGTAGTATAGGCTTATTCCTTCATTGCTCTTTATGTGTTACATTGCCAGCATATTCCATGTGCTGACCCGTTTTCGGGCTGCAACTTTCACGTTGCAGACTTTTCAGACGACGGGTAAGGTGTTAGGTCGTGGTTCTATACTCAGTGATGCTGATGGAGTTGATGGACTCACTTATCTTCCAAGCCTTCCGCTGTTATTATTAGATGGCCTTAAGCCATTTTATTTTATTAAGTTCCCTTGTGGACAACGATGTAATAAGTGTGTGATTGCTACTCTGCTATAAATCCTTCGAAGTACTGTGTGGTGTCAGCATTACTGATCCAGGGATGACACTGAGCACAGAGACTTGATCCATTCGGGTCTGGTCGCTACAGAGACGTATCAGGCATCCCCAAGCTTAATTCCTGCTCGTCCTCGAGTAGGTAAATGATAAAAAAGAATTTTTGATGCGGAGTGATACTTTGGCATAATTTCAATGTAAATCCTCTTAATTGTGGTATGAATGTTCAGATCCGAAAGATTCAAGACAAAAGTTCATATTGACATAAAAAATAATAATACTTCAAGCATACTAACTAAGCAATTATGTCTTCTCAAAATAACATGGCCAAAGAAAGTTATCCCTACAAAAACATATAGTATGACTATGCGCCATCTTCCCCACACAAAATATTTAAATCATGCACAACCCCGATGACAAGCAAAGCAATTGTTTCATACTTTAACATTTTCAAAACTTTTTCAGTCTTCACGCAATACATGAGCGTGAGCCATGGATATAACACTATATGTGGAATAGAATGGTGGTTGTGGAGAAGACAAAAAGGGAGAAGATAGTCTCACATCAACTAGGCGTATCGACGGGCTATGGAGATGCCCATCAATAGATATCAATGTGAGTGAGTAGGGATTGCCATGCAACGGATGCACTTAGAGCTATAAGTATATGAAATCTCAACAAAAGAAACTAAGTGGGTGTGCATCCAACTCGCTTGCTCACGAAGACCTAGGGCGTTTGAGGAAGCCCATAATTGGAATATACAAGCCAAGTTCTATAATGAAAAATTCCCACTAGTATATGAAAGTGACAAAACGAGAGACTCTCTATCATGAAGATCTTGGTGCTACTTTGAAGCACAAGTGTGGTAAAAGGATAGTAGCATTGTCCCTTCTCTCTTTTTCTCTCATTTTTTTCTTTTTTTGGGCCTTCCCTTTTTTTATGGCCTCTCTTTTTTTTATTTTTATTTTATTTTTCGTCCGGAGTCTCATCCCGACTTGTGGGGGAATCATAGTCTCCATCATCCTTTCCTCACTTGGGACAATGCTCTAAAAATGATGATCATCACACTTTTATTTTTCTTACAACTCAACAATTATAACTCGATTCTTAAAACAAAATATGACTCTATATGAATGGCTCCGGCGGTGTACCGGGATATGCAATGAATCAAGAGTGACATGCATGAAAGAATTATGAACGGTGGCTTGGCCACAAATACGATGTCAACTACATGATCATGCTAGCAATATGACAATGATGGAGCGTGTCATAATAAACGGAATGGTGGAAAGTTGTATGGCAATATATCTCGGAATGGCTATGGAAATGCCATGATAGGTAGGTATGGTGGCTGTTTTGAGGAAGATATATGGTGGGTGTATGATACCGGCGAAAAGTTTGCGGTATTAGAGAGGCTAGCAATGGTGGAAGGATGGGAAAAAGTGCGTATAATCCATGGACACAACATTAGTCATAAAGAACTCATATACTTATTGCAAAAATCTAGAAGTTATCAAAGAAAAGTATTATGCGCATGCTCCTAGGGGGATAGATTGGTAGGAAAAGACCATCGCTCGTCCCCGACCGCCACTCATAAGGAAGACAATCAATAAATAAATCATGCTCCGAGTTCATCACATAACGGTTCACCATACGTGCATGCTACGGGAATCACAAACTACAACACAAGTATTCTTTAAATTCTCAACTACTCAATTAGCATGACTCTAATATCACCATCTTCATATCTCAAAACAATTATCAAGCATCAAACTTATCTTAGTATTCAACGCACTCAAAAGAAAGTTTCACATATCTTGAATACCAAGTATATTAACATTAAGCAAATTACCATGCTATTAATAACTCTCAAAATAATTTTAAGTGAAGCATGAGAGATGAATAGTTTCTTTAAAACAAATCCACCACCATGCTCTAAAAGATCTAAGTGAAGCACTAGAGCAAAAATTATCATGCTCAAAAGATATATGTGAAGCACTATGAGCAAAGCTATCAAGCTCAAAAGATATAAGTGAAGCACATAGAGTATTCTATCAAATTCCAATTTGTGTATGGCTCTCTCGAAATATGTGTACAGCAAGGATAATTGTGGTAGACTAACAAGCAAAGACACAAATAATACACTCCAAGCAAAACACATATCATGTGGTGAATAAAAATATAGCTCCAAGTAAATTACCGATGGAAGTGGACGAAAGAGGGGATGCCTTCCGGGGCATCCCCAAGCTTTGACTTTTTGGTGTCCTTGGATTATCTTGGGGGTGCCATGGGCATCCCCAAGCTTTGGCTCTTGCCACTCCTTGTTCCATAATCCATCAAAAAGAATTCACCCAGAACTTGAAAACTTCACAACACAAAACTCAATAGAAATCTCGTGAGCTCCGTTAGAGAAAGAAAACAAAAGACTACTTTAAGGTACTGTAATGAGCTCATTCTTTATTTATATTGGTGTTAAACCTACTGTATTCCAACTCCTGTATGGATCATAAACTATTTTACTAGCCATAGATTCATCAAAATAAGCAAACAACACACGCAAAACAGAATCTGTCAAAAACAGAACAGTCTGTGGTAATCTGTAACTAACGCAAACTTCTGGAACTCAAAAAATTCTACCAAAATTCGAAGACCTGTACAATTTGTTTATTGATCAGCAGCAATTGGAATCAGTATTTTATCACGTTCTGGTGATTTTTAACAATTCGGGCACTGAGCGCAAAGTTTCTGGAAATTACAGCAAGATCAAATAACTATCATCCAAGAAGATCCAATAGGTCTCACTTGGCACAAACACTAATGAAAAGATAAAACCACATCTAAACAGAGGCTAGATGGATTATTTATTCCTAAGCAGCAAGGGAAAATATTGGGTTGTCTCCCAACAAGCGCTTTTCTTTAAAGCCTTTTTAGCTAGGCATTGAGATTCAATGATGCTCACAAGAAAGACAAGAATTGAGGCACAAAGAGAGCATCATAAAACATGTGACAAACACACTTAAGTCTAACATAATTCCTATGCATAGGAATATTATAGGCAAACAAATTATCGTAGCAAGCAAAAACTAGCATATACAAGGAAGCGGAAAGGAAGAATAGCAATCTCAACATAACGAGAGGTAATTTAGTAACATGAAAATTTCTATAACCATATTTTCCTCTCTCATATTAGTACCAATCTTCAAGAACAAGGGGGATGTTCAGAGTTGTACTAATTACGGTGGAATTAAGCAGGTGAGCCATACAATGAAGCTATGGTAGAGAGTCATTGAGCACCACTTAAGAAGAATGACAAGCGTGACCAAAAATCAGTTTGGTTTCATGCCTGGGAGGTCGACGATGGAAGCCATTTTCTTGGTACGACAACTTATGGAGAGATATAGGGAGCAAAAGAAGGACTTGCATATGGTGTTCATTGACTTGGAGAAGGCCTATGATAAGATACCGCGGAATGTCATGTGGTGGGCCTTGGAGAAACACAAAGTCCCAGCAAAGTACATTACCCTCATCAAGGACATGTACAATAATGTTGTGACAAGTGTTCGAACAAGTGATGTCGACACCGATGACTTCCCGATTAAGATAGGACTGCATCAGGGGTCAGCTTTGAGCCCTTACCTTTTTGCATTGGTGATGGATGAGGTCACAAGGGGTATACAAGGAGATATCCCATGGTGTATGTGTTGGGGAACGTTGCAGAAAATTAAAATTTTTCCTACAGTTTCACCAAGGTCCATCTATGAGTTCATCTAAGAAACGAGTCATGGGAGAGTGATTGCATCTACATACCACTTGTAGATCGCGTGCGGAAGCGTTCAATGGAACGGGGATGATGGAGTCGTACTCGCCGTGATTCAGATCACCGATGACCTAGTGCTGAACGGACAGCACCTCCGCGTTCAACACACGTACGGAGCGGATGACGTCTCCTCCTTCTTGATCCAGCAAGGGGGAAGGAGAGGTTGATGATGATCCAGCAGCACGACAGCGTGGTGGTGGATGCAGCAGAACTCCGGCAGGGCTTCGCTGAGCAACTACGGGAGGAGGAGGAGGTGTAGCAGGGAGAGGGAGGTGCCAGGCCTTCAGGGGTGCGGCTGCCCCTCCCTCCCCTCCCTTTATATAGGTGCAAGAGGGGGGAGGCGCAGCCTTGCCCCTTCCTCCAAGGAAGGGTGCGGCCAAGGGGGGGGAGGAGTCCATCCTCCCCAAGGCCTCGGAGGTGCCTTCCCCTTTTAGGACTCTCCCCTCCCCAAGTCTCCTTGGCGCATGGGCCTCTTGGGGCTGGTGCCCTTGGCCCATATAGGCCAAGGCGCACCCCCTTCAGCCCATGTGCCCCCCCCCGGGGTAGGTGGACCCCTGGTGGACCCCCGGACCCCTTTCGGCACTCCCGGTACAATACCGATAACGCGCGAAACTTTTCCCGCGACCAAAATAAGACTTCCCATATATACCTCCGGACCATTTCGGAACTCCTCGTGACGTCTGGGATCTCATCTGGGACTCCGAACAACTTTCGGTTTGCTGCATACTCATATTCATACAACCCTAGCGTCACCGAACCTTAAGTGTGTAGACCCTACGGGTTCGGGAGACATGTAGACATGACCGAGACGGCTCTCGGGCAATAACCAACAGCGGGATCTGGACACCCATGTTGGCTCCCACATGCTCCTCGATGATCTCATCGGTTGAACCACGATGTTGAGGATTCAAACAACCCCGTATATAATTCCCTTTGTCAATCGGTATTTTACTTGCCCGAGCTTCGATCGTCGGTATCCCAATACCTCGTTCAATCTCGTTACCGGCAAGTCACTTTACTCGTACCGTAATGCATGATCCCGTGACCAAACACTTGGTCACTTTGAGCTCATTATGATGATGCACTACCGAGTGGGCCCAGTGATACCTCTCCGTCATACGGAGTGACAAATCCCAGTCTCGATCCGTGTCAACCCAACAGACACTTTCGGAGATACCTGTAATGCACCTTTATAGTCACCCAGTTACGTTGTGACGTTTGGTACACCCAAAGCACTCCTACGGTATCCGGGAGTTACACGATCTCATGGTCTAAGCAAGAGATACTTGACATTGGAAAAGCTCTAGCAAAACGAACTACACGATCTTGTGCTATGCTTAGGATTGGGTCTTGTCCATCACATCATTCTCCTAATGATGTGATCCCGTTATCAATGACATCCAATGTCCATAGTCAGGAAACCATGACCTTCTGTTGATCAACGAGCTAGTCAACTAGAGGCTCACTAGGGACATATTGTGGTCTATGTATTCACACATGTATTACGATTTCCGGATAATACAATTATAGCATGAATAAAAGACAATTATCATGAACAAGGAAATATAATAATACTTTTATTATTGCCTCTAGGGCATATTTCCAACAGTCTCCCACTTGCACTAGAGTCAATAATCTATTTACATTGTGATGAATCGAACACCCATAGAGTTCTGGTGTTGATCATGTTTTGCCCGCGGAAGAGGTTTAGTCAACGGATCTGCGATATTCAGATCCGTATGCACTTTGCAAATTTCTATGTCCCCATCTTGAACATTTTCACGAATGGAGTTGAAGCGACGCTTGATGTGCCTGGTCTTCTTGTGAAACCTAGGCTCCTTGGCAAGTGCAATAGCTCCAGTGTTGTCACAGAAGAGTTTGATCGGCTCCGACGCATTGGGTATGACTCCTAGGTCGGTGATGAACTTCTTCACCCAAATTGCTTCATGTGCTGCCTCCGAGGCTGCCATGTACTCCGCTTCACATGTAGATCCCACCACGACGCTCTGCTTGCAGCTGCACCAGCTTACTGCTCCACCATTCAACATATACCCGTATCCGGTTTGTGACTTTGAGTCATCCAGATCTGTGTCGAAGCTAGCGTCGACGTAACCCTTTATGACGAGCTCTTCGTCACCTCCATAAACAAGAAACATGTCCTTTGTCCTTTTCAGGTACTTCAGGATATTCTTGAACGCTGTCCAGTGTTCCTTGCTGGGATTACTTTGGTACCTACCTACCAAACTTACGGCAAGGTTTAGATCAGGTCTGGTACACAGCATGGCATACATAATAGATCCTATGGCTGAGGCATAGGGGATGACACTCATCTCTTCTTTATCTTTTGCCGTGGTCGGGCATTGAGCTGAGCTCAATTTCACACCTTGCAAAACAGGCAAGAACCCTTTCTTGGACTGATCCATTTTGAACTTCTTCAAAATCTTATCAAGGTATGTGCTTTGTGAAAGACCTATGAGGCGTCTCGATCTATCCCTATAGATTTTGATGCCTAATATGTAAGCAGCTTCTCCAAGGTCCTTCATTGAAAAACTCTTATTCAAGTAGGCCTTAATGCTGTCCAAAAGTTCTATATCATTTCCCATCGAAAGTATGTCATCTACATATAATATGAGAAATGCTATAGAGCTCCCACTCACTTTCTTGTAAACGCGGGCTTCTCCATAAGTCTGCATAAACCCAAACGCTTTGATCATCTCATCAAAGCGAATGTTCCAACTCCGAGATGCTTGCACCAGCCCATAAATGGATCGCTGGAGCTTGCATACCTTGTTAGCATTCTTAGGATCGACAAAACCTTCCGGCTGCATCATATACAGCTCTTCCTTAAGGTAACCGTTAAGGAATGCTGTTTTGACGTCCATCTGCCATATCTCATAATCATAGTATGCGGCAATTGCTAACATGATTCGGATGGACTTAAGGTTCGCTACGGGAGAGAAAGTCTCATCGTAGTCAATCCCTTGAACTTGTCGATAACCCTTAGCGACAAGTCGAGCTTTATAGATGGTAACATTACCATCCGCGTCCGTCTTCTTCTTAAAGATCCATTTCTTTTCTATCGCTCGCCGATCATCGGGCAAGTCTGTCAAAGTCCATACTTTGTTTTCATACATGGATCCTATCTCGGATTGCATGGCTTCAAGCCATTTATTGGAATCTGGGCCCGCCATCGCTTCTTCATAGTTCGAAGGTTCACCGTTGTCTAACAACATGATTTCCAGGACAGGGTTGCCGTACCACTCTGGTGCAGAACGTGTCCTAGTGGACCTACGAAGTTCATTAGCAACTTGATCTGAAGTACCTTGATCATCATCATTAATTTCCTCTCCAATCGGTGTAGGCACCACAGGAATATTTTCCTGAGCTGCACTACTTTCCGGTTCAAGAGGTAGTACTTCATCGAGTTCTACTTTCCTCCCACTTACTCCTTTCGAGAGAAACTCTTTTTCCAGAAAGGATCCGTTCTTGGCAACAAAGATCTTGTCTTCGGATCTAAGGTAGAAGGTATACCCAATGGTTTCCTTAGGGTATCCTATGAAGATGCATTTTTCCGACTTGGGTTCGAGCTTTTCAGGTTGAAGTTTCTTGACATAAGCATCGCATGCCCAAACTTTTAGAAACGACAGCTTAGGTTTCTTCCCAAACCATAATTCATACGGTGTCGTCTCAACGGATTTAGACGGTGCCCTATTTAAAGTGAATGTGGCTGTCTCTAGAGCGTATCCCCAAAATGATAGCGGTAAATCAGTAAGAGACATCATAGATCGCACCATATCCAATAGAGTGCGATTACGATGTTCGGACACACCATTACGCTGAGGTGTTCCAGGCGGCGTGAGTTGAGAAACGATTCCACATTTCCTTAAGTGTGTACCAAATTTGTGACTCAAATATTCTCCTCCACGGTCTGATCGTAAGAACTTTATTTTTCGGTCACGTTGATTCTCTACTTCATTCTGAAATTCCTTGAACTTTTCAAAGGTCTCAGACTTGTGTTTCATCAAGTAGACATACCCATATCTACTCAAGTCATCAGTGAGAGTGAGAACATAACGATATCCTCCGCGAGCCTCAACGCTCATTGGACCGCACACATCGGTATGTATGATTTCCAATAAGTTGGTTGCTCGCTCCATTGTTCCGGAGAACGGAGTCTTGGTCATCTTGCCCATGAGGCATGGTTCGCATGTGTCAAATGATTCATAATCGAGAGACTCAAAAAGTCCATCAGCATGGAGCTTCTTCATGCGCTTGACACCAATGTGACCAAGGCAGCAGTGCCACAAGTATGTGGGACTATCGTTATCAACTTTACATCTTTTGGTATTCACACTATGAACATGTGTAACATTACGTTCGAGATTCATAAAGAATAAACCATTGACCATCGGAGCATGACCATAAAACATTTCTCTCATATAAATAGAACAACCATTATTCTCGGATTTAAATGAGTAGCCATCTCGTATTAAACGAGATCCTGATACAATGTTCATGCTCAAACTTGGCACTAAATAACAATTATTGAGGTTTAAAACTAATCCCGTAGGTAAATGTAGAGGTAGCGTGCCGATGGCGATCACATCAACCTTGGAACCATTCCCGACGCGCATCGTCACCTTGTCCTTTGCCAGTCTTCGTTTATTCCGCAGCTCCTGTTGTGAGTTACATATATGAGCAACGGCACCGGTATCAAATACCCAGGAGTTACTACGAGTACTGGTAAGGTACACATCAATTACATGTATATCAAATATACCTTTAGTGTTGCCGGCCTTCTTGTCTGCTAAGTATTTGGGGCAGTTCCGCTTCCAGTGACCCTTCCCTTTGCAATAAAAGAACTCAGTCTCAGGCTTGGGTCCATTCTTTGACTTCTTTCTGGCAACTGGCTTACCAGGCGCGGCAACATCCTTGCTGTCTTTCTTGAAGTTCTTCTTACCCTTGCCCTTCTTGAACTTAGTGGTTTTATTGACCATCAACACTTGATGCTCCTTCTTGATTTCTACCTCTGCTGACTTCAGCATTGAAAATACTTCAGGAATAGTTTTCACCATCCCCTGCATATTGTAGTTCATCACAAAGCTCTTGTAGCTCGGTGGGAGCGACTGAAGGATTCTGTCAATGACCGCCTCGTCCGGGAGGTTGATGTCCAGCTGGGACAAGCGGTTATGCAACCCAGACATTTTGAGTATGTGCTCACTGACAGAACTATTTTCCTCCATCTTACAACTGTAGAACTTGTCGGAGACTTCATATCTCTCGACCCGGGCATGAGCTTGGAAAACTAGTTTCAGCTCCTCGAACATCTCATATGCTCCGTGTCGCTCAAAACGCTTTTGGAGCCCCGGTTCTAAGTTGTAAAGCATGCCGCACTGAACGAGGGAGTAATCATCAGCACGTGACTGCCAAGCGTTCATAACGTCTTGGTTCTCTGGGATGGGTGCATCACCTAGCGGTGCTTCTAGGACATATTGTTTCTTGGCAGCTATGAGGATGATCCTCAGGTTCCGGACCCAGTCCGAATAGTTGCTGCCATCATCTTTCAGCTTGGTTTTCTCTAGGAACGCGTTGAAGTTCATGGTGACATGAGCGTTGGCCATTTGATGTACAAGACATTTTGCAAAGATTTTAGACTATTGTTCATGATAATAAAGTTCATCTAATCAAATTATTTAATGAACTCCCACTCAGATTTGACATCCCTCCAGTCATCTAAGTGTTACATGATCCGAGTCGACTAGGCCGTGTCCGATCATCACGTGAGATGGTACTAGTCATCGTCGGTGAACATCTCCATGTTGATCGTATCTTCCATACGACTCATGTTCGACCTTTCGGTCTCTTGTGTTCCGAGGCCATGTCTGTACATGCTAGGCTCGTCAAGTTAACCTAAGAGTTTTGCATGTGTAAAACTGTCTTACACCCGTTGTATGTGAACGTAAGGATCTATCACACCCGATCATCACGTGGTGCTTCGAAACGACGAACTTTAGCAACGGTACACAGTTAGGGAGAACACTTTCTTGAAATTGTTATGAGGGATCATCTTATTTACTACCGTCATTCTAAGTAAACAAGATGCATAAACATAATAAACATCACATGCAATTATATATAGTAGTGACATGATATGGCCAATATCATATAGCTCCTTTGATCTCCATCTTCGGGGCTCCATGATCATCCTGTCACCAGCATGACACCATGATCTCCATCATCGTGTCTTCATGAAGTTGTCACGCCAACGACTACTTCTACTTCTATGGCTAACGTGTTTAGCAATAAAGTAAAGTAATTTACATGGCGTTCTTCAATGACACGCAGGTCATACAAAAAATAAAGACAACTCCTATGGCTCCTGCCGGTTGTCATACTCATCGACATGCAAGTCGTGATTCCTATTACAAGAACATGATCTCATACATCACATATATCATTCATCATTCATCACAACTTTGGCCATATCATATCACAAAACACTTGCTGCAATAAGAATTAGACGTCCTCTAATTGTTGTTGCAAGTTTTACGTGGCTGCAATAGGGTTCTAGCAAGAACATTCTTACCTACGTGAAAGCGACAACGTGATTTGTCAACTTCTATTTACCCTTCATAAGGACCCTTTTCATCGAATCCGCTCCAACTAAAGTGGGAGAGACAGACACCCGCTAGCCACCTTATGCAACTAGTGCATGTCAGTCGGTGGAACCAGTCTCACGTAAGCGTACGTGTAAGGTCGGTCCGGGCCGCTTCATCCCACAATACCGCTGAAGCAAGATAAGACTAGTAGCGGCAAGAAAGTTGACAACATCTACGCCCACAACAAATTGTGTTCTACTCGTGCAATAGAGAACTACGCATAGACCTAGCTCATGATGCCACTGTTGGGGAACGTTGCAGAAAATTAAAAGTTTTCCTACGGTTTCACCAAGATCCATCTATGAGTTCATCTAAGCAACGAGTCATGGGAGAGTGATTGCATCTACATACCACTTGTAGATCGCGTGCGGAAGCGTTCAATGGAACGGGGATGATGGAGTCGTACTCACCGTGATTCAGATCACCGATGACCTAGTGCTGAACGGACAGCACCTCCGCGTTCAACACACGTACGGAGCGGATGACGTCTCCTCCTTCTTGATCCAGCAAGGGGGAAGGAGAGGTTGATGATGATCCAGCAGCAAGACGGCGTGGTGGTGGATGCAGCAGAACTCCGGCAGGGCTTCGCTGAGCAACTACGGGAGGAGGAGGAGGTGTAGCAGGGAGAGGGAGGTGCCAGGCCTTCAGGGGTGCGGCTGCCCCTCCCTCCCCTCCCTTTATATAGGTGCAAGAGGGGGGGAGGCGCAGCCTTGCCCCTTCCTCCAAGGAAGGGTGCGGCCAAGGGGGGGGAGGAGTCCATCCTCCCCAAGGCACCTCGGAGGTGCGTTCCCCTTTTAGGACTCTCCCCTCCCCAAGTCTCCTTGGCGCATGGGCCTCTTGGGGCTGGTGCCCTTGGCCCATATAGGCCAAGGTGCACCCCCTTCAGCCCATGTGGCCCCCACGGGGCAGGTGGACCCCTGGTGGACCCCCGGACCCCTTTCGGCACTCCCGGTACAATACCGATAACGCGCGAAAGTTTTCCAGCGACCAAAATAAGACTTCCCCTATATAAATCTTTAGCTCCGGACCATTCCGGAACTCCTCGTGACGTCCGGGATCTCATCCGGGACTCTGAACAACTTTTGGTTTGCTGCATACTCATATTCATACAACCCTAGCGTCACCGAACCTTAAGTGTGTAGACCCTACGGGTTCGGGAGACATGCAGACATGACCGAGACGGCTCTCGGGCAATAACCAACAGCGGGATCTAGATACCCATGTTGGCTCCCACATGCTCCTCGATGATCTCATCGGTTGAACCACGATGTCAAGGATTGAAACAACCCCGTATACAATTCCCTTTGTCAATCGGTATTTTACTTGCCCGAGATTCGATCGTCGGTATCCCAATACCTCGTTTAATCTCGTTACCGTCAAGTCACTTTACACGTACCGTAATGCATGATCCCGTGACCAAACACTTGGTCACTTTAAGCTCATTATGATGATGCACTACCGAGTGGGCCCAGTGATACCTGTCCGTCATACAGAGTGACAAATCCCAGTCTCGATCCGTGTCAACCCAACAGACACTTTCGGAGATACCTGTAATGCACCTTTATAGTCACCCAGTTACGTTGTGACGTTTGGTACACCCAAATCACTCCTACGGTATCCGGGAGTTACACGATCTCATGGTCTAAGGAAGAGATGCTTGACATTGGAAAAGCTCTAGCAAAACGAACTACACGATCTTGTGCTATGCTTAGGATTGGGTCTTGTCCATCACATCATTCTCCTAATGATGTGATCCCGTTATCAATGACATCCAATGTCCATAGTCAGGAAACCATGACTATCTGTCGATCAACGAGCTAGTCAACTAGAGGCTCACTAGGGACATATTGTGGTCTATGTATTCACACGTGTATTACGATTTCCGGATAATACAATTATAGCATGAATAAAAGACAATTATCATGAACAAGGAAATATAATAATACTTTTATTATTGCCTCTAGGGCATATTTCCAACAGTATGCTCTTTGCGGATGATGTGGTGCTAGTTGACGATAGTCGGACGGGGGTAAATAGGAAGTTAGAGTTATGGAGACAAACCTTGGAATCGAAAGGGTTTAGGCTTAGTAGAACTAAAACCGAGTACATGATGTGCGGTTTCAGTACTACTAGGTGTGAGGAGGAGGAGGTTAGCCTTGATGTCCAGGTGGTACCTCGGAAGGACACCTTTCGGTATTTGGGGTCAATGTTGCAGGAGGATGGGGGTATTGATGAAGATGTGAACCATCGAATCAAAGCGGGATGGATGAAGTGGCGCCAAGCTTCTGGCATTCTCTGTGACAAGAGAGTGCCACAAAAGCTAAAAGGCAAGCTCTACAGGACGGCGGTTCGACCCGCAATGTTGTATGGCGCGGAGTGTTGGCCGACTAAAAGGCGACATGTTCAACAGTTAGGTGTGGCGGAGATGCGTATGTTGAGATGGATGTGTGGCCACACGAGGAAGGATCGAGTCCGGAATGATGATATACGAGATAGAGTTGGGGTAGCACCAATTGAGGAGAAGCTTGTCCAACATCATTTGAGATGGTTTGGGCATATTCAGCGTAGGCCTCCAGAAGCTCCAGTGCATAGCGGACGGCTAAAGCGTGCGGAGAATGTCAAGACAGGGCGGGGTCGACCGAATCTGACATGGGAGGAGTCCGTTAAGAGAGACCTGAAGGATTGGAGCATCGACAAAGAGCTAGCTATGGACAGGGGTGCGTAGAAGCTTGCTATCCATGTGCCAGAGCCATGAGTTGGTTGCGAGATCTTATGGGTTTCACCTCTAGCCTACCCCAACTTGTTTGGGACTAAAGGCTTTGTTGTTGTTGTTGTATAATAATTACATGTAGGATCATAGGCAAATTCAACAAAATAGCTATCACAAAGTATATTCTCAACACGACCCACATGCATGCAAATTTGATACTCTTCCAAAATAGTGGGGTTATCATTAACTAAAGTCATGACCTTTCCAAACCCACTTTTATCAAAAACTTCATAAGATTGAACATTCTCCAAATATGTGGGATCTAAAGTTGACACTCTTCCGAACCCACTTTCAATATGATTGCAAACAATATTATCAATCTCATATTCATCATGGGGCTTAAATAAATTTTCAAGATCATAAGAAGAATCACCCCAATCATGATCATTGCAACAAGTAGTAGACATAGCAAAACTAGCATCCCCAAGCTTAGGGTTTTGCATCTTATTAGCACAATTGACATCAAAAGAATTTATAATAAAGTCATTGCAATCATGCTTTTTATTCAAAGATCTATCGTGAGTTACTTCACGGATTTCAGGCAAAACCTTATAAAGATAATCTAGTGCATCCAAATCACTAGGAATTGGTTCATCATAATTGGATCTCTTCAAAAGATTGGGAAGCGGATGAGGATCCATAGATATTGGCTTCTTTGTTTAGGAATAAATACTCAACTATTTCAACCAAACGAGCAGACGAGCCAAGTAAGACATCAAGGCAAACCAAAAGAGAGGGCGAATAAAACGGCAAGGGTGAAGTGGGGGAGAGGAAAACGAGAGGCAAATGGCAAATAATGTAGTGCGAGAGATAGGGATTGTGATGGGTACTTGGTATGGTTGACTTGCTTGCGTGAATCTCCCCGGCAACGGCGCCAGAAATTCTTCTTGCTAACTCTTGAGCACAGCGTTGGATTTCCCCGAAGAGGAGAGGATGATGCAGCAAAGTAGCGTAAGTATTTCCCTAAGTTTTTGAGAACCAAGGTATCAATCCAGTAGGAGACCACGCACAAGTCCCTCGTACCTACACAAAACGATAGCTACTCGCAACCAACGCGATTAGGGGTTGTCAATCCCTTCACTGTCACCTGCGAGGGTGAGATCTGATAGAGATGATAAATAATATTTTTGGTATTTTTGATAGATAGATGCAAAGTGAAAAGTAAAAGGCAAAGTAAAAACTAAGCAAGTAAATAAAGCAATAGAGATTGATATGATGAGAATAGACCCGGAGGCCATAGGTTTCACTAGTGGCTTCTCTCAAGAGCATAGATTTTCTACGGTGGGTGAACAAATTACTGTTGAGCAATTGACAGAATTGAGCATAGTTATGAGTATATCTATGTAATGATCATGTATATAGGCATCAGGTCCGAGACAAGTAGATTGAAACGATTCTGCATCTACTACTATTACTCCACTCATCGACCGCTATCCAGCATGCATCTAGAGTATTAAGTTAAAAACAGAGTAACGCCTTAAGCAAGATAACATGATGTAGAGGGATAAATTCATGCAACATGATAAAAAACCCATCTTGTTATCCTCGATGGCAACAATACAATACGTGCCTTGCAACCCTTTCTGTCACTGGGTAAGGACACCGCAAGATTGAACCCAAAGGTAAGCACTTCTCCCATTGCAAGAACTACCAATCTAGTTGGCCAAACCAAACGGATAATTCGAAGAGACTTGCAAAGATAACTCAATCATACATAAAAGAATGCAGAGAAGATTCAAATATTTTCCATAGATAACTTGGATCATAAACCCACAATTCATCGGTCTCAACAAACACAACGCAAAAAGAAGATTACATCGAATAGTTCTCCACAAGAGAGGGGGAGAACGTTGTATTGAGATCCAAAAAGAGAGAATAAGCCATCTAGCTACTAGCTATGGACCCGAAGGTCTGAAGTAAACTACTCACACTTCATCGGAGGGGCTATAGTGTTGATGTAGAAGACCTCCATGGTGGATTCCCTCTCCGGCGGAGCTCCGGAACAGGCCCAAGATGGGATTTCGTGGATACAGAAAGTTGCGGCGGTGGAAATAGGTTGTTGGCTCCCCTTCCGATCTGTCGGGGGTACGTAGGTATATATAGGAGGAAGGAGTACGTCGGTGGAGCAACAGGGGGCCCACGAGGTAGGGGGAGCGCCCAGGGGGGCGCCCTCCACCCTCGTGACCGCCTCTAGCACTGTTTGGAGTAGGGTTCAAGTCTCCTGGATCACGATCGGTTAGAAAATCACGTTCCCGAAGGTTTCATTCCGTTTGGACTCCGTTTGACATTCCATTTCTTCGAAACACTGAAATAGGCAAAAAACAACAATTCTCGGCTGGGCCTCCGGTTAATAGGTTAGTCCAAAAAATAATATAAAAGTGGAAAATAAAGCCCAATAAAGTCCAAAACAGTAGATAAAGTAGCATGGAGCAATCAAAAATTATAGATACGTTGGAGACGTATCATGGTCCGAATTGGACTAGGAAGGGGGGGGACGACACCCCCCCTTTCCTTCTCCTCTCTCTCTCTCTTCGTTCTCTCCTACTCCAACAAGGGAAAGTGGGGAATCCTACTCCCGGTGGGAGTAGGACTCCTCCAGGGCGTGCCATAGAGGGCCAGCCCTCTCCCCCTCCTCCACTCCTTCATATACGGTGGAGGGGGCACCCCATAGACACACAAGTTGATCTCTTAGCCGTGTGCGGTGCCCCCCTCCACCATAATCCACCTCGGTCATATCGTTGCAGTGCTTAGGCGAAGCCCTATGCTGGTAGCTTCATCATCACCGTCATCACGCTGTCGTGCTGACGGAGCTCTCCCTCGACACTCAACTGGATCGAGAGTTCATGGGACGTCACCGAACCGAACGTGGTCAAACCGCCGAGGTGCCGTACTTTGTAGGATCAAAAGTATGTCTAGAGGGGGGTGATTAGACTACTTGACCAAATAAAAATCTAGCCTTTTTGCAATTTTAGTTCTTGGCAGATTTTAGCAACTTTAGAACAAGTCTAGTAATCTTAACACAATTCAAGCAAGCATGCAAAGAGTATATGAGCAGCGGAAAGTAAAGCATGCAACTTGCAAGAATGTAAAGGGAAGGGTTTGGAGGATTCAAACGCAATTGGAGACACGGATGTTTTTGTCGTGGTTCCGATAGGTGGTGCTATCGTACATCCACGTGGATGGAGACTTCAACCCACGAAGGGTAACGGTTGCGCAAGTCCACGGAGGGCTCCACCCACGAAGGGTCCACGAAGAAGCAACCTTGTCTATCCCACCATGGCCGTCACCCACGAAGGACTTGCCTCACTAGCGGTAGATCTTCACGAAGTAGGCAATCTCCTTGCCCTTACAAACTCCTTTGTTAACCTCCACAATCTTGTCGGAGGCTCCCAAGTGACACCTAGCCAATCTAGGAGACACCACTCTCCAAGAAGTAACAAATGGTGTGTTGATGATGAACTCCTTGCTCTTGTGCTTCAAATGATAGTCTCCCCAACACTCAACTCTCTCTCACAGGATTTGGATTTGGTGGAAATAAGATTTGAGTGGAAAGCAACTTGGGGAAGGCTAGAGATCAAGACTCACATGGTAGGAATGGAATATCTTGACCTCAACACAAGTGTAGGTGGTTCTCTCTCAGAAAATGTAGGTTGGAAGTGTAGGTTCGTTCTGATGGCTCTCTCCATGAATGAAGAGGAGGTGGAGGGGTATATATAGCCTCCACACAAAATCTAACCGTTACACACAACTTGCCAAACTCGGTGGGACCGAATTGTTAAACTCGGTCAGACCGATTCAGCAAATCTAGTGACCGTGAGGATTTTCGGTGGGACCGACATGCAACTCGGTAGGACCGATATGGTTAGGGTTAGGGCATAACGTAATCTCGGTGAGACCGATTACACAAACTCGGTGAGACCGATTTTGGTAATAAGCTAACCAGAGAGTTGGTCAGGTAAACTCGGTGGGACCGATTCGCTCATTTCGGTTAGACCGAAATGTTACAAAAGGGAAATAGAGAGTTTACATTGCAATCTCGGTGGGACCGATCGCTCATCTCGGTAGGACCGAAACGTTACGAAGGGAAACAAAGAGATTACAATCCCATCTCGGTGAGACCGAGATCCCTATCGGTGAGATCGATTTGCCTAGGGTTTGTGGCAGTGGCTATGACATCTGAACTCGGTGGCGCCAGATGGAAATAATCGGTGGGGCTGAGTTTGACTTTCGGTTTAGTTCATATGTGGAAGTGAGAAAGTGGTTGAGGGCTTTGGAGCATATCACTAAGCACTTTGAGCAAGCAAGCCATTAAGCAACACCTCATCCCTCCTTAATAGTATTGGCTTTTCCTATAGACTCAATGTGATCTTGGATCACTAAAATAGAAAATGTAGAGTCTTGAGCTTTAAGCTTGAGCCAATCCCTTTGTCCTTAGCATTTTGATGGGTCCACTTTTCTCATCCATGCCATGCCAATCATTGAGCTTTCCTGAAATATTAGTCTTGAAATAGTATTAGCTCAATGAGCTATATGTTGTTAGGAATTACCAAAACCACCTAGGGATAGTTGCACTTTCATACTTCCGGTACTAGGGTCGGTCGGATCGTGAAGACGTACGACTACATCAATCGCGTTGTCATAACGCTTCCACTTATGGTCTAGGAGGGTACGTGGACTACACTCTCCCCTCTCGTTGCTGTGCATCACCATGATAGATCTTGCATGTGCCAAGGAATTTTTTTGAAATTACTGTGTTCCCCAACAATACCTACCTATGCAATGTCTGTCTTTAAAATTCCTAAAAGAAATTGTAAAGGAATCATTGACGCGATTGCGCATTTCTGGTGGGGAATGAAGGAAATATGCCCTAGAGGCAATAATAAAGTTGTTATTCATATTTCCTTATATCACGATAAATGTTAGAATTGTATTAACCAGAAACTTAGTACATGTGTGAATACATAGACAAAGAGAGTGTCACTGGTATGCCTCTACTTGACTAGCTCGTTGAATCAAAGATGGTTAAGTTTCCTAGCCATAGACATGAGTTGTCATTTGATTAATGGGATCACATAATTAGAGAATGATGTGATTGACTTGACCCATTCTGTTAGCTTAGCACTTGATCGTTTAGTATGTTGTTATTGCTTTCTTCATGACTTATACACGTTCCTATGACTATGAGATTATGCAACTCCCGTTTACCGAAGGAACACTTTGTGTGCTACCAAACGTCACTACGTAACTGGGTGATTATAAAGGT
>LR880972.1:1003747250-1003763455 GCA_904067115.1 Aegilops sharonensis | reverse complement strand
AGTGTCACTGGTATGCCTCTACTTGACTAGCTCGTTGAATCAAAGATGGTTAAGTTTCCTAGCCATAGACATGAGTTGTCATTTGATTAATGGGATCACATAATTAGAGAATGATGTGATTGACTTGACCCATTCTGTTAGCTTAGCACTTGATCGTTTAGTATGTTGTTATTGCTTTCTTCATGACTTATACACGTTCCTATGACTATGAGATTATGCAACTCCCGAATACCGGAGGAACACTTTGTGTGCTACCAAATGTCACAACGTAATTGGGTGATTATAAAGGTGCTCTACAGGTGTCTCCGATGGTGCTTCTTCAGTTGGCATAGATCGAGATTAGGATTTGTCACTCCGATTGTTGGAGGGTATCTCTGGGCCCTCTCGGTAATGCACATCACTATAAGCCTTGCAAGCAATGTGACTAATGAGTTAGTTGCGGGATGATGCATTACGGAACAAGTAAGGAGACTTGCCCGTAATGAGATTGAACTAGGTATTGAGATACCGACGATCGAATCTCGGGCAAGTAACATACCGATGACAAAGGGAACAACGTACGTTGTTATGCGGTTTGATCGATAAAGATCTTCGTAGAATATGTAGGAACCAATATGAGCATCCAGGTTGCGCTATTGGTTATTGACAGAAGACGTGTCTCGGTCATGTCTACATAGTTCTCGAACCCGTAAAGTCCGCACGCTTAACGTTCGGTGACGATTGGTATTATGAGTTTATGTGTTTTGATGTACTGAAGATAGTTTGGAATCCCGGATTTGATCACGGACATGACGAGGAGTCTCGAAATGGTCAAGACATAAAGATTGATATACTGGAAGACTATATTCGGACACCGGATGAGTTCCGGGGGTCACCGGAAATTTATCGGAGTGCCGGGGGTTATCGGAATCCCCGGGGGATATAATGGGCCAACATGGGTATTGTGGAAGAGAGAGGAGAGGGCCTAGGGCTGGCCGCCCCCCCCTTGGGAGTCCGAATTGGACAAGGAGGGGGGCGGCGCCCCCTCTCTCCTCCCTCTCTCCCTCTCCTTCCTTTCCCCTTCCCCCTTCCTAGTAGGACTAGGAAAGGATGAATCCTACTCCTACTAGGAGGAGGATTCCTCCTCTCCTTGGGCACACCAAGGGCCGGCCGGCCTCCCCCCTTGTTCCTTTATATACGGGGGCAGGGGGCACCCTAGAACACACAACAGACAATCTCTTAGCCGTGTGCGGTGTCCCCCTCCACTGTTACACACCTCGGTCATATCGTCGTAGTGCTTAGGAGAAGCCCTGCTCCGGTAACTTCGTCATCACCATCGCCATGCCGTTGTGATGACGAAACTCTCCCTCAGCCTCAACTGGATCAAGATTACGAGGGACGTCATTGAGCTGAACGTGTGCTGAACACAGAGGTGCCGTACGTTCGGTGCTAGGATCGGTCGGATCGTGAAGATGTACGACTACTTCAACCGCGTTGAAATAACGCTTTCGGTTACGGTCTACGAGGGTACGTAGACAACACTCTCCCCTATCGTTTCTATGCATCACCATGATCTTGCGTGTGCGTAGGAATTTTTTTAAAATTACTATGTTCCCCAACAGTGGCATCCGAGCCAGGTTTATGCGTAGATGTTATATGCACGAGTAGAACACAAGTGAGTTGTGGGTGATACTAGTCATACTGCTTCCCAGCATGTCATACTTTGATTCGACGGTATTGTTGGATGAAGCGGCCCGGACCGACATTATGGGTACGCTTACGCGAAACTGGTTCTACCAACGTGCTTCGCGCACAGGTGGCTGGCGGGTATCAGTTTCTCCAACTTTAGTTCAATCGAGTGTGGCTACGCCTGGTCCTTGTTGAAGGTTAAAACAACACATACTTGATGAAATATCATTGTGGTTTTGATGCGTAGGTAAGAACGGTTCTTGCTCAGCCCGTAGCAGCAACGCAAAACTTACAACAACAAAGTAGAGGACGTCTAACTAGTTTTTGCAGAGCATGTTGTGATGTGATATGGTCAAGACATGATGCTAAATTGTATTGTATGAGATGATCATGTTTTGTAGCGGAGTTATTGGCAACTGGCAGGAGCCATATGGTTGTCGCTTTATTGTATGAAATGCAATCGCCATGTAATTGCTTTACTTTATCACTAAGCGGTAGCGATAGTCGTAGAAGCAATAGTTGGCGAAACGACAACGATGCTACGATGGAGATCAAGGTGTCGCGCCGGTGACGATGGTGATCATGACGGTGCTCTGGAGATGGAGATCAAAGGCACAAGATGATGATGGCCATCATATCACTTATATTGATTGCATGTGATGTTTATCCTTTATGCATCTTATTTTGCTTAGTTCGATGGTAGCATTATAAGATGTTCTCTCACTAAATTTCAAGGTACAAGTGTTCTCCCTGAGTATGCACCGTTGCGACAGTTCTTCGTGCTGAGACACCAAGTGATGATCGGGTGTGATAAGCTCTACGTTCACATACAACAGGTGCAAGCCTGTTTTGCACACGCAGAATACTCGGGTTAAACTTGACAAGCCTAGCATATGCAGATATGGCCTCGGAACACTGGAGACCGAAAGGTCGAGCGTGAATCATATAGTAGATATGATCAACAAAGTGATGTTCACCACTGAAAACTACTCCATCTCACGTGATGATCGGACATGGTTAAGTTGATTTGGATCACGTGATCATTTAGATGACTAGAGGGATGTCTATCTACGTGGGAGTTCTTAAGTAATATGGTTAAATTGAACTTTAATTTGTCATGAACTCAGTCCTGATAGTATTTGCATAACTATGTTGTAGATCAATAGCTTGCGACGTTGCTCCCCGTTTATTTTGATATGTTCCTGGAGAAAAACTATGTTGAAAGATGTTAGTAGCAATGATGCGGACTTGGTCTGTGATCTGAGGATTATCATCATTGCTGCACAGAAGAATTATGTCCTTGATGCACTGCTAGGTGATGGACCTATTGCAGGAGCATATGCAGACGTTATGAACGTTTGGCAAGCTCGATACGATGACTACTTGATAGTTTAGTGCACCATGCTTTACGGCATAGAATTGGGGCTTCAAAGACGTTTTGAACGCCACGGAGCATATGAGATGTTCCAAGAGTTGAAATTAGTATTTCAGACTCATGCCCATGTCAAAAGGTATGAGAACTTTGACAAGTACTTTGCCTATAGGATGGAGGAGAACAGCTCAGCTAGTGAGCATGTGCTCAGAATGTCTGAGTACTACAATCACTTGAATCAAGTGGGAGTTAATCTTCCAGATAAGATAGTGATTGACAGATTTCTCTAGTCACTATCACCAAGTTACTAGAACTTCATGATGAACTATAATATGCAAGGGATAACGCAAATGATTCCCAAGCTCTTCGTGAAGCTGAAATCAACGAAGGTAGAAATAAAGAAAAGCATCAAGTGTTGATGGTTGACAAGACCACTAGTTTCAAGAAAAGGGCAAAGGGAAGAAGGGGAACTTCAAAAAGAATGGCAAGCAAGTTGCTGCTCCCATGAAGAAGCCCAAAGCTAGACCCAAGCCTGAAACTAAGTGCTTCTACTGCAAAGGAAATGGTCACTGGAAGTGGAACTGCCCTAGATACTTGGCGGATAAGAAGGATGGCAAAGTGAACAAAGGTATATTGGATATACATGTTATTGATGTGTACTTTACTAGTGTTTATAGCAAACCCTCGATATTTGATACTGGTTCAGTTGCTAAGATTAGTAAATCGAAACAGGAGTTGCAGAATGAACGTAGACTAGTTAAGGGTGAAGTGACGATGTGTGTTGGAAGTGGTTCCAAGATTGATATGGTCATCATCGCACACTCCCTGTACTTTCGGGATTAGTGTTGAACCAAAATAAATGTTATTTGGTGTTTGCGTTAAGCATGAATATGATTGTATCATGTTTATTGCAATAGATTATTCATTTAAGTTAAAGAATAATTGTTATTCTGTTTACATGAATAAAACCTTTTGAGGTCATACACCCAAGGTGAATGGTTTGTTGAATCTCGATCGTAGTGATACACATATTCATAATATTGGTGCCAAAAGATGCAAAGTTGATAATGATAGTGCAACATATTTGTGGCACTGCCGTTTAGGTCATATTGGTGTAAAGCGCATGAAGAAACTCCATGCTGATGGAGTTTTGGAATCACTTGATTATGAATCACTTGATGCTTGCGAACCATGCCTCATGGGCAAGATGACTAAGACTCTGTTCTCCGGAACAATGGAGCAAGCAACAGACTTGTTCAAAATAATACATACTGATGTATGCAGTCTGATGAGTGCCGAGGCTCGCGGTGGGTATCGTTATTTTCTAACCTTCACAGATGATTTGAGGAGATATGGGTATATCTACTTAATGAAACACAAGTCTGAAACATTTGAAAAGTTCAAAGAATTTCAGAGTGAAGTGGAAAATCATCATAACAAGAAAATAAAGTTTGTACAATCTGATCATGGAGACGAATATTTGAGTTATGAGTTTGGCCTTCATTCAAAACAATGTTGAATAGTTTCACAACTCAAGCCACCTGGAATACCACAGTGTAATGGTGTGTTCGAACATCGTAACCGCACTTTAGATATGGTGCAATCTATGATGTCTCTTACCGATTTACCACTATCATTTTGGGGGTTATGCATTAAAGACAGATACATTCACATTAAATAGGGCACCATCTAAATTCGTCAAGACGACACCATATGAACTGTAGTTTGGCAAGAAACCAAAGTTGTCGTTTCTTAAAGTTTGGGGCTGCGATGCTTGTGTGAAAAAGCTTCAACCTGATAAGCTCGAACCCAAATCGGAGAAATGGGTCTTCATAGGATACCCAAAGGAGACTGTTGGGTACACCTTCTATCACAGATCCAAAGGCAGATATTCGTTGCTAAGAATGGATCCTTTCTAGAGAAGGAGTTTCTCTCAAAAGAAGTGAGTGGGAGGAAAGTAGAACTTGATGAGGTAATTGTACCTTCTCCTGAACTGGAAAGTAGTTCATCACAGAAATCAGTTCCAGTGATTCTTACACCAATTAGTGAGGAAGCTAATGATGATGATCATGAAGCTTCGGATCAAGTTACTACCAAACCTCGTAGGTCAACCAGAGTATGTTTCGCACCAGAGTGGTATGGTAATCCTATTCTGGAGTTCATGTTACTTGACCATGATGAACCTACGAACTATGAGGAAGCGATGATGAGCCCAGATTCCGTGAAATGGCTTGAGGCCATGAAATCTGAGATGGGATTCATGTATGAGAACAAAGTGTGGACTTTGGTTGACTTGCCCGATGATCGGCAAGCCATAGAAAATAAATGGATCTCCAAAAGGAAGACATACGCTGATAGTAGTGGTACTATCTACAAAGCTCGAATTGTCGCAAAACTGTTTTCGACAAGTTCAAGGTGTTGACTACGATGAGATTTTCTCACTTGTATCGATGATTAAAAGTTTGTCCGAATCATGTTAGCAATTGCCGCATTTTATGAAATTTGGCAAATGGATGTCAAACCTCCTTTCCTTAATGGACTTCTTAAAGAAGAGGTGTATGTGATGCAACCAGAAGGTTTTGTCGATCCTAAAGGTTATAACAAAGTGTGCAAAGCTCCAGCGATCCATCTATGGACTGGTGCAAGCATCTCGGAGTTGGAATATACGTTTTGATAGTGTGATCAAAGCATATAGTTTTATACAGACTTGCGGTCAAGCCTGTATTTATAAGAAAGTGAGTGGGAGCACTACAACCTTTCTAATAAGTATACGTGAATGACATATTGTTGATCGGGAATGATGTAGAATTTTCTAGAAAGCATAAAAGGAGTGTTTGAAAGGAGTTTTTCAAAGAAAGACCTCAATGAAGCTGCTTACATATTGAGCTATATCCCCCCCGAGCCAAGTGGAGTATGCGTGACATCAAGATCTATAAAGATAGATCAAGACGCTTGATAAGTTTTTTCAATGATTACATACCTTGACAAGTTTTTGAAGTAGTTCAAAATAGAACAGTCAAAGAAGGAGTTCTTGCCCATGTTGCAAGGTGTGAAATTGAGTAAGACTCAAAGCCTGACCACCGCAGAGGATAGAAAGAGAATGAAAGTCATTCCCTATGCCTCAGCCATAGGTTCTATAAAGTATGCCATGATGTGTACCAGATATATTGTATACCCTACACTGAGTTTGGCAAGGGAGTACAATAGTGATCTAGGAGTAGATCACTGGACAGCGGTCAAAATTATCCTTAGTAGAATAAGGATATGTTTCTCGATTATGGAGGTGACAAAAGGTTCATCGTAAAGGGTTACGTCATTGCAAGTTTTGACACTGATCCAGATGACTCTAATTCTCAATCTGGATACATATTGGAAGTGGGAACAATTAGCTAGAGTAGCTCCGTGCAGAACATTTTTGACATAGAAATTTGCAAAATACATACGGGTCTGAATATGGCAGACCCATTGACTAAACTTCTCTCACAAGCAAAATATGATCACACCTTAGTACTCTTTGGGTGTTAATCACATGGCGATGTGAACTAAGATTACTGACTCTAGTAAACCCTTTGAGTGTTGGTCACATGGCGATGTGAACTATGGGTGTTAATCACATGGTGATGTGAATTATTGGTGTTAAATCACATGGCAATGTGATCTAGATTATTGACTCTAGTGCAAGTGGGAGTCTGAAGGAAATATGCCCTAGAGGCAATAATAAAGTTGTTATTTATATTTCCTTATATCATGATAAATGTTTATTATTCATGCTAGAATTTTATTAACCGGAAACTTAGTACATGTGTGAATACATAGACAAACAGAGTGTCACTAGTATGCCTCTACTTGACTAGCTCGTTGAATCAAAGATGGTTAAGTTTCCTAGCCATTGACATGAGTTTTCATTTGATTAATGGGATTACATCATTAGAGAATGATGTGATTGACGTGACCCATTCCGTTAGCTTAGCACTTGATCGTTTAGTATGTTGCTATTGCTTTCTTCATGACTTACACACGTTCCTATGACTATGAGATTATGCAACTCCCGAATACCGGAGGAACACTTTGTGTGCTACCAAACTTCACAACGGAACTGGGTGATTATAAAGGTGCTCTACAGGTGTCTCCGATGGTGCTTGTTGAGTTGGCATAGATCGAGATTAGGATTTTTCACTCCAATTGTCGAAGAGGTATCTCTGGGCCCTCTCGTTAATGCACATCACTATAAGACTTGCAAGAAATGTGACTAATGAGTTAGTTACGGGATGATGCATTACGGAACGAGTAAAGAGACTTGCCGGTAACGAGATTGAACTAGGTATTGAGATACCGACGATCGAATCTTGGGCAAGTAACATACCGATGACAAAGGGAACAACATATGTTGTTATGCGGTTTGACCAATAAAGATCTTCGTAGAATATGTAGGAACCAATATGAGCATCCAGGTTCCGCTATTGGTTACTGACCGGAGACGTGTCTCGGTCATGTCTACATAGTTCTCAAACCCGTAGGGTCCGCACGCTTAACGTTCGGTGATGATCGGTATTATGAGATTATCTGTTTTTATGTACCGAAGATAGTTCGGAATCCCGGACATGATCACGGACATGACGAGGAGTCTCTAAATGGTTGAGACATAAAGATTGATATATTGGATGACTATATTCGGACACCGGATGAGTTCCGGGGTCACCGATATTTATTCGAGTGCCTTGGGGTTATCGAAACCCCTGGGGGATATAATGGGCCAACATGGGCCTTGTGGGAGAGAGAGGAGAGGGCCTAGAGCTGCCCCCCCTTGGGAGTCCGAATTGGACAAGGAGGGGGGCGGCGCCCCCTCCTCCCTCTCTCCCTCTCCTTCCTTTCCCCTTCCCCCTTCTAGTAGGACTAGGAAAGGATGAATCCTACTCCTACTAGGAGGAGGATTCCTCCTCTCCTTGGGCGCACCAAGGGCCGGCCGGCCTCCCCCTTGCTCCTTTATGTACGGGAGCAGGGGGCATCCTAGAACACACAACAGACAATCTCTTAGCCGTGTGCGGTGCCCCCCTCCATGGTTACACACCTCCATCATATCGCCGTAGTGCTTAGGCGAAGCCCTGCGGTGGTAACTTCATCATCACCGTCGCCACGCCGTCGTGCTGACGAAACTCTCCCTCGGCCTCAGCTAGATCAAGAGTATCATTTTGAGCATTTACAGCCGTTATGTTGTCCGAGTCATCCCAGATCTCTAAATAGTCTGATGCATTTGCAAATCCCTTCTCTCCATTTCTAATGTTCATTTGGGCCAGATTAATCACACAAATTAGTATCTTGAGGTACTCCGCTGCCTCGACATATATGTTGAATTTATTATTATGACCCTAGGTGTTTTAGGGAGTCACCCAGTAATCTAGTCATGTTTTGTGTTCCCGGTGTGGTCATACTGGCCATTATTCTCGAAAGCATCCTGTGATGCCATTTAGTAGTAGGTATTCTATTTCTGGGTTCCTGAACCCGAGATTCACCCTACTTCATGTTGTTAGTATTTGCTAGTTCCTTTAGGATATTAGTAACCTTTGCGATAGCCCTCGAGGTCCGTGGTATTTCCTTCTTCCAAATACCATGAACCATTAAGGCAGAAGTTCTTTGAACCAAAAGATCACAATCAGAGTACTCTTGAGGAGTTCTCCATTCATAATTGTGAATCTGCCAGTTCTACCCTTTCCGCATGGGTTATCCGGAAGAAATGTTGAGCTTCGCTCGACATACTAATCTATGCATCCACAACTCAGAAAGTTATGTGTTCCTCGAGTTGTTCCTCCTTAGTTGTATTCTGACCCCCGTCTATCAATTGATAGTCAAGGGTATGTGTGCGATCTTGTTTATCGATGACTATTATCCTTGTGGTCCGTCAAGCCATTCTAGTCCGGAATGACTAGGAGAAACAAACTCCAGTACCTCATCCATTTCTAGGATTGGGTCAAAGCAGTTGTATTCCGCAGGTCAAATGCCAATGCAGCTTTTGATTCTGTTCCACATGGAGTGTTACCATCTTTATGTTAAGAATGTCATGAGAATTGCACCACCTCTTATGGATTCTTGACGTAGTGATACCTCTCGGCATCATCATTCGCTCCTCGGTTTCATGTTGTTGCAACCGGAATACCGACAAGTGAACTGTGATGTGTGAAATCAATACTCCGAGAAACTCGTTGCTTGGTAGTAAATGGACAATATTATCATTCTTAGCGTGTTGGTTATTGAATCATCATCCTAAGATTGATCGTGCTACCTAGTCCTTATTTCCGGTGCACTCTTCGATCAATGAGTTAGGATTATTCAATCCCTTGCTTATTGTTCATATCGTCTTGCCTGGAAAAGCAAGATTGTTCTCGAGCCTAGTAACATACCGGTGGTTCGTGATTTTCCGAATATCTTCTCGGAAGTATTACCGGGTTGATTCCTGACTATTATGTTGAGCTCGTGATCATGTTGGTTTTCTTCTAAACCACCCATTCTCCAAGAATCTGTGTTGAATACCCTGAGCTAGTTGGTTAAGCTGAACAACAACTTGGAGAGTTGGCAGATAAAAGCTTGCCTAACTTAGTTCGTTCCAAAGGGATATTCTTGTGTAGTGTGTGTTGAAGAAAGATGATATCTTCATTGATTGGTCCCTGTGATCAGTTGTTGGACCTGTTGTCTTATCAATCCCTTGATTTGAGTGTGGGCTATCGTCAAATCAAATCAGTACCAGCGATGTTCGTAATGTTGTCTTACTCGTGGTTGATCCCTCGAGCATACACCATTACATCTTTTGGTCTGACCAATGCTATCACCTTGTTCACATGATGGTGGAAGTCCTGTGATATGGAAATTCCGATGAGTTGCTGTTGAACCCCATCAGCAGCATCTTGTCTCCCCCATGATTCATGCTGAACATCAACCTAGTGTTGAAAATTTTATAAGCAATGCCTTCGTGTTCTATTCATGAAGCTTATGCTTGGATGGAAGGAGTGACTTCCTCTAGTTCATGTGCAATTGAAGCAAGTTGCCACCGTGAACTCGAGAAAGATTGTTTTTGTTTTCCCTGGTACCATCCCAAGTCAGTCATGCATGTGCGAAGCATGCTATGGTTTGACAGGCTCGCAACCTACATTCCATATATATCCCTAGCACACCAAGCCACTGACTGATTTGCTCAAGGAGAAGGAGTTCCTTCATAACAGCTAATCCGGACTTATGAAAAGATTTCAATATCCTTGATGATGGTTCCCCCACCTGAACTTGGTAGTGTTTAATATAAGACTACCACGTGGCCATGCTTGTCTGGGACAACATGTTCACATGTTTGTAGCAGAACCGCTCATGTTTTGGAGCCTACTACCATAGTCCATCTCCCAAGAATCTCGCAACGTTATCTCGTCGATTTGTGTTGCTACTTTTCTTTCCGGACATGCTGAGTCTGAAGAATCCTGTTACTAACCAGATCTGAATCTCAGGCAGATATGATGGTTAGAACATTTCCAGCAGTTGCGTCTTGTTCCCAGCTTGCACCGCCATTGTGCCAATTTTTCCATGGGCTGCCTTTCTCAGCAGTTGTTATCCAGGATCATCTTCAGAAGTGGATTTATCATGGATCCCAACCATTTTCGATGATAAGCAAAAATCATCCATTGCGTTGTCTTCAACAAGGTAGTCCACATTATCCATCCTAGTCTGAGTATGCCATTTCTTCGAGCTCTTTCAAACGATCGATTGTGATTGCCTTAGGCTGGTATGAAGAGTTTCAATGATCTCTGAATCAAAAGTAATTCTTTTTGCCACTTAAGGGAACAGTCCAACGAGTCACCTTTCTCGAGGTGCCCCGTTACGGGATCATGGCAAATATTTCCTCGCCACCTTGGCACCGTCCACCATCTTTCTAAGCGTGGAATTGTTACCCACCAATCAACCCCATCGTTTGTTCTTCCATCCCTCTCAATGTGTTTTGTGTCTCAACTCGAGATGTTTCAACATCTCATTCCGCGAGTTGATCTTGAGTGCTCGATCTTCGAGGAGATCGTTTCCTATAGAGTATTATTTTTGTCGCCATCGTGTTGGATGAAGATCTTGAAAGCAAGGATGTCAAGTTCAATTGGAGCAATGAGCCAACATCTTCGGGAAGGGCAATTGGATCGACAAGTTCGTGTTAGTTAGTGTCCTTCTGTCTTCTTACCTCACGTCTTGAATCTCGGGACGAGATTCTTGTTTAGTGGGGGTGAGTTGTCACAGCCCTAGCTTAGTCCTTGCCTGACTCTACATAAGCATTCATGTCATCATGTTTAAATTTATTGAACTTGAAATGGGGATTGTTTAAACCCTAGCACTAAATCAATCCATCTAGGCTTGATTAAAATCTTTTTCAACAAACCCAAAATGTCCCTAAGAAAAGTTCATGATTTCTGGTTAAGGTGAAAACCTCTCCAAAAAATGATGAATATATTTCTAGGTCATCTTTGGATTTTTGAATTAACACAAAAGTATTTGAATTGGAGCCGTTTAAATGCTATATATATTTTAAATGGTCCAAATATTCTGAATTTATTTGTGGGGCCCTGAAATAATTCAGATAACCTCCAAAATAATTTTCAGAATTATATAAAATGATTTAGTTCCTAAACTAAATCAGAACAAAGAAAACAAAACAGAAAAGAAAAACAGGAAAAGGAAAAGGCTTACCTGGCCTTACCTGGCAGCCCACCTGGCTGGCCCAGCAGGTGGCCTAGCCCATCAGGGCCCATGCCAGTCATCCTCTACCTCTGCCAGTAGGCAGAGGAGGGAGGACAGCGCACGCGCGCGCCGTGGCGACACGCCACCTCCCTGCCTGCCTGCGTCCCTCACCACCGCGATGCCTGAACCGCCTCCCCGGCCTCCCCTCGACCCATGTGCACCGCACTTTTTTGCTCTCCGCCTCTCTCTCGCCGTTCCCCAACAACACCCGAGCGTGCTCGCCGCCGCCGACCACCGCAGCCGTGGCCACTGCCTTCCCCGCGCCTCTTCGATGTGCTCCCGTGCTCCACCCTGACCTCCTCTTCCCCCTCACCGAGCCGCGCAATGCCGGAAGCCCTAAAACGCTGCCAACGCCGTCTTCTTCAACCTCGGTCCGCCGAGATCGCCGGCGACCGCTCGCCGTCACCAACCCTTCCCCGAGCCCACCGAGCTTCTCTACGTGACCGCTGTGAGCCACTGACCTCCCCCATGTTCTTTTCTTTCCCCGTGCGCCATAGCGACCGCACCGCGCTCAACGGAACATGCCGCCGCCCGCACTCGTCGCCGGTGACGCTCCGGTGACCATTTGGTCCCGGGCATGCGCCCAACGCGCTCCCCGCATCGTGTAGAGTCTTTGTAGCACCTCGCCGCGCTCAGTTGTGCACCGCAGCCCCATCCCCGCTCGCACCCGAGCTCCGATCGCCGCAAACCTCGCCGCCGGTGCTACTCTGGCCACTCCCCGACCGCGCCACCACCCCGGTTGGATGCGGACGAGCGTCCGCATCCCGTAGTTGCGCTCCGCGCGCCAAACGTCGCTCCGTAGGCAAAACCCGCACCGCCCCGCCACGTCTGGCCTCGCCGGCGGCTAAACACCGGCGAGTTTGACCCCATTTGACCACGTTTGACCCCGTGTGGGCCCAGGTTGACTTTCCCCCTGAGTCTATGACAGGTGGGGCAGGCCTGTTAATTAGGTTAGGATTAGTGTTAACTGAATATTAGTTAGACTAATGACCTGATACGCGGGACCCACTAGTCAGTTTGACCTGGGCCGCCCCTGTTGACTTGCTGACGTCACACCGATGTCATGCTGACGCAGTTAATAATTTTCTGGATTTAATATAATTCAGGAAATTCAAGAAAATAGTCTAAACTTCAAAAATTCATAGTAATTCAACCGTAGCTCCAAATGAATTAATTTATATATGAAAAATTATCAGAAAAAATCAAGGAATCCATCTGTACCATTTTCATGCATGTTTGAAAAATTTTTGTCCTCTGTTTTGGACAAAAAAAATACAGGGCATTTAAATAATCATATATGGAGTTGGAATTTGAATCATGTATTCAAACCAACTTCATTTAAATCATAGCTAGTTGCATTAGCCCAATCAACAGCATATTGCCATGTCATGATCATGCATCATATTGTGCATTGCATTGATGGTGTTCTTCCTTGTTTGCCGGTGATTGTCCCCTCCCAGTAGACGACGTTCGAAGATGAGTTCGATGACACCGATGAAGAACTATATTATCTTCAGAAGTGTCAGGAAAGCCAAACCCCCCTTGTTCATTCCGATACAATCCTACTCTCTCGCTCCTGCTTTCTTTTACTGCATTAGGACAACAACGATTCATCTGTTACTTGTTGCGGTAGCTGAACCACTTTATCCTCTGCATGACCTGTCATTCCACAGTAAATAGATGAAACCCACTAGCATGAGTAGGAGTTGTTTGAGCCCTGTTGTGCCTACTCATTCATGCTTGTTTGTCATGCCTGCTACTGCTTAGAGTTGAGTCAGGTCTGATTCATCAGGGATGAATCAGAGGTGTGTGAACATGTCCTACTGTGTGTGAGCTAAATGTGTGAACACGATTTGGTAAAGGTATCGGTGAGAGGCCATGTAGGAGTACATGGTGGGTTGTCTCATTGAAGCCGTCCTCAGGAACTGAGTTCTGTGTTTGTGATCCATGAACAGTTACTACCACACATTGGGATCCTTAATTGACTCTCTCGACTTATTAATCGCCCTTGTCCTTTGTCCAGGAGTTGCAACTAGTTTCTGGTGTTTGTACGATATGTGTTGGAGGCCGTGCGTAGCGCTGACCCTAGGGGTGGGCTATGATGCGGTAGATACACCGTGGCACAGTGCACCGAGCGCCCTTTGGTTTCTCGGGAACCCTGCACACATCGTTTGGGGCTGTGAGCGAAACTCCGGCCAGATCTCCTCGTGGATGGAACCCGAATAGGCGATAGACCTGGACTAGAGACTTGTGTGGTTAGTCAGGTCGTGGCCGACTCCCTCGCCAGGCTTTCGCTTGAAGGTTGCCGAGATACACGACGTGTACATGGTGGTAAGTGGCGAGAGCGTGTGTGAAGAAGTACACCCCTACAGGGTTAATATGATCTATTCGAATAGCCGTGTCTGCGGTAAAGGACTTCTGGGTTGCCTATAACAGTTCATAGACAAGTGAAAGTGGATACTCTAAAATGCGCAAGATAAGCGTGAGTGCTATGGATGGCGTTCTCGTAGGGAGACGGGAACGTATCCATAGTGGTGTATTGATATGGTGAATATGTGGACTCGTGTGTGCCACCTCAAAAGAGTTACTTGCAGTCGTAGTGTAGGATAGCCACCGAGTCAAAGCTGGCTTGCTGCAGTCATACTCCACCACCCCCTTTGTTGATAATGATGCATATGTAGTTAGTTCTGATGTAAGTCTTGCTGAGTACATTTGTACTCACGTTTGCCTATTTTATGTTTTGCAGAGAGACGTCAGTCTCGCTAGTAGTTCCGGGTGGACTTCGACGTTTAGCTTGATACCTCAGCTACGATTTTGTACCCTCGGCAGGATCTGGTAGATAGTCAGGCTTCTCAGCCTTTTTCATTTGTAGATGTCTGTACTCAGACATGTTAAGCTTCCGCATGTGCTTTGACTTGTATGCTCTGAATGTTGGGTCATGAGACCCCTGTTTGTAATATCTCGCTCCTCGGAGCCTAATGAATAAATACTTGAGTCGTAGAGTTATGTTGTGATGCCATGTTGTATTTACACATATCGAGCATATTGTGTGTATGTCTGAAATGCTTGGTATGTGTGGGATCCGACAATCTGGTTGTTTATCCTTGGCAGCCTCTCTTATGGGGAATGTAGTCTAGTGCTTCCTTGAGCCATAGTAGTCCGCTACAGCCCGGTTCACCGGAGTCCTGCTAGCCCAGCACTACTGCTCAGGACACTTGACTGGCCGGCATGTGTTTCACTTTGTTCCTGTGTCTGTCCCTTCGGGGAAATGTCACGCGGTGGCATCCGGAGTCCTGCCTAGCCTGCTACAGCCCGGGTTACCGGAGTCCTGTTAGCCCAGTGCTACAGCCCGGATGTATGCGTTGATGACCGATATGCTCGATGTGATTCATGTATGCCTGTCCCCATGGGTTAGCGCCGCTTTGGGTTCACGACTAGCCATGTCAGCCCGGGTTCTCTGTCATATGGATGCTAGCAACACTATCATATACGTGAGCCAAAAGGCGCAAACAGTCCCGGGCCATGGTAAGGCGACACCCGTGGGAATACCGTGTGTGAGGCCGCAAAGTGATATGAGGTGTTACAGGCTAGATCGGTGTGACTTAGAATCGGGGTCCTAACAGCGTTGGTATCAGAGCCTGACTGCCTGTAGGATTACCAAGCCAAACCTGTCGAAGTTGTGTCTAGAAATGCTTTAGTTATGTAAGGGAATTGATTGTGGAAGGGAACGTAAGGCTCTTTTTACTCCTTATACCTCATGGCCTTCTGATCTGAGTCATCCTTTTCTCTTCTACGGGGATTAAGAACTAGGCCTTCTCATCTATCTATCAGGATGACGTGTTACTAATCCATAGACTTATGGAAATGATAGTTTCAAATCTTAGTTCAGTTTTTACTACTTCCGTGTGTTCATAGTTGGTCCCGGAACCTTGATATTGTGCTTCTGAGTGGCTATGCCACCATTTTTGCAGGATGTCTCAAATCATTTTGAGCATTTCCAGCCGTTATGCTGTCCGAGTCATCCCAGATCTCTAAATAGTCTGATGCATTTGCAAATCCCTTCTCTCCATTTCTAATGTTCATTTGGGCCAGATTAATCACAGAAATTAGTATGTTGAGGTACTCCGCTGCCTCGACATATATGTTGAATTTATTATTATGACCCTAGGTGTTTTAGGGAGTCACCTAGTAATCTAGTCATGTTTTGTGTTCCCGGTGTGGTCATACTGGCCATTATTCTCGAAAGCATCCTGTGATTCCATTTAGTAGTAGGTATTCTATTTCTGGGTTCCTGAATCCGAGATTCACCCTACTTCATGTTGTTAGTATTTGCTAGTTCCTTTAGGATATTAGTAACCTTTGCGATAGCCCTCGAGGTCCGTGGTATTTCCTTCTTCCAAATACCATGAAC
>LR880972.1:1003733650-1003747029 GCA_904067115.1 Aegilops sharonensis | reverse complement strand
CAGCCGTTATGCTGTCCGAGTCATCCCAGATCTCTAAATAGTCTGATGCATTTGCAAATCCCTTCTCTCCATTTCTAATGTTCATTTGGGCCAGATTAATCACAGAAATTAGTATGTTGAGGTACTCCGCTGCCTCGACATATATGTTGAATTTATTATTATGACCCTAGGTGTTTTAGGGAGTCACCTAGTAATCTAGTCATGTTTTGTGTTCCCGGTGTGGTCATACTGGCCATTATTCTCGAAAGCATCCTGTGATTCCATTTAGTAGTAGGTATTCTATTTCTGGGTTCCTGAATCCGAGATTCACCCTACTTCATGTTGTTAGTATTTGCTAGTTCCTTTAGGATATTAGTAACCTTTGCGATAGCCCTCGAGGTCCGTGGTATTTCCTTCTTCCAAATACCATGAACCATTAAGGCAGAAGTTCTTTGAACCAAAAGCTCACAATCAGAGTACTCTTGAGGAGTTCTCCATTCATAATTGTGAATCTGCCAGTTCTACACTTTCTGCATGGGTTATCCGGAAGAAATGTTGAGCTTCGCTCGACATACTAATCTATGCATCCATAACTCAGAAAGTTATATGTTCCTCGAGTTGTTCCTCCTTAGTTGTATTCTGACCCCCGTCTATCAATTGATAGTCAAGGGTATGTGTGCGATCTTGTTTATCGATGACTATTATCCTTGTGGTCCGTCAAGCCATTTTAGTCCGGAATGACTAGGAGAAACAAACTCCAGTACCTCATCCATTTCTAGGATTGGGTCAAAGCAGTTGTATTCCGCAGGTCAAATGCCAATCCAGCTTTTGATTCTGTTCCACATGGAGTGTTACCATCTTTATGTTAAGAATTTCATGAGAATTGCACCACCTCTTATGGATTCTTGACGTAGTGATACCTCTCGCCATCATCATTCGCTCCTCGGTTTCGTGTTGTCGCAACCGGAATACCGACAAGTGAACTGTGATGTGTGAAATCAATACTCCGAGCAACTCGTTGTTTGGTAGTAAATGGACAATATTATCATTCTTAGCGTGTTGGTTATTGAATCATCATCCTAAGATTGATCGTGCTACCTAGTCCTTATTTCCAGTGGACTCTTCGATCAATGAGTTAGGATTATTCAGTCCCTTGCTTATTGTTCATATCGTCTTGCCTGGAAAAGCAAAATTGTTCTCGAGCCTAGTAACATACCGGTGGTTCGTGATTTTCCGAATATCTTCTCGGAAGTATTACCGGGTTGATTCCTGACTGTTATGTTGAGCTCGTGATCATGTTGGTTTTCTTCTAAACCACCCATTCTCCAAGAATCTGTGTTGAATACCCTGAGCTAGTTGGTTAAGCTGAACAACAACTTGGAGAGTTGGCAGATAAAAGCTTGCCTAACTTAGTTCGTTCCAAAGGGATATTCTTGTGTAGTGTGTGTTGAAGAAACATGATATCTTCATCGATTGGTCCCTGTGATCAGTTGTTGGACCTATTGTCTTATCAATCCCTTGATTTGAGTGTGGGCTATCATCAAATCAAATCAGTGCCAGCGATGTTCGTAATGTTGTCTTACTCGTGGTTGATCCCTCGAGCATACACCATTACATCTTTTGGTCTGACCAATGCTATCACCTTGTTCACATGATGGTGGAAGTCCAGTGATATGAAAATTCCGATGAGTTGCTGTTGAACCCCATCAGCAGCATCTTGTCTCCCCCATGATTCGTGCTGAACATCAACCTTGTGTTGAAAATTTTATAAGAAATGCCTTCGTGTTCTGTTCATGAAGCTTATGCTTGAATGGAAGGAATGACTTCCTCTAGTTCATGTGCAATTGAAGCAAGTTGCCGCCGTGAACTCGAGAAAGATTGTTTTTGTTTTCCCTGGTACCATCCCAAGTCAGTCATGCATGTGCGAAGCATGCTATGGTTTGACAGGCTCGCAACCTTCATTCCATATATATCCCTAGCACACCAAGCCACTGACTGATTTTCTCAAGGAGAAGGAGTTCCTTCATAACAGCTAATCCGGACTTATGAAAAGATTTCAATATCCTCGATGATGGTTCCCCCACCTGAACTTGGTAGTGTTTAATATAAGACTACTACGTGGCCATGCTTGTCTGGGACAGCATGTTCACATGTTTGTAGCAGAACCGCTCATGTTTTGGAGCCTACTACCATAGTCCATCTCCCGAGAATCTCGCAACGTTATCTCGTCGATTTGTGTTGCTACTTTTCTTTTCGGACATGCTAAGTCTGAAGAATCCTGTTACTAACTAGATCTGAATCTCAGGCAGATATGATGGTTAGAACATTTCTAGCAGTTTTGTCTTGTTCCCAGCTTGCACCGCCATTGTGCCAATTTTTCCATGGGCTGCCTTTCTCAGCAGTTGTTATCCAGGATCATCTTCAAAAGTGGATTTATCATGGATCCCAACCATTTTCGATGATAAGAAAAAATCATCCATTGCGTTGTCTTCAACAAGGTAGTCCACATTATCCATCCTAGTCTGAGTATGCCATTTCTTCGAGCTCTTTCAAATGATCGATTGTGATTGCCTTAGGCTGGTATGAAGAGTTTCAATGATCTCTGAATCAAAAGTAATTCTTTTTGCCACTTAAGGGAACAATCCAACGAGTCACCTTTCTCGAGGTGCCCCGTTACAGGATCATGGCAAATATTTCCTCGCCACCTTGGCACCGTCCACCATCTTTCTAAGCGTGGAATTGTTACCCACCAATCAACCCCGTCGTTTGTTCTTCCATCCCTCTCGATGTGTTTTGTGTCTCAACTCGAGATGTTTCAACATCTCATACCACGAGTTGATCTTGAGTGCTCGATCTTCGAGGAGATCGTTTCCTATAGAGTATTCTTTTTGTCGCCATCGTGTTGGATGAAGATCTCGAAAGCAAGGATGTCAAGTTCAATTGGAGCAATGAGCCAACATCTTCGGGAAGGGCAATTGGATAGACAAATTCGTGTTAGCTAGTGTCCCCTCTGTCTTCTTACCTCACGTCTTGAATCTCGGGACGAGATTCTTGTTTAGTGGGGGTGAGTTGTCACAGCCCTAGCTTAGTCCTTGCCTGACTCTGCATAAGCATTCATGTCATCATGTTTAAATTAATTAAACTTGAAATGGGGATTGTTTAAACCCTAGCACTAAATCAATCCATCTAGGCTTGATTAAAATCTTTTTCAACAAACCCAAAATGTCCCTAAGAAACGTTCATGATTTCTGGTTAAGGTGAAAACCTCTCCCAAAAATGATGAATATATTTCTAGGTCATCTTTGGATTTTTGAATTAACGCAAAAGTATTTGAATTGGAGCCGTTTAAATGCTATATATATTTTAAATGGTCCAAATATTCTGAAGTTATTTGTGGGGCCCTGAAATAATTCAGATAACCTCCAAAATAATTTTCAGAATTATATAAAATGATTTAGTTCCTAAACTAAATCAGAACAAAGAAAACAAAACAGAAAAGAAAAACAGGAAAAGGATAGGGCTTACCTGGCCTTACCTGGCAGCCCACCTGGCTGGCCCAGCTGGTGGCCTAGCCCATCAGGGCCCATGCCAGTCATCCTCTACCTCTGCCAGTAGGCAGAGGAGGGAGGACAGCGCACGCGCGCGCCGTGGCGACACGCCACCTCCCTGCCTGCCTGCGTCCCTCACCACCGCGATGCCTGAACCGCCTCCCTGGCCTCCCCTCGACCCCTGTGCACCGCACTTTTTTCCTCTCCGCCTCTCTCTCGCCGTTCCCCAACCACACCCGAGCGTGCTCGCCGCCGCCGACTACCGCAGCCGTGGCCACTACCTTCCCCGCGCCTCTCCGACGTGCTCCCGTGCTCCACCCTGACCTCCTCTTCCCCTTCACCGAGCCGCGCAACACCGGAAGCCCTAAAACGCTGCCAACGCCGTCTTCTTCAACCTCGGTCCGCCGAGATCGCCGGCGACCGCTCGCCGTCACCAACCCTTCCCCGAGCCCACCGAGCTTCTGTACGTGACCGCTGTTAGCCACTGACCTCCCCCCTCTTCTTTTCTTTCCCCGTGCGCCATAGCGACTGCACCGCGCTCAACCGAACATGCTGCCGCCCGCACTCGTCGCCGGTGACGCTTCGGTGACCATTTGGTCCCGGGCATGTGCCCAACGCGCGCCCCGCATCGCGTAGAGTCTTCGTAGCACCTCGCCGCGCTCAGTTGTGCACCGCAGCCCCATCCCCGCTCACACCCGAGCTCCGGCCGCCGCAAACCTCGCTGCCGGTGCTACTCCGGCCACTCCCCGACCGCGCCACCACCCCGGTTGGATGCGGACGGGCGTCCGCATCCCGTAGCTGCGCTCCGCGCGCCAAACAGCGCTCCGTAGGCAAAACCCGCACCGCCCCGCCACGTGTGGCGTCGCCGGCGGCTAAACGCCGGCGAGTTTGACCCCATTTGACCACGTTTGACCCCGTGTGGGCCCAGGTTGACTTTCCCCCTGAGTCTATGACAGGTGGGGCCAGCCTGTTAATTAGGTTAGGATTAGTGTTAACTGAATATTAGTTAGACTAATGACCTGATACGCGGGACCCACTAGTCAGTTTGACCTGGGCCGCCCCTGTTGACTTGCCGACGTCACACCGACGTCATGCTGACGCAGTTAATAATTTTCTGGATTTAATATAATTCAGGAAATTCCAGAAAATAGTCTAAACTTCAAAATTTTATAGTAATTCAACCGTAGCTCCAAATGAATTAATTTATATATGAAAAATTATCAGAAAAATTCAAGGAATCCATCTGTACCATTTTCATGCATGTTTGAACAGTGTTTGTCCTCTGTTTTAGACAAAACAAATACAGGGCATTTAAATAATCATATATGGAGTTGGAATTTGAATCATGTATTCAAACCAACTTCATTTAAATCATAGCTATTTGCATTAGCCCAATCAACAGCATATTGCCATGTCATGATCATGCATCATATTGTGCATTGCATTGATGGTGTTCTTCCTTGTTTGCCGGTGATTGTCCCCTCTCAGTAGACGACGTTCGACGATGAGTTCGATGACACCGATGAAGAACTATATTATCTTCAGAAGTGCCAGGCAAGCAAAACCCCCCTTGTTTATTCTGATACAATCCTACTCTCTCACTCCTGCTTTCTTTTACTGCATTAGGACAACAACGATTCATCTGTTACTTGCTGCGGTAGCTGAACCCCTTATCCTCTGCATGACCTGTCATTCCACAGTAAATAGATGAAACCCACTAGCATGAGTAGGAGTTGTTTGAGCCCTGTTGTGCCTACTCATTCATGCTTGTTTGTCATGCCTGCTACTGCTTAGAGTTGAGTCAGGTCTGATTCATCGGGGATGAATCAGAGGTGTGTGAACATGTCCTACTGTGTGTGAGCTAAGTGTGTGAACACGATTTGGTAAAGGTAGCGGTGAGAGGCCATGTAGGAGTACATGGTGGGTTGTCTCATTGAAGCCGTCCTCGGGAACTGAGTTTTGTGTTTGTGATCCATGAACAGCTACTACCACACATTGGGATCCTTAATTGAATCTCTCAACTTATTAATCGCCCTTGTCCTCTGTCCAGGAGTTGCAACTAGTTTCTGGTGTTTGTAGGATATGTGTTGGAGGCCGTGCGTAGCGCTGACCCTAGGGGTGGGCTATGATGCGGAAGATACACCGTGGCACGGTGTACCGGGCGCCCGTTTGGTGTCTCGGGAACCCTGCACACATCGTTTGGGGCTGTGAGCGAAACTCCGGCCGGATCTCCTCGCGGATGGAACCCGAATAGGCGATAAACCTGGACTAGAGACTTGTGTGGTTAGTCAGGTCGTGGCCGACTCCCTCGCCATGCTTCCACTTGAAGGTTGCCGAGATACACGACGTGTACATGGTGGTAAGTGGCGAGAGCGTGTGTGAAGAAGTACACCCCTGCAGGGTTAATATGATCTATTCGAATAGCCGTGTCCGCGGTAAAGGACTTCTGGGTTGCCTATAACAGTTCATAGACAAGTGAAAGTGGATACTCTAAAATGTGCAAGATAAGCGTCAGTGCTATGGATGGCGTTCTCGTAGGGAGACGGGAACGGGTCCATAGTGGTGTATTGATATGGTGAATATGTGGACTTGTGTGCGCCACCTCAAAAGAGTTACTTGCAGTCGTAGTGTAGGATAGCCACCGAGTCAAAGCTGGCTTGCTGCAGTCATACTCCACCACCCCCTTTGTTGATAATGATGCATATGTAGTTAGTTCTGATGTAAGTCTTGCTGAGTACATTTGTACTCACGTTTGCCTATTTTATGTTTTGTAGAGAGACGTCAGTCTCGCTAGTAGTTCCGCGTGGACTTCGACGTTCAGCTTGATACCTCAACTACGATCTTGTACCCTCGGCACACTACTACAAAAAAGGCTATAGATGGAATGGCTACTAATGGCGCACCTGTGATGTGGTGCGCCATTAGTATATTCTAATGGCGCACCATGTCTCCGTGCGCCATTAGTAATATATTACTAATGGCGCACCTGGTGTGTGGTGCGCCATTAGTAGTTTGGAAAAAAAACATAAAAAAAAATTTTGTTACTAATGGCGCACCTTGGAGTGGTGCGCCATTACTAGTTTTAACTAGTAATGGCGCACTTTCCACTGGTGCGCCATTACTAAGTTTTTAAAAAAAAATCAAAAAAAAATATCATTTTTTTTTCAAAACTACTAATGGCGCACCGTGGGAGTGGTGCGCCATTAGTAGTTGAACTAGTAATGGCGCACCACCCCACGGTGCGCCATTAGTAACTTGGCCACCTTCCACCGAATGCACCCCCCCCCCCCCCGCGTGGATCAACACTACTAATGGCGCACCGTGGGGTGGTGCGCCATTAGTAGTTGAACTAGTAATGGCGCACCACTCCCACGGTGAGCCATTAGTAGTTTTGAAAAAAAAATGATATTTTTTTTTGATTTTTTTTTAAAAACTTAGTAATGGCGCACCAGTGGAAAGTGCGCCATTACTAGTTAAAACTAGTAATGGCGCACCACTCCAAGGTGCGCCATTAGTAACAAAATTTTTTTTTATGTTTTTTTTCCAAACTACTAATGGCGCACCACACACCAGGTGCGCCATTAGTAATATATTACTAATGGCGCACCTGGTGTGTGGTGCGCCATTAGTAGTTTGGAAAAAAAACATAAAAAAAAATTTTGTTACTAATGGCGCACCTTGGAGTGGTGCGCCATTACTAGTTTTAACTAGTAATGGCGCACTTTCCACTGGTGCGCCATTAGTAACTTGGCCACCTTCCACCGAATGCACCCCCCCCCCCCCCGCGTGGATCAACACTACTAATGGCGCACCGTGGGGTGGTGCGCCATTAGTAGTTGAACTAGTAATGGCGCACCACTCCCACGGTGAGCCATTAGTAGTTTTGAAAAAAAAATGATATTTTTTTTTGATTTTTTTTTAAAAACTTAGTAATGGCGCACCAGTGGAAAGTGCGCCATTACTAGTTAAAACTAGTAATGGCGCACCACTCCAAGGTGCGCCATTAGTAACAAAATTTTTTTTTATGTTTTTTTTCCAAACTACTAATGGCGCACCACACACCAGGTGCGCCATTAGTAATATATTACTAATGGCGCACCTGGTGTGTGGTGCGCCATTAGTAGTTTGGAAAAAAAACATAAAAAAAAATTTTGTTACTAATGGCGCACCTTGGAGTGGTGCGCCATTACTAGTTTTAACTAGTAATGGCGCACTTTCCACTGGTGCGCCATTAGTAACTTGGCCACCTTCCACCGAATGCACCCCCCCCCCCCCCCGTGGATCGCCTTTTCAGTTTTAAAAAAAATAAAAGAAAATGATGAAAATGTCAAAAAAATAAAATAAAATAAGTTTCCCATGTGATATGTGGTCTAGTTGTTGGGAAAATTTGCAAATATGAATTTCGACTTCATTTGCAAAATCTCTCGAGAATTTGTAAAAATGGGCATAACTTTTGCATACTAACTCGGATGAAAAAGTTTTTTATATGAAAAAATCATCTACTCGAAAAGTTACATCCAAATTTAACCGGGGGAACCCCGTTAAACATTTTCAAAATCCCCAAAAACCTAACAGAAAAAAAGTTACGGGGCTTTCAAGATCTAGCGGCAAAAAAATTCAAAAAATTTTAAAAAAAATTGGTTTTGAAATTTTTTTTTGATTTTTTTTCCAAAAAATGATACGTAATATGATCGAGAAGTTTGAAATATTTTTCAAAATTTCATCATAGTCATGAACATGAACAAAGTCCTAGACATCAATAAGGTATAACAGGATTGATATGCTAGATATATCAACAAGTGCCTGTGAACTGAGATGTTGCTGGGGTTGGATAGAACTCTGAAGTTAAGCGTGCTTGGGCTGGAGTAGTGTGAGGATGGGTGACCTTTCGGGAAGTTTGACCACGGAGTGCGATTTGACCTGAGATTAAGCATATTGACCCGAGATTAAGCCATAGTGAACTGAGATTAAGAAAAATTTGAAAAAAAAATTTAAAAAAATTCAAAAAAAAATAAAAAAAATTTATAAAAAAATTCTGAAAAAAAAATTTGAAACAAAAATTTACTAATGGCGCATCCAGAGGTGGTGCGCCATTAGTATGCCAAAGCACCTGGGTATACATGGCCCCTGGGAGGCATACTAATGGCGCACCCTGGCCTATACTAATGGCGCACCCGCGGTGCGCCATTAGTATACCAGATACTAATGGCGCACCAGGTGGTGCGCCATTAGTAAAAATTACTAATGGCGTACTATTAATGGCGCACCACAGATGCGCCATTAATAGCCATATTAGGTGCGCCATTAGTAGGGGTTTTTCTAGTAGTGGCAGGATCTGGTAGATAGTCAGGCTTCTCAGCCTTTTTCATTTGTAGATGTCTGTACTCAGACATGTTAAGCTTCCGCATGTGCTTTGACTTGTATGCTCTGAATGTTGGGTCATGAGACCCCTGTTGGTAATATCTCGCTCCTCGGAGCCTAATGAATAAATACTTGAGTCGTAGAGTTATGTTGTGATGCCATGTTGTATTTACACATATCGAGCATATTGTGTGTATGTTTGAAACGCTTGGTATGTGTGGGATCCGACAATCTGGTTGTTTATCCTTGGCAGCCTCTCTTATGGGGAAATGTAGTCTAGTGCTTCCTTGAGCCATAGTAGTCCGCTACAGCCCGGTTCACCGGAGTCCTGCTAGCCCAGCACTACTGCTCAGGACACTTGGCTGGCCGGCATGTGTTTCACTTCGTTCCTGTGTCTGTCCCTTCGGGGAAATGTCACGCGGTGGCATCCGGAGTCCTGCCTAGCCTGCTACAGCCCGGGTTACCGGAGTCCTGTTAGCCCAGTGCTACAGCCCGGATGTATACGTTGATGACCGACATGCTCGATGTGATTCATGTATGCCTGTCCCCATGGGTTAGCGCCGCTTTGGGTTCACGACTAGCCATGTCGGCCCGGGTTCTCTGTCATATGGATGCTAGCAACACTATCATATACGTGAGCCAAAAGCGCAAACGGTCCCAGGCCATGGTAAGGCGACACCCGTGGGAATACCGTGCGTGAGGCCGCAAAGTGATATGAGGTGTTACAGGCTAGATCGGTGTGACTTAGAATCGGGGTCCTGACACTATGTAGTCCTCAGGTTCATCTGCTTAGTCGATGATGGTAATGCAGTTGGCGTGGCTGTCGGCAACAGGGAAGATGATCCGAGGCAGCGAAAGAAAGTCTGCAGGGAGGATCTATGCTGCTGTGAGCGCTTCTGTCGATGGTGCACCTCAGGTGGGGTGGATGACGACACGGCAGGAGCAGGACATAACACACAAAGTTTTCTTTGACGCATATCTGAAAATGTAGTAAATCTGTGAGGGCTCCTTAGAATTGGAGGAATCTATAAACGCAGGGACAGGAAAAACACTGGAATAGGATAGGAATGCACGTGCAAAATAGATCATTTGGAAACATAGGATTTCAGTCAACCTGGGTGTTTGGTTCACATGAATTGGAAGAACACAGGAATGGAGAAACGTGGTCAAATTAAAGTCAAACCACGTGAAAATGAAAAAATAAGCATCTTATTATGCCAGTAATGCAATTAGTTATGTTCTTCATGCATATTAATTTGAAAAGGACGTCCAAGTGAATAAAATTCCTACATTTTTTCTTAGAAAGAGATACCAAAGGAAAAAAATCCTCCAGTTTTGCTTCGCTCCACTCCTTCTAACAGATTTGCACGAATAGTAGTTCCATAGCAAAGGATCCCTCAGGGATCGACATGAATCCAGAGTAACAAAGTGATGCGATGAGTGTACAACCTCTTTAGCATAGACTTGTGGACGTCAGCATCATTGAGTTGGACGTCGAGGATGGTGGTGCTCGTGTGACTGTCGGAGGCGGGGAATAAAATCTGAGGCCTCTGCAAATGGTGCCAAGGATACTGCTCCACTGTGATGGACGGTTCCGTACTTGGAGTAGCCCCGGTGAGGTGTACGGCGACGACGCTGAAGCAGGACAAGACAGACAATGTTAATCTGAAGTGGGACCCTAATATCATCTGCGATAGATGATGTAAAATACATCACCAAAAAGTGCTAGATGTAAAACGCATCAGTCGCGCCACGGCCGCTCCGACAGATGCTGTAAGTACTGTTCACTCTGAACTTAACTGAAGAAAATGAACTTTACAGTCAAAACTGAATTTTACTATTGAAACTGATTGAACTAGTAGCAGAGCATTGCAATAGATGTTTAGGGCATTCGAGCACTAGTAGCAAATAAGCAGTGATCTAAATCAGCAGATGCTCGAGCAGGGAACGCACTAGCAGAGAGCAAGTTGTGCAGTAGCACCGTGAGCGAGTGCTAAAGCAGCAACTCCTGTAGCTGCCGGAGGTCGTGCAGCTGCAGCAGCAGTGCAAGCGAGAGCAAGAGCAGAGCAGCAGCACGAACGAAACCAAGAGCAGTGCAGCAGCGCGACCGATAGCAAGAACAGAGCCGCAACGCGAGCGAGAACCGGAGCAGCCGCAGCTAGTGCCGTTGTGGAAGTCGCCGCCAAGGAACCAACGACATGGGGGAGAGACGCCGTGGATGATGTGGCCGGCGACGGCGCTGTCGATGGAGACCCGCCATGTCTGCTGGGTATCGAGCGCGGGCAACCCCGTGAGATCGAATAAAAGATAAAATGCAGCGGTGAGTGCAGAACCTCCTTAGTGGCGCCGAGTTGGCCTCGGCTTCATCGGAGGAATTGGTGAGGGTGCTGCGGTTCCGATGGGGCAGGTCAAGACGGCGCTGTGGGGATTGAGGTGGCGCGATAGATGAGGCGAACGTCGGAGCAGCTCCTTGGAGGTGGAGGACGGGGCGGCTGATCCAGCGGGATGACGAGATCAACGACGGATCCTCATCCGGTGCGGTGGATGAGGGAAAGCGAGCTGTTGCGATGAACGACGTAGTCGGGGAAGAGTCTCCGGCTGGGCGGCGGTTGGAAGGCCGACGGAGGAGCGTGGGTTTTGGCGGCCTCGGTGTACGAATGGGGGGGCGAAGTGGGAGGGGGAGCCAAGCTTAGGGACGCGCTTGTCCGAAATGTAGGGTAAGTTACCAGCGTACCCCCCATCGGTTTTGACACCGCGACGTGGAGCTTCATTTCCTGCTGAGGGGTAGAAGGGGGATTTCGCGTGTCCGGGCTGCGGGACCGATTTCGGATGAGGAGGGAGTTTTCGCGCGCATCCAAATTTCAGGATAACAAGGCGCGGCGTGGGTTGAAGAGGCAGGAGTTTCAAAGCAGGTGAGACAAAATATACTCGAGCTTGACAATTTCGGGATAACAAGGTGCGGATTCCTTGTTCGGCAGAACAAACTTAACGTGTAAAAAAACAATTCATACAAGACACAAGAGAGTCATGTCCCCTTTTACTATATTGCTATAGATGCCATTGAAAAAACTACAAGAAAAATGTAAAAAAAAAATCGGGAGAACTAGATTACCCTGCACAATACCAAATCGAGTCGCACTTCCCTCAATAACAACAAAAAACAAATCAATTCCCACCAAAAGAAAGAGTAATGTCCCTTTTTATATGATTACAAATGCCAGGATCTCGAATTTCAATTTTTTAATCCATGTTATGTTGAATTCGAATATATCGTTTGGTGACCTTGCGGTTTATAATTGATGGAGTCATACATTTTGATCTTCCATCATATATGAACATTTTACTCCACCATGTGAACATATATACTGTCGTCTACCATATGGACTAAATTTGAATCAATTTTCCTTATTTGAATACGGTTGTTGTCAAGTTATTCAATAATTTAAATATTATCTTGATAACAAAATCATCATATAGCAGTAATCATATTTCACTATGAACTACATGTACCATACGCTCTCCAATTCAAACATTTGTATCCATTTTATGTTGCATTCAAATCATAGTACATTATTTGTCTAGGTAGCGAGATGTTCGGGATAATCTAAACCCTGTTTTCATATGTATAATTTTTGGCTGAATTGGGACAAGTTTTGTTATAAGCTTCTTGCAAAACCGGAGATTCTCTCAACAAGCCTCGTGGTTCCGAGAGGGAACGTGTCACCTTTGTGTGCGAAACGATATACGATGCCTCCTCCCTGATTTTCTTTACAGAGGCAACATAGAACTATATGAGCACCCTATTAAATTTTGGAATTATTTCGGGTTCGTTTGGCCTTTTTATACATTAATTGAGTTTCTGGACTTTTAAAGTGCATAATCTAAATATGAACTGCATGCACATGCTCTGGTGCACCAAAGTTGGTTGAAAAATCACATGTATGTCCTTGGTTGAATTTCTAGGTCCCATGGAAGAAATGAGAATGAAATTCAAACATCTGGGCGTCGTGACTCAGCCGAGAACATCGAGAAACTTAGATTTTAAATTCATGTAAATCCAAAACTCGTCTGGAAATCAAGAAACTTGGCATGGTTTCATGTCATGGCACTAACAGGTTGAGGTAAAAAATTGGGCCGATTTGGACGCTCGTGGTTCTAAGAGGGAACGTGCCACCTTTGAGTGTGAAACGATATACGCTGCCCCCCCCCCCCACCCTTGAGTTTCTTAACAAAGGCAACATAGAACTACATGAGTGCCCTGTTAAATTTTGAAATTATTTCGGGTTCGTTTGTCATTTTTTATACATTAATTGAGTTTCTGGTCATTTAATGTGCATAAGTCAAATTTGAACTACAAGCACATGCTCTCGTGCAGCAAAGTTTGTTGAAAAATCACATTTGTGTCCTCGGGTGAATTTCTAGGTCCCATGCAAGAAATGAGAATAAAATTAAAACATCTGGGCATCGTGGCTCGGCCGAGAACATTGAGAA
>LR880972.1:1003721272-1003733335 GCA_904067115.1 Aegilops sharonensis | reverse complement strand
TGCTAAATTTTGGAATTATTCCGGGTTCGATTGTCATTTTTTATACATTAATTGAGTTTCTGGTCATTTAATGTGCATAAGTCAAATTTGAACTACAAGCACATGCTCTCGTGCACCAAAGTTGGTTGAAAAATCACATTTCTGTCCTCGGGTGAATTTCTAGGTCCCATGCAAGAAATGAGAATAAAATTCAACCATCTGGGCATCGTGGCTCGGCCGAGAACATTGATAAACTTGGTTTTTAAATTCTTGTAAATCCAAAACACATCTGAAAATCATGAAACTTGGCATGGGTGTCATGTCATGGTACTACCATGCTGTGGTAAAAGAATTGACCGAATAGGAACAGATTTTGGTATAAGCTTCTTGCAAACCGAAACTTCTCTCAAGAAGGCTCGTGGTTCTGAGAGGGAACGTGCCACCTTTAAGTGCGAAACGATATACGTTGTCCCCCTTGAGTTTATTTACAAACGCAACATAGAACTACATGAGTGCCCTGTTAAATTTTGGAAATCATTCCAGCTTCGTTTGGCCTTTTTTACACATTAATTGAGTTTTTGGTCATTTAATGTGCATAATTCAAATTTGAACTACGAGCACATGCTCCCGTGCACCAAAGTTGGTTGAAAAATCACATTAGTGTCCTCGGGTGAATTTCTATGTCCCATGCAAAAAATGAAAATAAAATTCTAACATCTAGGCATCGTGGCTCGGTCGAGAACATTGAGAAACTTGGTTTTAAAATCATGATACTTGGCATGGTGTCATGTCATGGTAGTACCATGCCATGGTAAAAAAATTGGCCGAATAGGAACAAATTTGGGTATAAGCTTCTTGCAAATCGGAGCTTCTCTCAAGAAGGCTCGTGATTCTGAGAGGGAACGTGTCACGTTTGTGTGCATAATTCAAATTTGAAATACAAGCACATGTTCCAGTGCACCAAACACTACTAGGAAAAGGGCTATAGATGGAATGGCCACTAATGGCGCACCTGTCATGTGGTGCGCCACTACTATATAGCAGTGGCGCACCTTGTCCAGGTGCGCCATTAGTGTGGAAGACAATAATGGCACACGAGGCACATGGTGCGCCACTAGTAACAATTTTTTTTCCAAACATACTAATGGCGCATCATGGCACGGTGCGCCATTACTAGTGCTAACGAATAATGGCGCACCGGGCACACAGTGCGCCACTACTGTTGTTTTTTTTATTCTTTTTTTGCAAAACTACTAATGGCGCACTGTAGCATAGTGCGTCATTACTAGTTAAATTAGTAATGGCGCACTGTGCCACGGTGCGCCATTAGAATATATACTTTTTTTTGCAAAACTTCTAATGGCGCACCAGCAGCAGGTGCGCCATTAGTAACCAGGGTTACTAATGGCGCATTTGCAGGTGGTGCGCCATTAGTAACCTGGGACCAACAAGATATTTTGGACATTAGCCCACCTACCCACTCACTTTCCCCACTTCATTCTCCCCACCTCCTCCTCCTCACCTCATTTGCACCATAGATTCATCCAAATTAAGTGGTTAAATTACCTTTTTTTGATAGGTAAGTAAGGGGGGAAGCTATCTTTATGTTGTTCTCCCTCTCCAACAACGTGCACATGCACTTTTTGTGGGCTAGCTAGATCTATGTATGTTCGTGGTGTTGCATATGTTTGTGGTGTTGCATATATGTTTGTGTTTGTAGGTACCGGTATTTGAAATGCGATAGTTGCCAATATTTTGCCGGAATGTTGATTCATTTCCGTTTCGGCGAGAATTGTGGCACTATGCATTCTTTTTGGTCCTATTTTTAGGGAAAGTCATGCCAAATTTTTTCTTGGTTCTAAAATATCGTTTTGCTCTACCCCGCAGGCCACCATGGTCCGCACGATGACCAAAGGCATCGTGAATAGGTTTTTGAGCTCCGCGAAGGCCGAGATGCTTCAAAAGAACGAGACGGAGATAAGATGTCCGTGTCGAAGATGCAAGCTGAAGAGCCTTATTGCGGACCCAGATTCCGGGCAGGTGCGGGACCACCTGCTCTTGCGTGGTTTCATGGATGGCTATCGGTGGCAACGTGATGAAGATGACTATGAATTCGTCCATGGGGGCCGGGCAAGATATGAGGAAGGGTAGCAAGACAACCACCGCGGCTCGGCCGGGCGAGAAGACGAAGAATCTCCAGGACATGATCAAGACGGTGATGCTGTACACAGTCATCATGTAGAAGATGCAGGACATGATGATGAGGAAGATGCCGGAGCAGATGAAGGGCATGATCATGAAGATGAAGATGCCGGCGGAGCAGACGACGATGGACCATCGATGGGCTGGGTGCAGGACCCTCATGTTCAAGAGCTGCTTCTCAAGCAGACGGATAACGCAAGAGCTGCCGCCCGAGAGAAAGCTAAGCTGGATCAACTAGAGATAGACGCGGTTACTCCATTGTATGAAGGATGCAGGCCCGAGGATACCTGCCTGAAAGTAACGCTCATGGCTCTGGAGATGAATGTAAAACACAAAATGACCGACACATGCTTCGACGAGAACATGACATTCTGGCGCGAACGTCTTCCCAAGGGGAACAAGTGCCCGACCAGTTTCGAGGAGGTGAAGAAAATCGTGTTTCCTCTGGATTTACCGCACGTGAAATACCATGTGTGCATGAACAATTGCATCATTTATCAGGACGAGCATGCGGAGTCTACCATATGTCCGTTGTGCGGCATCACTCGATACAAGAAGAGGAAGAAAGCTCCTCGAAAAGTGTTGTGGTACTTTCCTATCACTCCTGGTCTGCAGCGGTATTTCACCGACCCTAAGGTAGCAAAGCTCCTGCGTTGGCACGCAGATAGGGAGGAGAAGAAGCGAGAAGATGACGCAAATGATCCGAAGATAAATAAAAAACACAGGATGCTGAGTCACCCTAGGGATGGGAGCCAGTGGCAAGCGTTGAACTTCGAACACCCAGAATTTGGGAAGGATCCGAGGAACATCGTGCTGGGCGCGAGCACCGGTGGAGTCAATCCGTTTGGCAGCCAGAGAAGCACATATAGCACCTGGCCTGTGTTTGTGTGGATGTACAACCTTCCCCCCTGGTTGTGCATGAAGAGGAAGTACATTCACATGAGTATGCTAATTGAAGGGCCGAAACAACCAGGGAACGACATCAATTTGTATCTGGGGCTGCTGAAAGAGGAGCTAGACACGCTGTGGAAAACGCCAGCCAATACGTGGGACGCTGCACAAAATGAATATTGCCCTATGAGAGCCGCACTGCTCACAACGGTGCACGACTATCTCGGTTACGGATATGTCGCGGGGCAGGTGGTCCACGGATTTTCTGGATGCGTTAGGTGCATGGATGACACAACGTATCACCAGCTAGATAGAGATCCCGGGTCTTCGAAAACCGTGTTCATGGGACATCGAAGGTGGCTTCACGACGATGACCCGTGGAGGAAACGCAAGGATCTGTTCGATGGTGAAACCGAACCCCGAAGACGCCCGCTTACGAGGCGCGGCGAGGAAATAGACGAGCTGTTGAAAAATTGGAAAGATTGCCCACTGCCGGGAAAGAAGCAAAAGGCGCCAGAGCCAGGAAAGAAGCGAAAGGCGCCAGAGCCGCTGCTGAAGGTATGGAAAACGAGGTCTGTTTTCTGGGACTTGCCGTACTGGAAGATCCACCTTGTGCCTCACAGCCTTGATGTCATGCATATCATGAAGAATGTGTGCGAGAGTCTGCTTGGTACCCTGCTCAACATGCCAGAGAGGACCAAAGATGGGCCAAAAGCAAGGGCAGACTTGAAATCAATGGGCATCAGGGAGGAGCTTCACGCTAATGATGATGATGATGAGGCGAAGCAGGACACGGAAAGTCGTCGCAAAGGCAAAAAGGCCAAGAAGACCGGAAATGACTACCCTCCCGCGTGCTTCACTCTATGTCAGCAGGAGATCGATCAGTTTTTCACCTGCCTCGTAGGAGTAAAACTTCCTTACGGTTACGTGGGGAAGATAAGCAGATACCTAGACCCAGCGAAGCAGAAGTTCAGCGGGATGAAGTCTCACGACTGTCACGTGCTGATGACGTAGATACTTCCAGTTGCAATCCGTGGCATCATGGACGCGCACGTCCGTGAAACGCTATTTGGCCTATGCAACTTTTTCGACGTCATCTCTCGGAAGTCGGTTGGCGTGAGGCAACTCAGAAGGCTACAGGAAGAGATCATGGTGATACTATGCCATCTTGAGATGTACTTCCCGCCCACATTCTTCGACGTTATGGTGCATCTGCTGGTCCATATCGTGGAGGATATCATCAAACTCGGGCCGACGTTCCTGCATAGCATGATGCTGTTCGAAAGGATGAAGGGGTCATCAAAGGATACGTTCGCAACATGTCACGCCCAGAGGGAAGCATAGCCAGGGGCTTTCTGACCGAAGAGTGCATCTCCTACTGCACGAATTATCTAGGCATCGAGGACCCCGTTGGTCTGCCCGTCAATAGGCACCTCGGCAGGCTCGCTGGATGGGGTCACCGTGAGGGTCGCCGCGAAATGCATGTCGACTTCGAGGGTCGACTCGCCGACTTTGATAGAGCAAACCTAGTCGCGCTACAACACATAGACATGGTCGATCCTTGGGTGGTAGAGCACAAAACCTTTATTGAGAAGACGTACAATGACCGAGGCCAACAGAGGACGGACGGAGATATAATGAAAGAGCACAACTCATGTTTCACACATTGGTTCAAGTAGAAGCTTATGTCTTACCCTTTACATGAGGATTCTTCCGCGGAAGAACAACTCATATTCGCCTTGTCGCAGGGCGCCGAGCACAACTTGATGACCTATGAGGCGTACGATATCAACGGCTACACATTCTACACCGAGGACAAGGACATGAAGAGCGATGGTTATCAGAACTCCGGGGTAACGATGCAATCCTACACCGGTAACGACAAGGACAGATACTACGGAAGGATTGAGGAGATCTGGGAGCTGAGCTACGGTGGAGAGAAGGTCCCGATGTTCCGTGTCAGATGGGCCAAGAGCGTCCTAAAAGAAGACCGGTATTTCACCACCATGGTTATACCCGAAGCCAAATCCAAGACCGCGGGCGCAAACGTCACCGCAAAAAATGAGCCATGGGTATTGGCTTCCCAAGTGGACCAATGCTTCTTCATTACCGACCCACCAAAGCCCAGTCGTGTTGTCGTGAGGAGAGGCAAAAGGAAGATCATCGGAATGGATGGAGTAGCCAATGAGCAAGACTTCGACAAGTATGGCGACCCGAAGATCGAACGTGACGACGACGATGAAGTAGCAGCATACACCACAAGAAGAAGCAGGACCACCCTACCTAAAGGACGTCCGTTCAAGAGAAGAACTCCATTTACGAAAAATAAGGGCAAGAAGATTGTGAACAGATAGCTAGCTAAGATCGATTGTATTTAAATTGTAGCCTTCATTTCTCGATTGTATTTCATGGGCACTTTTTGAACTCATGAAAGTTTTTAAATTTCATGGACACTCGATCTCGATCGCCCTCCATCTCGATCGCTATCCCACCTCGCCAGATCCGGTCCCCCTCGCCGCCGAGCACCCCTCGCACCATCTCCCCCGCTCAACCGGCCGCCGTCGCCGACCCCCCGCACCCTCCCCCACTCCACCGCCACCGACGACCCACCGCACCCTCCCCCGGTCCACCGCCGCCGAGCACCCCCCCACACCCTCTACCCCACACCCTCCCTAGCCCGCTCCACTGTCACAAATGAATGCAACTAAAATTGCAAAAAAAAAACATATTTGATTATATTTTCAAATAACAAATTTGATGATATTTTCAAATAACAAATTTGATGATATTTTTTAAGTAATTATTACTGTTTTTATAAAAAAGTATTACTGTTATGATTTAAACAAGTTTGAACATATTTAAACACAAATAAATATCAAACAACATTTTAAATGTTGTTAACATGGCAACAAACTGCATATTATTTTTCTACATGAAATTCTGAGCATCTAGCATATGTGACATGTTATATTTGGATGCATGGATAAAAAGATATGTGCAAAGAAAAAAATGAATAAAAACAAAAATTAGGGAGCGTGGGAATCGAACCCGGGACCTCCTAGTGTGTGGGCTGCGTGCTGACCAGTCGGGCTAGTGGGCGTGTTCTGATGGAGATAGGGTTAGGCGGAATATAACCTGACCAGTCGGGCTAGTAATTACTAATGGCGCACCAGGGTGAGGTACGCCATTGCTATCGTCGTACTTATGGCGAACTCGGGGAAGGTGCGCCATTGCTAACCCTCCCCCCACTCCACCTATTCCCCTCGCACTGGCCTCCCTCCCTTCCTCGCCAGATCCCCCCACTCGACCCCAACCGTACGTCGCCGCCCACTTGCTCCGCCCCCTCCGTCCGCCGCGCCTGCACGCCGTCGGCGACGCCGCCGCCGCTGTGGTCTTGCGCTGCCCCGACGCGTCCGCCCCGACCCACGCGGGACTCCACCCATGCCGCCCCCGCGCCCCCCGAACGGGATCGGCGGAGCGCGCGCGCTGTGGTTCCTCACCCCGCCGCCCGCTCCTCTCCTCTCCTCCTCCCTCCGACGACCGAGGGCCTCCTCCGGCCCCTGCAGCAGCCGGCGAGCGCGGCCCCGACGCGCCCACCCCGCCTGCCCCTGCCGTCCTCCGCCACCGGTCACCTCCGCCACCGGACCCTGCTGTCTTCGACCGCGACGAGCTCGGACCCGGACGAGCTCGGACCCGGACGAGCTCGGACCCCGACCCCGACCCCTTTGCCGACCCCGACCCCGACCCCTTCGGCGACCAGGTACCTCTCCTACTTCCTCCTTCCTCACTCTCTCCACCCTTCTCCATTCCCTCCCTCCCTCCCCTCGACCGTGGCGACTGAAATTGTTTTTCACCTATTATGCTTGACTGAAATTGTTTCTGAATAGCAGCATTTTGAATAGCAGCATTTTGTCAGGCGTATGTATGGTAACAAAACTAGCATCAGGAAGAAAATCTATAATAATAACAGGGACAAGAGCACATCAAGAACAAACATACTACCTTGGGTGTTTCTTCTTCCTCCTCATCAGAGCTATCCTCGCTATCATCAGAGGAATCATCACCATCCTCACTATCATCGTACAATAATTTGTGACAAACAACTTCAATCAACCATAAATCAATACAAATCTACAATAATAATAGGTAGATTAACAATTTCAGCCAAGCATCAATTCATATGCATGCATCAATTCATATGCTCCTCTCCTCTGCCATGCGATCTCTCAGTCATAACCTCTATTTTTTTAGACTGCTACCTATGCCTGCTTCTTGTTGGTTCTAGTCAAAACCTGTGACAAACAACCATTTGTGTGTCTGGCCATGGCCATATATATATAGCCTTCTCTAATTTATAACCATTATTTGCTGTTTTTATATCAAGAAAGTGGAGAGATTCACGCATACATACAACCTCTCAGTCCTTGTCCTTGACAGTTTGCATATTTACACACACAAAAAGAAAAACAGTCTTCTTTTCTATCGGTGTGCATGTACCCTACAGCCTTGCTCAGGTCTGGTGTCACTAGTCCCTGTGTGTGTTATCTCCTAATGCTGCTCCTACATGCCTCCTGACAGCGGCAAATATTTTGACGCTACTGACTTGACTTGGTCCAAGAGCAAGATCACTGACGAGAGACCATCCTTTTCCTCAATAGATAGATTATATCATCATTGCATTGTACTGCTGGATGCACTCCAAACCATTTAATTTAATTCAGTATGCATGCATCACCATGTGGTTTTGTTGGCTGCCGCATCGCCATATAGTCAAGCATCACCATTTCTGTCTCCTATAATGATATTTTGGCCATATGGTTAGCAATGTGAAGGGAATATGAGAGATTAATTCAAACTGAATGTATGTTTGTAACTGATTTTCTTTGACAGTATGTTAACTGATTTTTTTTTACAGTGTGTTAACTGAATTTTTTTTACAGTGTGTTAACTGGCCACTTATCTTCATTTCAAAGCCCAAGTTGCAGCCCTTTAGATTGATAGCTGGACAGAAGGTATCTTCTAGTAACTTTAGAGTGGAAGGCAGCTTCACTCTGTAGCTATATAGACAACTTCAAATTGGATGACATGGAATATATTGTTGGCGTTTTCACTTTTTCTACTTCGCTTGGTACTTCTTTAAATGTTAGACACAATAACATAGTTCATATGCGATATGTGAATTTTTCTTTTCTGCATGTCACATCAACATGTATTACTCTCACGGTCACATTGCGAGGCATTGTCTTGCTGCCTCATGAAATAAATAAAAATGACCAACACAGGCTCATGCCCAGTGCAACCTAAAATTAGCACCTTCTGTTTAGATGTTTATAGTTACAACTTATTTTGTTAACATAGTAACAGCCAGACTTACCAATCCAGCTGATATATTGAATATGACCACGTGGACTTCACTTTGTCACTTGTCAGACTTCTGCATCCAATTAATTGGGGCTTTCTGATATTATTTTTTTATAAAATGACATTCTTTTTAGAGTTTCAGCTTTTATGTACATACATTAAACTAAAAAGGTATCTCTACCACTACATGAAGTATAAGCATGGATTCTAACAGAACTATGTCTCTACTTAAAAGCATTCATTCTAAAGAAGATACCTTTGGTAAAATGTGTTTAACTTGTAGCTTCTAGCTTAAGTGAGTAGCCAGTACTGTAGTGAGTAGCTTAACTTGTTTAAGTACTGCCAGTTAGTAGTACTGCTAGTGAGTAGATGAACTCCATTTAACTAGCTTAAATGAGTTTCAGTTGTGTAGTGAAGTTCTTCTATTTTGTATGATGCGGTTCACGCTTAAACTGTCCTGCTATGTAGTCTGTTGGATCATCTATGTACTATGTATGCTGTGGCATGTGGTGTGGTCGATGCTGAGATGTCAACTCTATGTACTATGTATGTTGTGGCATAGGTGAAGCCACTAACTACACTTCAGGTTCTACTCCTGGAACACTTCAGGAGTTTTACTTCATAACTGGAGGATTTTGATGATATTGGGGGGTTTTGTCTCCGACCATTGTGTCGTGATGATATTGTGGGGTGTTGTGGGGTTGCAGCTGGGCGGGGGCGGGGTAATGATTTTGCAGGTACCCCAAGAGACCCTTGAGTTTGCCGGAATGTCGATTAACTTCCGTTCCGGCAAATTCGGGTACTCCATATGTCCTATTTTCAGCAAAGGTCGTGCTGAAATTTTCCGTGAATTTTAGCATGACTTTGCTAAAAATAGGACATATGGGGTACTTGGGACTAATGCATGGGCCGGGGTATCTTAGTACTTAGTTAAGTAGGATCAACTGCCCCGCCATTCTAGCTGCATTAAACCATAGATGGCAATAGAGCCAACTGATTAGGCCCAACTTAGAATTCTCCTTAGCATCGATAAACCCTAGATGATAAACCCAACATAGGTGGCAATAGAGCCAAGTGATTAGGCCCAACCTAGGATGCCTCGGCGTCGACAAACCCTAAATGATGAAACCTTGGCTTCTATAGGGTGCCTCGGTGTCGATGAGAACCTAAATGATGTACGCTTAGGCTTTTAGGGTGTCTCAGCGTCGACAAACCCTAAATGATAAAAGCTTAGCTTTTAGGATGCCTCGGTGTCGACAAACCCTAAATGATGAGACCATTATCTTGTTCCTTCATAGTAACCAACTTTTTGACCAAACATTTTTCCTATTTAGAGCGAAACATGGCCCACAACGATGAGGCCGACGGTTCGGGCGGCAAGCAATTCTGGGAGTTGTCCCAGGAGATGGAGGAACAACCTCACCGCTATGAGGACGCCGTGGAAGACACCGATGCTGACTACACAACACCTAGTGGCGTCGGGGATGACACCACTGATGGTGCCGCTGAGGATGCCAGCACTGATGGTGCCGCCGAGGATGCCACCACAGATGATGGCAGCGCACGCACAGATGGCAGCCAACCGAAGAGGCAACGGAAGGACCGGCGCCCGAACGCGCTCCGCACCGTCAAGGAGGAATTTACTCAAGTGAACTCCGACGGGCATCCAACGGAGCCCAAACATATAGTCAAGGGGTACTCGGTTCAGCTCGGGTGCATTCTCCGGAGCACCGTCTCGATCAACACCGAGAACCTTAGGCATAAGGGCCGAGGGAATTTGCGCAACCTCCTCTTCACGAAGCTGCACAAATGATACAAGTTCCCCGCTGAATTTGAAAACATACGCCTCTCAGGGAATAAAGTGAACAGTGCCGCCCTCACGAGGATGAGCACGGCCCTGTCTACTTGGAGAAGCGTGGTGAAGAGAATGATTGAGAAAGGTGATAGTTATGAGAAGATCAAGGCGAAAAATCCTTCGATCAGCGAAGATGACTACAAGGAGTTCAAGATCAAGTGCAAGAGCAGTGCAACCTCCGAATCAAGTCAATGGAAGAAATGCAGGAGTTGAACTTAGGGGAACACAAACTCGGTCCCGGCACTAGTAGAAAAGGGGGCATTGGTCCAGGCCGGGTCAGCCCATTAGTCCCGTTTCAATCCAGAACCGGGACCAATGGGGGCACTGGACCCGGTTAATGAGCCCCGGGGGCCGGCCGGGCCACGTGGGCCATTGGTCCCGGTTCGTCTGGACCTTTTGGTCCCGGTTGGTGGGACGAACCGGGACCAATGTGCCTTGCTCCTGGCCCACCACCATTGGTCCCGGTTGGAGGCATGAACCGGGACCAAAGGACGTCGATTAGTCCCGGTTCATACCACCAACCGGGACTGAAGTGTTGGTCCTCGTTGCGGCCAGAGTTTAGTCCCACCTCGCCAACCGAAGGGGGCTCACACCGGTTTATAAGCCCCTCCCTCTCTGCCTTGTTGAGCTCCTCACAAAATGAAAATAGATGCCCTTATACAGGAAATTTGACCTAAATTCATACTAAATTTCACTGAAGTTAGTAGAAATTTATTATGAATTTAGTTTGAATTCTCTCTATAAGCGCATCTATGCTCATTTTTTAAGTAAAGTTAATCACAACTATTTTTTCTTCTATTTATTTCTGAGTAGTTTTTTATATAGTTTTTTTTCTTTTCTGCTACATTTATTTTTTTCTATTTATTTCTGAGTTGTAATAAGTCATTAAAAATAAAAAAGATTTTAGTAAAGTTAATCACAACTATTTTTTCTTCTATTTATTTCTGAGTAGTTTTTTATATAGTTTTTTTTTCTTTTCTGCTATATTTATTTTTTCTATTTATTTCTGTGTGGTAATAAGTCATTAAAAATAAAAAAGAGGCGCAATGCTAGTTAATTCGCTTCAAGCCTTTCGGAATAGTGTAAACTGCACTGCACATAGCTCCGTGCAGTCTACCCTATTCCTCAAGGCTTGAAGCGAACCAACGTGCAGGTGAGCATTGAGCCTCTTCTTCATCATCTGTGCACTCAGGGCTTATAAACAGCTGCGAGTGCCTCTCGCTTGGCGAGGTGGGACTAAAAAAACAGCTGCAGAAAATAAAAAAAGTAATTAGACGGGTCCATTGGTACCGGTTGGTGGCTCCAAACGGGACCAATGCCCCTCTTTAGTCCCGGCACATAATGCTTTAATGTCTTATGGTTCGGCCCTCGTGATACCATGCCAACTTTCAACTTCCAACTTTTTCAGAGTTCATTTGAAATACTTTAATGCAGAAAACAAAAGAAAATAAATAATGCAGAAAAAACAAAAAAACTGGAAAAAAAATAAAATAGCAACAATAAGTATTTTGTTGTAAGTAGAAACAAAATAAAATAAATAAAGCAAAAAGAAAACAAAAAAAGTGTATTCAAATTTGAAAACTAATGGCACTAACAGAAAGTTTATAATTTTTCTAAAACTAAAAGCAAAAAGAATTAAAAAATAAAGCCAAAAAACAAAAGAAAATAAATAATGCAGAAAACAAAACAAAAAAACTGGAAAAAAATAAAAATAGCAACAATAAGTATTTTGTTGTAAGTAGAAACAAAATAAAATAAATAAAGCAACAAAGAAA
>LR880972.1:1003674812-1003720780 GCA_904067115.1 Aegilops sharonensis | reverse complement strand
AAAAAACAAAAGAAAATAAATAATGCAGAAAACAAAACAAAAAATCTGGGAAAAAATAAAAATAGCAACAATAAGTATATTGTTGTAAGTAGAAACAAAATAAAATAAATAAAGCACGAACAAAACAAAAAAACAAAAAAATTGTTTTCAAATTTGAGAACTAATGGCACTAACAGAAAGTTTATAATTTTCCTAAAACTAAAAGCAAAAAGAATTAAAAAATAAAGCAAAAAAACAAATGAAAATAAATAATGCAGAAAACAAAACAAAAAATCTGGGAAAAAAGTAAAAATAGCAACAATAAGTAAAGGAAAAAAGTGCCTCCTACTGGGCCCCCACGGCCTGAATCCGACTAGAAACCCACCATGGGCCAGGATTTAGGCCCGCAGGTGGCCCAGTAGGCCCATCAGGCAAAGCAGTAGTAAGTAGGCCCGTAAGCCTGTAGTGGAGAGGAGCTCGAGAGGGGTGCGGTAGTGGGGCTTATAAACCACTGCGCGCCCCTCTGAGCTAGCGAGGTGGGACTAAACTTTCGTGCCGCACCGTGCCAGCACACGACCATTGGTCCCGGTTGGTGGCACCAACTGGGACCAATGCCCACCCTTTAGTCCCGGTTGGTGGCACCAACCGGGACCAAAGCCCTCTGCTTCCTGCCCTTTGGGCTGCTGAAAAGAGGCCTTTGGTCCCGGTTGGTGCTACCAACCGGGACTAAAGGGTGCATTAGTCCCGGTTGGAGCCACCAACCGGGACCAAAGACTTTGCTATATAAGGAAAATTTCAGAACCGCATCCCCACTTCGATCTCTCCTCCTCCTCGATCTCCCGACGCCGCGCGCCGTCGCCTGCCGCCACCTCACCGTCGCCGCCCCGCCCCGAAGCCGTCGCCGCCCCGCCCCGACCGGACGCCGTCGCCGCCCCGCCCCGCCCCGCCCTGCCGCACCTCGCCGTCGCCGTCGACCTCGCCGTGAGCAACTTTTTATGATTTTTGTTAGATTTTTTTGTAGTTGATAGATTTTTCTTGTTAGATTAGATGTGTAGTAATTTAGATATGTAGTTCATAGTATGTTAATTTAGATTGTGTAATTAATTTGTTCATATTGTGTTAGATTTTTTTTCTGTTAATAGATTTTTTTGGTGTAATTAATTTGTTCATATTGTGTTAGATTTTTTTTTCTGTTAATAGATTTTTTTGGTGTAATTAATTTGTTCATATTTAGATTGTGTTAGTAAGTACTATAATTGAACTAGCTAGTTAGAACAATATAATTACTATTTTATTTAGATTTTTTTGGTAATATAATTAGTTAGAAAAATATTAGTTAGTTAGAAAAATACTAGTTTATTTTTAGTAAGTACTATATAGTAAATGCTACTTTGTTTTTAGTAAGTACTACTTTATTTATTTATAGTAAGTATTTAGTATAGTTGAACTAGATAGTTGATTTAATTAATAAAACTACTTTATTTAACTATATATAGAAGTAGTTTGTAGTAAGTGCTACTTTATTTATTTATAGTAAGTGCTACTTTATTTATTTAAAGTAAGTGCTACTTTATTTATTTATAGTAAGTGCTTAGTAGTTGAACTAGATAGTTGATTTAATTAATAAAACTACTTTATTTAACTATATATAGAAGTACGTAGTTCCCGCATCAACGTCGGCGATGCCTATCCCGCATCCTCGTCGCCGTCGACTCGGCGGTGGAGGCCTGCTTGATCAGGGCCATGTTCAGGAACTGGGCTCCGCCGGGCTGGTATTGGGAGGTGCTACCTTCTGGGGGACGTAGGTTGGTGAGGAGGCAGCCCGTTGTTGACCCCATCCTTGTTTGGTGGCGGTCGCGTGGGCCAGTGACGGTGCCGAGGCTTCCGGACACCGCGGAGGTGGTACGTCACCGTGTCAGCGAGGAGGACAAGCACGTCCGTCGCTACATGGTTGCGTTGGAGGGCAGGTTCGACAATACCTGGCAGGCGCTATGGTTCTAGCTGTATTAATTAGCGATGTCCACTGCCCGCTATGATCCTGTGATCGTTCCTTATCTTTGGATGTCCACCGCCCGCGACGATACCCGTCGGGCGCTATGGTTCTAGCTGTATTAATTAGCGATGCTATATGTATGATAGTATTCGAGGAGTATTCGACGATGTACGGACACAAGAGATGATGTACTTTTGGTTATAATTGAATGCATGCTAATTTGAATACTACTTTATTTTACGATTTGGTTTTGCTTATTGAATGCTCATATTGGAAAAGTACTCCTACTTTGAATGCTAAAATTGAAGAGCACTCCATGCAGAAATCTAGGAGCCCCCTCTATCATCCACGCCGTCGTGGGGGTAGCTTCTCCTTCATTCCCGTGTGCTAGACAATTTGTTGTAATAATGCACTCGGGAATGAAAAGAGGAGCTACATACCATCACCGATAGTCAACCCGTGATTAATAATAATGATCTAATTTAGGTTTTTTAGTACATATATTTAATATTTGAATTATGAACTTAGGCCGAAAATGTCGTACTCGGACGATGAAAACCGCCCGGGGGAGTGCGACTGGTGCCACGACGACTGAGGTATGTGCGACAGGTTCATTGAGCTGGACGAAGATCGGCGCTTCAGCATTAAGCTCGAGGAGACCTTCGATGTTCATACGGTACGCAACGACGACAATAGTTTTTTTCGTAATTAAGCACGACTTCAACTATTTTAACGTGTATTTTTCGTCTTTTCCAATTCGACTAGCTTATCCCATGCTTTGCAAGACGCTATGTCTTGGAGAGGATGGGTTTTGAAGACCATAAAAGTATGGAAACCAAAAAAATTATCCTAAGTACCCATCATGGTGTGGATTTTCAAGTAAAGTTGTACAATGCTCAGAGTGTAACCCCTTTTTGGTTGCAAAAACTGGGAAGCACTTTGCAAGATGTATGGTTTTGATGAGGGTATGCTTGTCACCATGGATCTTGGTGATCCTACAATCGCGCAAGAGAGAGCTTCGATTTTCGTCCTTGTGGATACACCTCCAATTCTTCCCCCGTGTGAGCTTAACATAGTTATTAAGTAATTTATATTGTTTATTTCAAAATAGTTGACAACTTATTTCCATTGAAAGCTTATTTTCATTCTTCAAAGAATGTGCGGAAGATGGTAGACAGAACCTACTACACCGAAGGCTCCGAATTAACTTATCAGGAGAAAAATCATCTAGTCGCATTTTGTACTGATCTTGAGAATTACAATATCTACCATCAAACTCCTCAACATTATGGTCAATATGTGCCACTAGTGCACGTGTTGAACTATGGTAACTACCATGGAGATACCCTGGTAATATTTTTTACTATTACGATATCCGTGCATCTTTTTGCACACTTCTAAAACTAGTACATCATTGCTAACTACGAAGTTATTACTATGTTTTTCAACAGATAATCCCGAATGATTGTGTGCCTCATCTGATGTATACACACGGTAGCCTTCATGTTTTGAACATACAACCAGGTCTTCTAAAAGAAGTGGAGACATGACAATCAAAGAATGGAAAAAAATGTATGGACAGTCGTAAGGAGCTTCTTGGAAGCAACAATCAGCGGAGGGCAAGAATTGGAGACAGGATGATCGCCATTCTTCATAATGGAGAGTCAGGGTCTATATTGTTTTATGCTATTTTACCTTAAGGGTGTTTAAGTCATGTCCTACCTGATACTGATGATCATGTGCTAAGAACAATTATGTAGGGTTGGGTTCGATGACTATGAGGATGATGATCGTATGACTTATTATTAATAATGAGTAGAAGTTGTATGATGATGCATCATTAGTAGGACTTGTTATTATATATGATGATGTATGATGCGAGCATGCATGAGTTATTATATCAGCGGGTGAAATGAACATATATAGCAGCAGCGTTGGTAAACCAAGGACGAAGATATAAGAGAGGACACTTCTCTCTATTAGCTAGCTAATAACAACCTAAAAATAACCCCCAAAACCCCTAAAGCAGCCACTTTTCTAAAAAAACATGGACTTTTGGTCCCGGTTGGTGCCACCAACCGGGACCAAAGGCCCCCTGACTGGGCTCGGCGCACAGGGCCACGTGGAGGCACATTGGTCCCGGTTCGTGTTTGAACCGGGACTAATGGGTGGAGGTATTAGTAACGACCTATTAGTCCCGGTTCATGAACCGGGACTAAAGGCCCTTACGAACCGGGACTATTAGGTGTTTTTCTACTAGTGCGGCGGTTACAGAGTGGCGGAGCCTATACGGGACAAGGAGGATGCGGAGCGTGCCCAGCAAGGCCTACCGCCCCGCTTCGAGAAATACAGCAGTGACAAGCAGACCAGGAACTTTGTCAGGGCCCGGTACAAGGAGCACCCGATAACAAAGGAGCTTACCACGGATCCGAAGACCAGGGCGCTTGAGCTTGTTCTGGCGAAGGAGACTAAAAGCAGTAGCGGGGGGTCGTCTTAGAGCACCCCTGCTTGGGACAACACTCTAAACAGGGGCCGCCCCCGATTCCCAGCTTCACGGCCAGCAACTCGCACAATGCGTAGGTGGCGCCATTGGTGTCACCGGCGGCGGCGGTATTGATGTCTCCGGCGCCGGCACGAGCATTGGAGCTTAATGCACCTAGGTGTACGCCGGCCGGCAGCTCGCCAGCAAGCGGCCCCTCCGTCAGTTGCACGCCCGCCGTTGGCGGTGCCTCGACATTAGCCGAGCTCGACGCCATCATCACGGTAACTAATTAAGCCTCTCGGCCGAGGACTTCATCTCCTTTTGCCTTTGACTGGGCATCCCTGACGCCCTAAATGTTTTCGCAGGGCGCCGTCGATGTTCCGTGCACTCTCCTGCACTTCGTGAATGATGAGTTGGTCGATGTCGCCAAGGGCAAAATCGTTCAACAGGGAAACCCCGTGTTCCACAGTAAACTGACGACACCCACCGTGTATAGGGTTCAACTGGTTCGGGTGCTACCAGGCTGCGACGAGTTGTGACCTCCGATTCGACCCTCCGGGGCCGACGAAGAAGATCTGATGACCCTCAGCGCCTGCCTAAGGTGGCCCCTGCTTTGGCCGAAGAGCTAGATTCATTTGGGGGCGGGGGACACCACCCCACAGATAAGACCGCCAGTCGTGCCGGCGCCGCGCCATGGCCAGAACGCCGCAATGCTACCGGACATGCCGGACATCCCTATGGCACAGGATCTGGACATGCATATGGCACAGGATCCGGACGACGACGACAATGACGACGGTACATTTACCAACGTCGATAAGTACTTTGCCGAACATGGGTACGGTGACGAGTTCGGCGGGCCTCCTTCTCAAGAACCCAACCAAGACAACCGCGATCTAGCTGGTACGGCAGAGAAATCCAATTGCAATAGGCGTCGTCTGGCGTTCAGTTCTCACGAGACGCCTCCAGCTCCCGCCTTCGCCGAGCCTCAGATAGTTGAGGTGCGAAATATTATCAGTCCCAACACACTCAAGAAGGCGGTCTGTGAGCAGAACTCGGTCCCGTTACAGCAGATCAAGAAGAAGGGATGGAAACGAAAGACTAACAAGGGTGCCGATGCGAGCCAGCCGGCACCGAGTACGATCCGTGCTCAGGACAGGCCACCTTCACCTCAGGATATCTTGAGGAGGGTGCATGTGGCGTGTAGGGCAACGCTACCGACAAATATGCTCAATGCTGCAACCGATGCTATGCGGAGTCTGCATGACAGTGTTCTTTCTTTGGAGAAGATGCGTCACTCCCAGAATGATGTGGCATACCCGGTTTTCGTGGCCAAGGTGCCAGAGGGCAAGGGCTTTGTGGATGCGCCATCGGGGGTACGATCGTCCTACGGTTTGATGGCATATTTTCTATGTTTAATCTTCATCCGCTGCACTACACCTTCGTTCGGCTATTTTCGCTGAGTATGGAGATGCGGATCATTCCAGACAAGACCTCGGACATCGTGATAATCGACCCCTTCTACATGCGTGCCAAGATCTTGGGCAGCGCTGTCGACCGACAAGTCGCGAGTTCACACCTCGAAGGCGTCATTCTGGCAAACCCAGATAAGGATAACTTCCTCGTGCCTTACTTTCCCAAGTATGTCATCCCCTCACCGCCCCGTAACATATGATTTCTTAGATTTTGATCGTTCTTTTTTTTCTAACATTCAGTGTTCTGTGCAGTGACACACATTGCACACTCATCCTCTTAAGCCCGAAATATTCCACGGCCACGTATTTCGACCCGGACCGTGACTCCAAGATAGACAACACAAATATCAAGAAAGTTCTTGATGATGCTCTCCCCGGCTACGCCACATCTGGAGGCACCTTTAAGAGGCCAGTTCGTAGGTACGGCAATCACGTGTTCACCCACAATACGATGTTCCCCTGCGTCAAGAAGCCGCCTGGCGGTCAGAAGGATGCCTACTACGCCCTCCATCACATGAGGGTGAGCGTACGGGACAATAATCACCTTCTGCTACCAAATAATGTCAAAGATTGGGCCGCAAGCTTGGCGACAATCTAGGACGCCGACCTCCGACAAGAATTATTTCGCATCCAGTCGGAGTTTGCAGAAATCATCCATCAAGATGTCCTTCGTACTCCGGGCAGTTCTACCTCAGAGAGCAACCGTCCAACAGTGGGATAGACACAACACTTCAAATGCATGCTGACAACGCCCGCGACTTCATGACCATCACGAAAGACGGCGGCTTCGTCCACGCTCCGGTCCCATGGGTCGAGTCAAAAGTAGTGATGCTATTTGTAGTTCTGAAACATCGATTAGCTCATGTTGTAATTAAACTTTAATGAACTTGTATGTCTCTTTGGTTTGGACAGTCATTCAACTTAGATGTAATCGATGCTATTTATTAGTAGGACCATGAATCGTGTTATTAATGTCTTGCTTTTCTCTTCCGATCCTTTTATTGCATACTTATATATTGCTTATGTATTGTCTGTTGTTTGGCTTGTGCATAGAGATGCCGTCGTATGTCGTGTACAAGGGTAAGGTTCCCGGAGTCTACGACGACTGGGAGGAGTGTCGGAGACAGGTTCACCGTTTCACCGGTAACAGTTACAAAGGGTACACCACTAGGGCGGAGGCGGAATCTAGATACGCCCGCTATCTAGCGGGAGAGAGGAGGGAGCGTTGGAGGAACCGGGTGAAGACCTGTTTCATTGCGATGATGCTCATCGTGATGACCGCAGCTCTCTTCTATGTGATGGTTGTTTAGATGATCGATATCGACTTGTAGTGTGAAGACAAACTCGCTACTCGCGGTCTCGAGACATGTAATGTTCTACCTTTGTTCGGTCTTTTGAATTCGGAGACTAATATGATGAATTGTATTCATACTAGTGGCGCACCACACAAGACAATAATGGCGCACTGTGATAATCACACTAATGGCGCATCACACACGGGTGCGCCATTAGTATGCCAAAGCACATGGGTACATATGGCCCCCTGGGAGGCATTCTAATGGCGCACTGTGGGCTATACTAATGGCGCACTGCATGGTGCGCCATTAGAACACCAGATACTAATGGCGCACCAGTGGTGCACCATTAGAATTTAATTCTAATGGTGTGATGCTAGTGGCGCACCAATAGTACACCATTAGTAGGCTAAACTGGTGCGCCACTAGCATGCCTTTTCCTAGTAGTGAAAGATGGTTGAAAAATCACATGTGTGTCCTCGGGTAAATTTCTAGGTTCCATGCAAGAAATGGGAATGAAATTCAAAATTGTGGGCGTCGTGGCTGGGCTGGAAACATTGAGAAACTTAGTTTTTTAATTCCTGTAAATCCAAAACACGCATGAAAATAATGAAACTTGGCTAGGTGCCATGTCCGATTTGCGAAGGCGCACACATTAACAATCAACAAAGTCATTTTGGAACAAGTGATGTCACGTTACAATTGAAAACACAAGTATTATTGAAACCGTGGGCATTCTATTTACTACCATTTACGTGCCGCCACGCGTCCCCATTTTTTATTAGCTAGGAGGTGCCGTGCAGGGTAGCTATTTGAGTACGAGAGGCGTGCGATCAGACCCCTGCGCGTCCTTATCGGGAGGAGAGCCCTTTGACCTCCATCTGCCGTCTTACTCTCTCCCAAGGTCTCCATTAATGGCGCTCGAGCCTCTGTTTAATGGCATGGCTGTGTCTCACTCGAGTGAGATTTAAGAGAGAAAAAAGAAAATCTGAAAGCATGGATCTTGATGTAAGATCCGACGGACCTATATAGCATCTACTGTGATTTATAGCAAGACTGATGAATATATAAGGACGATTAATTGTCTTACATAATTAGAAAGGTAATTAAAAAAGCCACATGTGGCTATGCCCGAAATACACAAGGGCAAAAGAAGAAGGAAGACAAGGATCTGGCTCGCTGATCTCTACTTTCTTGATGTGTTGCTGGAGGCCGCGGGAACTAGTCTCCGCGGCGAGCGGCGATGAGCTCTTTCGTGTCCTCAAGACGCTGCTTGAGAACATCCACGGATTCCTCCACCGGCCTTTGGCGCTCGATGCGGAGCATGTCATTCTCGTCCATAAGTTTCTTGATGATGACGCCGGTCCTCTTCAACAAGGCACTGGTCTCCTCCTGCTGGTCTGCACTTCGGACGATCTTCGCCCTCAGCAGGTCGCGCTCGGCCCGGAGCCTCTCATTGCCCTCCCTAAGTTGCCGGATGACGCCTGTAGCCTGTTCAAACGAGGCTTTCATGTCGTCCTGCAACCTCGCCCAGCCGGAGATCTGATCCATCTGGCTATGGACGATCTCATGCATGCGCCTGTAACAGTCGTCGCCTACCCGCGAGAAATTTTCTCAGGCCGCCGCGGGGCGGCAGGACATCTCTGGTGCATTCGCGGTGCGGCGGGACATCTCTGCTGCTTCCGCGGCGCGGCCAGACCAGTCTGCTGCATCGACGGCGCGGCGGGACCTCCGTGCTGCTTCAGCGGCGCGGCGGGACCGCTGTGCTGCTACTTCCGCGCGGCGGGACATGTCGCCTCCTTTCGCGGCGGGACACCTCTCGTGCTTCCGCATACTCTACTCTCCCTGGTGGCAATCTCTCGACCCAGAACTCACGCTGGCCATGGCAGACGCAAGGGAAGGATGCTGAATGACTTGTTTGTTTTTTCGGATGAGGAGTTGAGGAGGAATGTGCAGTCATCTTGGCATAATAGTATTTATAACCGAGTACTAATACGCTCCTAAGTGGGAAACCGTTTAGGTTGTGATCGGTGTGAACAGGTTTGCAATTCAATATAGCGTGGAGTAATTTGGAATGTGAGGAGACGCAAGCTCAAAATTTATTGACGGTTCTAGTTTCGAAGTGCGGCACTATTCCCGGATGGCGTTATGTGGGCACGTGTTCTCGGCCGTGGTGTAGTAGTTCTTTTTCAACTGCTGGGTACATGCAATAACTGGCACCATCGTATACATATATTACGGTTAATGGGGCGTTCGACAGGAATAGCCGCGTGGCGAGCTATAGGCTAGTCTTATTTTAGACGCATTAAAACTATCTCTCCGGACTTCTCGCACGCACCATCGTGCCACCCAAAAAAACTTGTACTCTGAGTTTAGTACGTTATACAGGACGAGAAGAGGTGCATGCATGCACTCATCCTCTCACACATGCGTCTGTTTTTTCTTGAAAAGGAAGATGATGACCCCCGGCCTCTGCATCTGGGAGTCACACACGCATCTGTAGCTACGAATTGTAGTGTTCTCAACCATCTGGCTGGCTCTATCATGGATGTACCTATATACTAAAACATGTCTAGATATATCTATATTTTGACAAATGGAAGGCATGTATTGTGGAACGGAGGGAGTGCTTGTCATCAAAATGGAGAAAAAGGGGCGTATCTAGAACTAAAATACGTCTACATACATCTCCTTTTATCTAGCACTTCTTACCCAAAGGAACTTTATATCCAACAAACACAAAATATCCATTCGACTGTTGGAAATTACTGATCTGATGTCTAAGTAATTGCTGCATCACCACCAAAACCCACCATTTCTTAAGCTAAAGTAGACCAAGGTAATCCCTATATTAGCATATTACTAAGATAAACAAAAGGCATTGTAGAAAAATTTAGGACGTGAGCTTGTCAATCTGAATGTGGAGGGACACCAGCTTAGCCCCGGCCAGCAGATTGGGCGGAACTGTGAAGAAGGTCAGCTCCTGCACGTCGATGTCGCCGGGATCCTTGCTGCTTGTCACCTCCATTTCCACCTTAACGGCGTCGGTCGTGCCTTTGGGCTCCCCCGGCGGGCCGTTCGCCCATAGCTTGGCCACGTAGTGCGGCAGCGGGGACGCCCCCGCTCTGATGCAGACCACCGACACGGTGATAGGTGCGCCGGTGTCGAGCACGCCGCTGACCAAAAAAAATGTGTGGCTGTCCTCCTCCATGAACAGCAAAAGCCGTGGCTCCGACAGTGGCATTTGCAGCTGGAGCACCTTGCCGTACTGGATCCTGTGCACGGGCATGGGATGCGCGTTGCTGATGTGGTGTTAGAGCACCGTCAGCGGGCCCTCGTAGCCGTAGACGGGCACGGGGCATTTGCAGGGCGCGACCGGACACACGCTCTGGTTATCGGCGAGCTTGTGGTAAGTGACGTAGAGCCCACAGCCTTCGTGCGGGCACTCCACCCTCAGCGACGAAACGACGGTGTCCACCGCCGTGTTCCGCACGTCGAAGCTACCGCTGCGCTCGCACTTCTGGAATTGCCGCTGGTTCCCGGGGCGCTCGACGCGGCAGTCCGCGCAGGCCAGGTGCCCTCCCTTGCACTGCAGAAATCAATCGAACAACACATCAATCAAGAAACCTGCACCTTGCTCAATCAGCCGAACGGACGAGGTGTATTCGAACCTCATACACTGGAGGCGTCAAGGGGCGGAGGCACAAGGGGCAGTGGAGCACGGTGAGGTCCATCGAGACCTTAGTGAGCTCCCTCGTCGGTTCCTGTTCCATCTGCATGATCTCGCCCTCCTCGTGCACAACCATCTCTCGCTTGGGCCGGGGCATTACAAAGCTTTACCGTCACATATTTTATACTCTGCGCATAACTCTCCTCCCGCATACCAAGGAAGGCAATAGTTTGAGTTTTCTGGACAAATTTGCCCCTGCGCATGAGTAAGCTGCATAAATATCGACAGTAAATGTGCATGCAATGGTTGGCTGGTCCTCCTTCCTTTTCGCTTGAGTTCGCTTTCCCAGGGGGTCAAGCCGCATTCGGCGCTGCATGCGTTTGGCTGTAGCCATTTTCTTCTTTGGATACTGGCGCAATTAATGGGGGCAGAACTAATCGAGCAGGGGCACAGATGGAAACCAACGCGGACACGCAGACTAATCTGAGAAAAACAAGAAAACGTTATACGCGAAGTAAAAGGAATCAGAGGGAGTACTACTTCAAGGTGCATTAAATCAACACATGCATGTATCAAAAGGAGAGTCACGGCATGCAGGCATGCATTGTAATTAATGCATCGATAACCGCAAATTATTGAAATATATCAAGTGCAGTGCTTTGATGTGTCGCGTCAACTCGTACATCAACGAGAAGTTTGATTATCCTCTCCCTCGCGGACTTAACTGCACCTGCCTTTGGCTGTATGACAGGTTGGCCACCCACCTGTCACGCCCACATGTCATACACGCAAAGGCAGGAGCGTCCCTCCCTCGCCCATGAGCGTGGTGGCTGGCAAGACTAGGAGAAGCTTTCGCTACACGCTCTCCCTCCCGCACGCAGTGGACATGCAGCAGTTCAATCGGTGTCAGATGGCCAGAAGCATACTGTAGTACTCCTCCAGTGCAGTAGTACTCCATCATTGTTCGACTTCCCGAAGAGGCGAAGAGCCAAGCGCAGCACGGACGCTCGTGTGGCAGTTTCATGTGTAGTGTAGTCTAGGATAGCTTAAAATCGTTGGGGTCGGGTCCATGCTATGTGGCCGTCTCGAAGTTTTAAAAAAAATTAAAATAGTCTTCTGGCCCTACCTGTCACCCTGGTGATTATGGTGGGCAAATGTTAGAGGTTTCAGCAAATATATTGTACACTGGGGGTCTTTCAGGCAAGTTCAGAGGCAAGCATGTGGGGCCAGTGCTATGATGTGTCGCGTCAACTCGTACAACAAGGAGAAGCTTGATTTTACTACTACACGCCTTCTCCCTCGCCCATGCGCCCTGAGTCGAGGAGGTGGACGTCGTCGATGGATGCATCTCTTCTTCTTGCCTCCTGTAACCAGCACTGCATCGCCTTGTGGCCTTAATGTTTTATTAGTATAGTTCTCCCTCCGTTCCCAAATATAAGTCTTTCTAAAGATTCCAGCAAGTGTCTACTACATACGGAGCAAAACGAGTGAATCTACACTCTAAACTATGTCTACATACATCTGTATGATGTATTCCATTTGAAATAGTATCTAAAAAGGCTTATATTTAGGAACGCAGGGAGTATATGGCATTTTTATTCCAGTCTTAACGTTTTCACTGTGAGGTGGGTAAATGTTAGAGGTTGTAGCAAATATATTGTACACTACGGGTCTTTTAGCCAAATTTAGAGGCAAGCTTGTGGGGCCAGTGCTATGATGTGTCGTGTCGACTCGTACAACGAGGAGAAGCTTGATTTTACTACTACACGCCTTCTCCCTCGCCCATGCGCGCGGTTGCTCGCAGACGAGGACATGCTTTTTCTTATTGTACTACAACAAGCTATCCCTCCCGCTCGCGGTGGGCAGTTGCGAACATTGGAGCACGCGTATAGCCAGGCTCTTGCATGAGAGAAAATTGCTATGTGAGCCCACTATTGTACTAGTGCGTACAACTACTTGCTAGTATAGGCCTGTAAACCAGAAAGGAGTATTTTCCCTTCTAGAGATTTCAACAAGTGACGAGACTACGAGACGGAGTACATATGGAGCAAAATGAGTGAATCTGCACCGTAAATAAATACCTAGTTCCATCGTTTTCCTCTCCGAGGTGCACAATATTGAGTATACTGACTAGTCTCTTTTTGACACGCATTTACGTTTTTTTTGACACAGTACAGACACAAGCGCTCATATACAAGCGCATACACTCACCCCAATTAACGCACACACGCACGACACTATCATCTTGAAATTTACGAAGTCACCATAGGCACCTCGTCGTCGACGGGAACGTCTCCTGACACGCGATAGACGCAAGTGGCAGTCGCCTCCATAGGTGCTTGAATGCCAAGGAGGGAGAGCGTAGCGGTTCCCGAGACGTTGAACGGTCAATGATGCATCCTCAGTTACATGCAGAGGGAATTAATTGGAGAAGCATAATAGAGCTAGCACGATGTGAATGCAACAGAGTTTGGACACTCATATAAAGGCGCCCCACCACTCCAATCCATCTACTCCCAAGTCTCTGCGCAACACTGCTCACTCCAATCCAAGACCAAGTGACCAGAAGCCACAAGCACCTACGGAGGCGATGGACGCGAGCGGCAGTCAGCTGTGCCAAATCATCCAAGGCGCCGGCCTGCGGCCCTGCACCGCGCAGCGTTTCCAGATGGTGCTGGCGACCGCCGGCATCGTAGCCCTCGCCGACGCTGCCTTCGCCTCTCGCATGGACGACATGATGGTCAACTCCATCCGCAAGTTCACTGCCGTCAAGAAGCGCGCGGACGACCTTGCCGTACTGCTCTAGCCCGCGCGCCCAGGATCCTCATTGCCTGCCACCCTCATCGGCCTCCATGGTGATGAACTCTTTCAAGCCCTGGTAGCCCTGCAGGTGCCGGAGGTCGTGACAAAGAATATGCACCTCGAGGCCGCGCTCGCCGCGCATCGTCTCGCCATGCAAGAAACCGTCGACCTGCACATCCACGTCTACGAGGAAATAGTCTACATAGGCCACTACAAGGCAAGCGAGGACAGAAAGACATTGGCCTTCTTCGAGCGCCTGGAATCTTTGGACGCCATTGTTCAGAAGCACGTCGACCTGGCCACGAAAGTCGCTGCTACTTAGGCGCCGTTCGGTGGGCCGGCGCCCTGAGTCGAGGAGGTGGACGTCGTTGATGGATGCATCTCTTCTTCTTGCCTCCTGTAACCAGCAGTCCAGCACTGCATCGCCTCATGGCCTTAATGTTTTATTAGTATAGTACTCCCTCCGTTCCCAAATATAAGTCTTTCTAAAGATTCCAGCAAGTGACTACTACATACGGAGAAAAATGAGTGAATCTACACTCTAAACTATGTCTACATACATCTGTATGTTGTATTCCATTTGAAATAGTATCTAAAAAGGCTTATATTTTGGAACGCAGGAAGTATATGGCATTTTTATTCCAGTCATAATGTTTTCACTGTGAGGTGGGGCCGCAGTTGAGCAAACCCACCCCGCCCACCGGGCGTCGGCTGAGTTTAGAATTAGAAGAGAGAAACGAGGGAGGAGAGCTAGCTGTAGCACGGACGTTGTTGTCAGATGGGACTTGTGTTGATAGAATATGAGTACTGAGCACTCGTGCCTCTTTTGTTTTTAGGGAAAAATTAGTCGTATGTCTAGTAGTACCACTAGTTGGGTTCGTGCGACCTATAGCTGTCATCACTTTAGGTCTCCTTTTCGAACCGTAGCTACGCTTCATAGTACATATTTTTTTTAACGCATTTAGGCTAGTTGTAATGGGAGTATCATAAGCGGTATCATGCATGCCAATTAGATTTTTTGGATGATGTGGCCATGTTTTTCACTTTCAGTGAGATTTCACTGAATTTCATTAATTTCGGTAGACACTGAAATATTAAGTTTCGGTCAAAATATTTCAGCCAATTCAGTAGTACACAGGAAATCAAATATTTTTCAAAATACTTTTTGAAAATTTCAAATATTTAATTAAATTCAAATAAATATTTCGGCCTTTTGGCTGAAATGCAAACTGAAATAACTGAATTTCACTGAATTTCAGTGATTTCAGTTGGTGCCGAAATTTTGTTGAAACTGAAATTGAAAACCATGGATGTGGCACATAATTAAATGAGGAAAGAGAGGATGTAGTATCATATTATGATACTGTATCATATTAAATGATGTACTACTTTGTGTCATGCATGACAATTAAGAAGGCAACCTAAGGTACTAACCTATGATACTACGCATTACGAAAGTAGTATCATACACTAGTAACATATGCATGATACTAGTATATGATACTCCCTCTGTCCAGGTGCATAGGACATATTAGAGGTTGCAGTGCGATTTAGGCGCAAGGAGATAGGCCAGCGATTTATTTGAAAAGAATGGAACGAGCCTATCGTTGTATCTCAAAAATGCAACCAAGAAAGGCATTTAATCCATGATTATAGTTGAGACAGTTCACATGACCCCGTTTAAGGTTTCACACCCAATCCCCGCTACCCTCGTTGGCATGCACAGGTTACACCCATGCCCAAGTCAGCCTTTAAGCATGCAACTCTATGGATGGATGAATGATGCATGCGTGGGAAGTGGAGAGAAGAGATTAGCAGAGCTGCATGGGAGCCAAACCGAGGCACATTTAATTAGATCACACCTTATACATTTGGAAATTCTAATTTCTCTTAGATGCCCTATGTACCTGGACGGAGGGAGTACTACCCATTACAACCAGCCTTATCCTCCTATATGTACTCCTAGGCTATTTCCACGTGCTCCCATTCGCCGACATGTGGGACCTAGAGCATATGGGTCGTAGTGCATGCACGACTCGGAGCATATGCCGGGGTAATTTACATTTCAGACCTCATGAATTACATGCAAACCCCCCGCAGAAGAATAAATAAATGAATGAATTACTACATGAAACCGGATTATTTTCGTAGAAACCGGAGCACGTTCATTAAATTTTGGACATAACACGTTTATAAAAAATGACGGGACCTAAACCAGTCTAAGGGCCTCTTTGATTTTTCCGGCAAAAAAAAGGGCCTCTTTGATTCGCAGGATACTGAAAACACAGGAATGGGAAAAATATGATGGCGATGAACCGAGATGAGGAGAACTCTAACTCAGTTAGAGGTTAGAGTTAGATTCTAATCCTGAACTAACTCTAAACCAAAGAGGTGTATGGATGGCAGGGTTAGATTGACAATAAATGCTCTTTCTCAATCATTTGACTACTTTGGACCCTATTTCCTGTCGGATTTGGTGTGGACGGCTGTTCCGTGGCCTCCTCCCGCTCACAATTCACATAAACGAACCATCTTTACAAATCAAGCATGCAAAACATGATAATTTTTACTTTGTCCATACAAATGAGATATCCCACTTAAACATAAAAGTCATCAGTCAAGCTTCACAAAAAAAACACTCCATGAAACAAAGCATGAGCTAACTCATCACGGAAATCATTCACAATAGGGAGGGAACCCGGAGCCCCTCGCGCACCGAGGGAGATGAGCTCGCCATCGTCGCTCTGGAGGAAGGCTCTGTAGAGCCCAAGCCCCGGGAAACCCTCTGATGTCGGAGGTCGACACCGGCATGGGTAGCAGGGCCGCTTGCCGCCGACTAGGATCTTAATCTTTGGGCCTCTAGAAATAATGCAAGCCTGAAACTAAAATACCTAGAAAGGTGAACTGAATCTTTCGGCCTCTAGAAATAATGCAAGCCTGAAACTGAAATACCTAGAAAGGTGAACTGAATCTTTGGGCCTCTTGAAATAATGCAAGACTGAAACTGAAATACCTAGAAAGGTGAACTGAATCTTTGGGCCTCTAGAAAGATTTATTACCTCCTCAAGCAGCATCAAACAATTCCATGCGTGCACCACAAATCTATACCAAGTTTGATCAGGATCTACTTTTCCAAATCAGAATTAGCGCTAGAGCGAGCAAGATCAATGATATGGCTGTGAGACAGAGAAGGAATGAACAAACTCACCCCTCTCGCGACCTCCCTAGTAGATGCGCCGCCGCCGCGCACGACAGCCGGAGGAAGAGGGCGGCCAGAGTAGGGTGGCGGAGGCCGGAAGGAGATCGAGGGCGACCGGAGGAGAGAGCGGGCGAGCGGCGCTTGGGCGGGCGGCCCTATGGGGAACAGAGAGGAGTCGTGCGAGAGGGGGGGGGAGCGATCCGGTGCGGGCTGGGGAGATTTTTTTAGTTCTCTTTTAGTGGGCCCGAGGATAACTAACCCAATTAGAACTTCTCCACCGGGCTAGCTTTTTTAGCTGTGTTAGAGCAAACTATCTTGAACTAACCCTCGTGTTTTGATAATTTGAGGCTATTTCAACCCAAACTAGCTCTAACTCAGGGATCCAAACAAAGATGAGTGTTATTGTACATGCTACAGTGTGTGGACTGTAGCACATTGTTTTTTATGGCCATATCACCACATTCTTTTGTACTGCTGGTTCAATGGGCTGCCGTGGTTCGCACTGCTGGTTCACTGGGCTGTCGTGGTTCGCACTCCTCCGACCTGAGTAGTAGTAGTACTCGTATATACCGCATCATTCTTTGCTCCTTCTTACTACTCCGACATGTGGGAGAGCCAGCATCCGGGTCGACGTGTCATGCATGAGATTAGAGAGCGGAACGGAAGGGGGCATCATCCCGGTCGGAGCGCCAGTAATTCATGACTATAGTGAGAGGTCATATCACAAGTCTTTCCAGCAGTAACACGCCGTCAAATCGCAAAGCCCGACCTTTCCAGCAGTATCTCTACTCTTATAAAAAACAGAGTTGGTGATGATGATGTGCCTGCCATCCTGCAATATAAGCAGTCCGATTTATATCTGACGGATAGGAAGAAAAAATGGAAATTTTGCAAAAAGGTACCCACACCCACCCAACATTTGCAAATAAGGCCTTCCCCCGTTCATCCTTTTCTCCCACAAGATAAACTACTCATACAAATGTATCTTGATGTTCCATGAAACGCATGGGCATCTTGCTAGTGATTCAGTATCCGCCACTCGCTCACCCTCCTCGCCTCTCTGTCAAACCGCCTACCCGAAAACTGCAGCGCGTACTGCCCGGGAAAAGCCCCGCCCTCAAGTTTTAACTACGCAAAAGTAGTTCGAGCTTGTCCGTTCTATATAAATACTTACAATATGTTTATTCACCCGTGGGGTTGTTCAATGAATGGAGGGGCGGGGAGCACAAGTGAACAATACTAGTACTACTAATACTAATAAGTGGGAGTCGTAAAGTAGTCACCTTAAATAGTAGAGAGTTTTTTTTCTTTAATGCCACGTACACAAATTGAAACGCTTGTTGTGGAGAGAAAAAGATAATCACTCCACTATATATGTACACAGGGGCCTGAGCGCTTGCTTTACTAGGGTTTCTCTCTTCATTCTCTCCCATTCTCTCGTCCTCTCCACATATAAACAAGACAGCGGTAGCGACATTTTCTCTCTGCTCACCGTTGGTCACAGATCCGGCCGGATCCCTTCGGCCGGTGTGTGTAGAGGACTAAAAGGTGCATCGTTCATGTGGTCATCGCCGCCGAGGGAGGAAACCCACAGCTGTCGGAGGGGCCCTATCCTCTGCCCGTATCGTTCTCTCCGACACAGCGCCGGCTCTGGAGGTCCTCCGACCCTTCTTCCTCCCTGCCGTATTGTCCGCAGATCCAACCTGCCGCCGCCGACATCCCAGCGACCCTCAGGTATAAGTTCTTCGAAAGCGGCCTTGCTCTACTGCCCCAGCTCCCCACGTCTGCATGTGCATCTTTTTCTACTCCCATCAGCTCCTCCAAAGCAACCAAAATTTTTAGTATTATTAGAGGTAAAGCTACTTCATGCATTCGAATCTAGGGCTTTGTTCAAACAACGAAGAAAGGGGGGAAAGTTGTAGCATGAATCTAGGACTTGATTCAAAGAGGAAATAATATGGTAAAAGCAGTAGAGACCGGATACCCAACCTGTCTCTTGGCTGAAAAGGGAAATAATGGGGAAACGCAGTACAAACTGGATAAGGAACAGACCTATTATTGGTTGAAAAAAGGATAGAAAGTGGCAGCTGGTGGACAAGTCAACATAGTATGTACAAGATTAGATTTGCTGCCCTCAGATAGTAAAAGGTCTCCAGGATTAGAATTGCTGCCCTCACATAGTAAAAGGTCTCAGGATTAGATTTGCTGCCCTCACATAGTAAAAGGTCTCCAGGATTAGATTTGCTGCCCTCACATAGTAAAAGGTCTCCAGGATTAGATTTGCTGCCCTCACGTAGTACAAGGTCTCGAGGATTAGGCTTGCTGCCCTCACATAGCATGAACAAACTCGGCATCACCACTTTATGCCTCCTTGTAGGTACATTGTGCTGATGCGTCCACGGTCGCATGTCCTTATACCAACCTTTTGATGTTGTTAATGTAAGGGTGCATGTAAAATGAAGCGATCACACTGTTACCTTAGGGACATGTCTAACCAGTGTTATTGTTAATCTAATGCCTCCAGTGATGAGATGCAATTAAACTGTGTTGCAAATGGCACTCTTGCTGTTTTCCCCAGTATGATAAGTAAGTTGCTCCTTTACGCTGTTGAGTGCCCTGGTGTCCCCATGGTCCCATGCCCTTAAACCAACTCTTTAGCTGTTGTTGATTTACTGTGTCTGGTAAACAAGCAATGCCACCCTTAAAGTAATCCCATATTTGAGGAATCTCATTGTTGAACGTAATGCTTCTGGTAACATGAAGCATTGCTGACGTTTTAAAATTTCTACTGTCCTTGCGTGATTGCCATGAACATAATTAAGATGATTCTTTTCATTTTTTATATGTTTCGTATATTCTTATTGACCAGTAACTGTTTAATTTCTATCTTTTTGTGCAGATAGGGATATCCATTTCACCTTGTTGCTATTGTGACCTTTTGGTGAACTGCAAAAAACACTTTTTTTTGGAATGAGTGTCTTGTGCAGTTCAACTAAAATGTCACGTGGGCAACATCTCTCAATTTTGGTGGAACTGCACAAAATGGTGATTGGAGTTTCCAAAATCTCCGTCAAGTTCTGCTGGTAATCTCGTGCAACATTATATTAGCCTTTGCAAGATGAGCCGTCATTGTCACCACAATGGCACTTTATTTTAGTGGAACTGCACAAAAGGATAATAAAATTATAGTTGCACCTTACATGAGCCGGACAGCAACCTTAATGTTCCTCAATTATAGTGCAACTACTAAAGAAGAACCTGCCAGCTCACGAGAGCAAGTACTTCTTGCTAGCTGAATGATGCAATCTTTGCTTCATTTCAGGTGAACTACAGAAACAGGCGCATGAATTGAATCATGAAACTCCAGGCAGGCCTCATCCAAGTGGAGCTGTAGGTTGAGTTCAAGGAGGCCACTATTAAAGTGAAATCATGCTCTTCTTGTTTGTGTTGTGCACACAGGAATACTCAAATATAGATGTTGTGACGGTCAAGAGCATTCGCCAAGTTCTTCGATTGCATCACATGGCTAGCCAAGATGGATTTAATCCCGATATTCACTTTATCAAAAGGCTCTAATGAGTTGGTTCTGAATCTTGCAGGCTGGGAATCAATGAGATGTGTAGGCATCTTTGTTGTACTTATTATTTGAATCTTATTTGTTGGTTCTGAATCTTGCAAGCTGGGAATCAAGGAGATCTGTAGGCATCTTTGTTGTACTTATTATTTGGATCTTATTTGTTGGTTCAGAATCTTGCAAGCTGGGAATCAATGAGATGTGTAGGCATCTTTGTTGTACTTATTACTTGCATCTTATTTGTTGGTTCTGAATCTTGCAAGCCGGGAAACACGGCATGATGATGCAGAGGACAACAACCATAACAAACAGTTCAAACTTGGTAGTATTATCTTTGTGAAAGTGCGACAAATGTGTTGATCGTGTGCGTCCTGAGAATAATAATTCTAATTGTCATGCATGTTGATCCTGTGGCACTGATAGAACGAGCCAATGCATTGGTAGTTTTAAGTATAAATTTTTATTAAAGCTAATTAAATTTAAGTAAAGTGACCACTAACTCCTGTTATTACAGTACCAATACAGACCCGCTCGTGAACCGACGTGTGGCCGGAGTAGGTTTCTTGATGGAGGCGTTTGAATGCGCTGAGGGTGCATCTTCTGCCGGGCGTGCAGCGGACAAGGGAGGGGTAGTAACTGTTGTCGCCCGTACACACTCAGTTTACTGTTGAATCCAGTTCCCCAAGAGCTGAAAAACGAACTGCTGCCGCAGCCTACACACTCGTTCACTTGAGGAGACTCCAATGGCGATCCGAGGGGTGAGCCTGCTGGATATGGACTTCAGCAAGGAGTTCCCCTTTGAGTTCGCCGTTCAGTCCTATGGCTGCACCAATTTGAATGTGATGTACACCAACAATCCGGACTCGGTGAAGCTCTGCCTCGCCGAGTTCAAGCAGTACCTACAGGACGAGAAAGCACAAGGTTGCAGGACTAGACCTTGTGCCCATCCATTCATCTCCTGACAGAGACTAGCGGATCACCGTCCCCCAGGTATGTGTGCGGGACGATGTTCTCATCTACCACTTCTGCAGGGCCATCAGAGGTTCTGGAGCTTTCGCCCGTTTCATCGGCAGCGCCGACTGCACCTTCGCTGCGGCGGAGAGAAGGAAGAACGCGACGATTCGCCCATCTGGTGCAAGAAGCTTGTCGACATCCAGAAGCAATACAAGATCATCATCAATGGGCAGGAGAAGGACTCCGTGGTTGACCTCGCCGAGACCATCATCGACCCCTGATACGCCAACATGGAAGAAGACAACAATACCAAGGACCTAAACACGTGGGAGGTACCTCTGAATCTAGCCTACATAACCTATGCGGCCAAGGACGCATACGCATGCTACGACATGTACAGGCAGATCTTGGACATGAGGGCGTGTCTACTTCCCGTAACCGACGAGTACACGGACAGCCGTAGCATCATGATCAAGCGTGCCACGAAGGTCTAGATACTGTACTTTATCTGTTTATAAGCACCTTTATCATCTGAGTGTTTCATGCATTAGCCTATGTGTCATAATTATTTGTTTTATCTGAAATATTTCTTTAAGAACCGATTAACCTGACTGCTTTTTTTAGTGGCTATTTGTTTATGTATGTAACTAATTCACTATATAAGGCACCACGAGACTCACACTTTCGTCCTCATCTCTCCTCCTCTATCATCCTCCCCCGGCCTCCCATTGTTCTTCTTTACCTTGTCTTCCTCCTCTCCGATGATTAAATCTAAGGACCTTCAAAAGAAAAATCCGTCGCCTCTAGTAATTCCTTGGCAAATTCATCTCACCGCTAACCTCTGGTCCTTCCTCGTGACCGACCCCCCTCCCACTACTTACAAGGAATTATAGTCACCGATGAGACCCCACAACAGAGATTTTTCTCTGTACATACCTTACGTAGCACCACAAAACCACCTCCGTCAATTTCCTGCTTATCAGGGAAATCATTTGTAATTTCTGCCAAAATTGATAATGGCTGGGCCTTGGGCTCTGATGCTTCATCAAGTAGCATGCTCTCCAGGTCACTTCTTGTGGTCCTAGGTTCGTGATCCATTAGTACCCAGCTATGAAAATACACCCCAGTTGTCCTAGCTGTTGGAGTTGTGTCGAATATAGTGTACGAGGTAGGTTACAGTTGGACTTGTAGTTGTATTGTGTTTAGATAGGATATGGAGTCGTGTCCTAGTAGGACACTTGTATCCTAGGCCTCTCATATATAGCGGGGGTAGACACACGATGTAACCTATGCCAACATAATAGCACAGGCGCGCAAGGGGGAGCCGGCGGCGTGTGCCGGCGCCCGGGTGGCCGGTGTGCGGTATTGTGACGGTGTCACGGGGAGGAGCGCCCGTAGTCAGGCCCCGGGGATGTAGCCATATCGGTGAACCTCGTTAACAAATCTCGGTGCCGTGCTCGTGTGATTGCTTGGTCCTCGGATGATCGACGGAGTGCCTCGGATTTATTCTAACAAGTGGTATCATGAGCTAGGTTGTTCGAAGGCTGTGAAAGTTGATTTAGAGGAAGATACGTGTGCACAAGCTAGGCGTGCGGCGGCGCACCGCGCACGGGCGGGCAGGCAGGCAGCAGCAGCGGCGCACCGTGCACGGGCGGGCAGGCAGGCAGGGAGGAGCAGATCGGTTGATCGATACTTGCGGAAGCCCGCGTGGGCAGCGGCCCGGGTGGCGGAAGCCGCACGGCTGAAGGCCGTGGAGTCATGTACACATACAGGACAGGCGGCGTAACAGGCCGCGTACAACAGGCGAGAGGAATCGAAACCAGAGATTTGTTTGAAGACAAAAACAGGACCGAGTCCTGATGTGACACAGACAGGCAGATCAAATCAAGCGAAGGAAAAATCCATTGGTACATCCATTGGAATTAGCGGGGGCGTTGACAAGGCAATTATAGCATCGAGGGAGTTGAGCCAAGGGAGAAAATCACGTGAAGGCCAAGTTTCTTGGTGGACTGCTACTAGTGCACGCAGGCAAGACCACGCTGGGTTTGCTCGTGTACTCCGGCGTCGCGGGATAGCTCGCGTATTTTTTACATGGTCATTCGTACAAAGAACGATGGCACCAACAGGTACCTGGTTTGAGGTGGAGAAGTTCACGGAACTGAAAACCTTGGGTTATGAAAGACAAGGTGAAAAAATTTGTTGGCACAACGGAGATGCTTGAAGGCGTTGCAGGAAGTCATGTCAGCTAAGATGGAATTATCAGATGATGGATGGAAATTTCGTGGAAGACGATTTGGGAGCCTCAAGTGTGTCATACAGTCGAACGAGTTCGGCTGGGTTGGACTAGACAGTCTGACGGGATCGATGCAAGTCGGTTGGTACAGAAGACGGTGGTGGGATTGGCGACGACGACATAGGTGCGTGATGCTGATGGTGACCGACTTCTGGGCGTGGAAACACGTGGCGCGGGCCCCGAGGGCTTGTGTGGCTTCAACAAGACTATGGCGCGGGATTGATTCAAGGTGGTGTATACACGGAGCTTGAAGTCGATGAGGCGCAGGGGTGGACTGATCATCTACCATGAAGTCATGTTGAAGGTGAAGCTGAATTGAGGGGCTACGGTGTAAGGATCCAGCGAATCGAAGCCTATTCAGCAAGGAGGAAAAGCGAGTGACATGCAGTTCGGACTGGAGCCCAGTGGTCTGATGGAAGCGTGAAACTCGTCATCGGTCGGTGATGATCGGTGGTACTCTGCAGTGGGGGTTGAGTGGTGTGGTTTTGCGACCCTTGAGACTCGACCGAGACAGCGGAGGCTCGACGCGGTAATAGGGGCGAGGCGTGTGGTGCGCACGGGACATGGAGACGGGCCAGGGCTCTGGTGGTCACACATGTGGTGAGACAACTGCGAATTTGACTCGGGATGACTACAAGCAACGGTGAAATTCTTTCAAGTTTCAGACAGGCGGCCAAGAAAGGAGTGGTGATGTTGAGTTCAGGTAACTCTTATGTGTGACACCCAATATGTGAGTTGTTCACTTTCACGCAGGTCAGTGATCAGTGTGTGATGGCGTTGGACTGATGCTCTGGAAGTTGGGAGCGCAAACTAGAGTAACAAGGAACTTAATTTTGCTCGAGTGTTGGCTGTGGTCAAGAAAAGAAGGGACTACAAGTTGCAGGTGGAGTCGCATGGAGTCTTTGGAGTAGCAGCGGTACTCATGGGATAAGCTCAAGTCCAATGTACATGGAAGTTTGACGCATGAACAAATCCAGGGTGGTGGACTATATTCGCCAAGGTGGAGTTTGTTGGAGTTGTGTCGAATATAGTGTACGAGGTAGGTTACAGTTGGACTTGTAGTTGTATTGTGTTTAGATAGGATATGGAGTCGTGTCCTAGTAGGACACTTGTATCCTAGGCCTCTCATATATAGCGGGGGTAGACACACGATGTAACCTATGCCAACATAATAGCACAGGCGCGCAAGGGGGAGCCGGCGGCGTGTGCCGGCGCCCGGGTGGCCGGTGTGCGGTATTGTGACGGTGTCATGGGGAGGAGCGCCCGTAGTCAGGCCCCGGGGATGTAGCCATATCGGTGAACCTCGTTAACAAATCTCGGTGCCGTGCTCGTGTGATTGCTTGGTCCTCGGATGATCGACGGAGTGCCTCGGATTTATTCTAACACTAGCTTTAAGAAAAAGCATACTGATTAGGAGATTATTATGTGGCCAGTAGCTAGAACAAACTCGATTCCCCATTCAGACATATGTACAGAAGAGAGATCATCTTCCATTATGCAAATAGCTTAAAAAACTTTCATGTCTAACAGAAACATAATCCATAAATATCCTAGCTCTTATTTACTGGACAAAGAAGGTAGGCAACTAACATGTTGGCAGCAAACTGATAGCAAATAAGCATGCATGAAGCTGCGGTATGATGAAACAGAGCATCATCCTAAACACAGTTAATCAATAAACGATGTATAAAGGAAAATCATCTATGGAAATCACCTGTAGAGAAGCCCTGCAGCCGCCTAGTCTTGTGAAGCTTATATTATGAGGGAGGGGATGTGGTATATCATAGCAGAGAGGTACTGTATTGAGATCTAGATCTGCATCCAAATATGATTAAATTACTCGCTTTGACGGAGATAGTTTAGCTAATCTGGCTGGATGCATCTTTAAGTAAGAAATAATGGAGCTGACTTTCGGATGTTCTCATCGACCGGGTTGAAGGCTGCTCTCATTTTCCAAAAAAGAAATTTGAGTTGACTCTAGACATGTGTGATGAATGTGTAATGAAAGCTGCGTTGCCATATATGTACAGCTAACTAATTATAGTCTGACTCTAGCCTAGACATGTAATGAATGTGTAATGACAGCTGCAACCCAATATACATACTGCTAATTATAGTCGATTTTACAATCTGGACATGTGAAAGCATAATGCTAGCAGCATATCCTAGCCATATGCATACGCATAAGGATAAGCGCCAAAGGTTCACATTTTAGCTCTTCGTGACTACACAAGTCAAGACATTATTGTTTAAAGAACGAGCACAGCGAGTCAGCGACTAAGCACTTTCTCTTTGTTTTATATACATGTACATCATTCCACGCTTCATTCATCTAATTATATGGATCTGGGCACGATGCCCCTTGGGTTGCTAGATTTAAAATGCCGACCAATTGCCCTCTGATTTTTGAGAAAAACATGCATCTATTCATCATATATATCAAGGCCAATTGCCCCTTCAATTTTTTTAGGAAGAAGGATTAACCCCAGCTTCTGCACCAGAGTGATGCATGAAGCCTCTTTCTTAAGCCAAGTGACCGAAGTGTCTGCGATCCAGAACAAGCTCAAACGGAGTTGAATAAAAAAGTAGAAAATGCCACAACCGGCGAAAATAGAATGAGATGACTAAACACCTATCCTATTGCTAGACCGCCATCCAAAACCGGTTGTAGATATCCAAAGATACTATTTTCCATCAGGTAGACCAGTAACCAAAGGCTCCTCTTCCACATAAGGGAGTAACGACCACATACGGATCTAAGTAGTGGCCCTGTAGATAACCTACAAAAAAATTATACGAGTTTGTCCGTTAAAAACCATGTCATTTCTACAGTTTCATATAATCCAAAGTAATGCACATACTCCTATCCAAATATGCCTCGAAATATTTGTCTCTACTCCATTTAGTCATGTCCCAAATAACGTGTGAATACTATTTGGAGTAGAAAGGTTATATGAACTGAGCGCCATAAAAGTTTGGCCAATGGGCAATCGAGAAAGAGATGTTTGATTGTTTCATCTTGATCACAAAAGCTACATCTTTGACTACCGCCCCTTTTATGTTTTGCCAAGTTATCCTTAGTCAGAACCACCTCCTTGTGAACAAACCACATGAAGACTTTGATTCTTAATGGGACCTTGATCTTCAAAATATGTAGCGATTTCGGAATGGGACCAAAATCAATTAGGTCCAAATACATAGATTTCGTTGAAAAAATCCATTTGTAGTTAATTTCCAGTGAACACTATCAGACTCATCAGAGAGGTTCACATCCATCAACCTTCTGACGAGGTGTAGCCATGCTTCCCATTGTCACCTACCAAAGATCTCCAGAATTGAATATTTAGAGGGTTGGACTATAACACTGTAGCAACATAAGCCTCCTTACGTTGTACAATGTTATAAAGAGATGGATATTGTTTCGACAAATGCATTTTCCCTAACCACATATCCTCCCAGAATCTCATCGAATTACCGTCTCTAATGGTGAATTTCGTTCTATAGAAGAAAGCTACTTTCGTTGTCATCAAGCCCTTCGAAAATGGTTAATCATTGGGTCTCACGGTAACCTGGGCCATGGTCTTAGATTGTAAGTACTTATTACGTAAAATTTGTACTCACGTGTCTTTTGTCTCCACAAAAAGTCTGTACATCCATTTACTGAGCAGACATCTGTTCTTTACCTCTAAATTCTCAACCCCAAGACCACCCTGGTCCTTCGACCTACAAATGATGTCCCATTTAGTAAGCATGTACTTCGTCTTTATTTCATCACTCTGCCAAAAGAATCGAGATCAATAGAAGTCCAGTCTTTTTCGTACCCTGACATGTACCTCAAAGAAGGACAAGAGTAATATTGGCATACTCGTGAGCACTGAGTTTATTAGTATTAGCTGACCTCCGTATTACATAAGCTTGCCCTTCCAGCACCTTAGTTTCTTTTCAAATCGATCTTCAATACACATCCATTCCTTGTTAGATAACTTGCGATGGTGAGTTGGTATTTCTAGATAACTAAACGGTAGGGTACCCATTACACATCCAAACTGTTGTTTATAGGCCTCACTACTGCAGGAATGCGTAGTAGTGGCGGGCGCCAAATGGCCAGTAGTGCAGGGCCAGGCTCCCACGGGAGCCCGTCACTGTCTTTTCTGCCACTGCTATAATGCCATCAGTGACGGACGGGCTTCCGCCACTGTTAGAGCCTATCCAGTGGCGGCGGTCCTACTTTCCTGCCATTGATATATGTTACCAGTTTTGGCGAGCCGTACCTAACACCTGCCAGAACTACCTCTTCAGCCTCCAGCCATTGCAGCAACTGATGCACATTACAGGATACAAGTAACCACATTACAGCATACAATTAATGTAAGCAATCGTGCACATTATGTTTAACATAGCAATAATCTAAACTTCATACAAATAGATGTACACATTAGTGTACAACAACTCATGTCGCATCATTCATACATACACATACATGCAAGACCTCGTGATAATAATAATACCATAATGACAATGAGCTGGATAAAGATAATCAAATTATTTACTCGTCCACTTGTCCACACTGCCGGCATCCTGGGAACGGGGTACCCAGACTTGCCTGCCTGCGGCCCAACGTGTGGCCCCATCGACGGCCTGGTACGGCCCAGCTTCAAGCATCAACAACTCAAGACCCTCGCGAGGGGCCAAGCCACGCGAGGCGGACAACACCAAGACCTCCCTTGGGGGTGGCCTCCCCAGGCTGGCTCCCGAAGAGCGGAGATATCTATGCAAGTTGCACCTCGCGAGGTTCATATGACGTGAGCCATGACGACCAAGGCAGGCGGGCGCCAGTGGGCGCCGTGTACCAGTTTCCTCTTTGGTGCTACGGAGGCAAGCGCAGGCACGGAGTTCCGAGGAATCAAGCAAAGGTTTCCATTCCGGTGCAACAAGACCAAGACCACCAGGACGGCAGGGTGGAGGTCATCACGGAGCTCACCGCGGCATCACAACCAGAGGCTTTTGCAAGCGAAGACCACTTTTTCAGGATAGCTTCTACTAGATGTCCCCTTCTTCTAATTCGGCCGTTGTGGGATTCCTTCCCGCCTACATTTGGGAAGAGGACCAAGGCCACTATAAATAGCACTTAGCCACCACTATAGAAGGCACAAATCATTCAGATCATCCTCACACCCACCAGCTCATCGAACACAAGAACAACTCACCTCATGAGGCTATTCCACCACTGTACTAGTTCATCCTCAGCCCCTCGAGGCAATCCACCACAAAGCTGGAGTGGGGTATTACACCGCAAGGTGGCCCGACCCAGGATAAACTGCTGTGTCTCTTGTTCATTGGGTTCGTCGAGCTAGGCCGTGGGATCGTTGAGCGGGCAGACTGGGGAGGACGAGTTCTTTGAACACACCCCAGAGTTCGGACCTCTCAAGGGTCTGCGGAACCCCGAATCCGACACACACGGTCTTGCATACTTCATAGTTGTTTTTCTCTTTGCGGACATAATTGATATAATGATCCTCAACTTCTCTGCGGATATAGTTAGCATAATGACCCTCAGCTTCTTTTTTAGTCTTATATCCTTTATAGCAACTATTTTTGTAACCGTCCACTTGCTCGTTGCATATCTCACATGAATCATAAATTCCAGGATTCATCCCAGTGTACATCACATACCAGTTCCACTTCATCTACCTAAATAAATAAAGAAGCCAAGTAGTTCCATAGTTATCCAATCACATAGAGCAAAGTCACATCTTAATCTTCATAGCATCGTAGACGATACAAATCACTACGTTGCACAGTTCGTTAGTAGTTCGAAAGCAAAAGTTTAGCTCCATCATAGCAACTTAGAACTTAAGTTCACACGCATCAATCATATAGATCACATGAAAGCAGTGCAGTAGTTATTCAGCTCCATCCTGAGCTATCCTCGCCTTTCGTCATCTTCGTGATCTCCTCTTGGGTGGTCCTCGCAGCTTCGACGGCTGCTCACGCACTCTCCGTGGCTGCTTGCACACTCGCAGCGGCTACTCTAGCACTCGCAGCGGCTGCTCTAGCGCTCTCAGAATATGCCTGAATGCTCTCGGAGTATGACTGAGCGCTCTCGGTGCCTGCTGGAGCACTCTCGACATAGGCGAGCACGATCTCGGTGTACTGGGACACCCTCGTGACGATGTCTACGACAGTAAGTATTCCGTATATGGTGTAGCCGTGTAGGAGTCCTAAGGAGGCGTCTTAGCTTCTTCATCTAAATCGAATTAAATAATTTGACATTTACATAAAACATTTAGAAAAAAGCAGCATGGCCTTTGATAGAAATTGAACATATTGAGTGCCAGAAATTAAGCGAAACGGAACTTAATCAAGAGATCAGGTCAATGCATGTAGTTGCGCGGGTGCCGGTCGTGGCGGCCGACGCGTACTCCTTTATGTATTGCGCTCCGAGACGGGCCAGTTGCCGCTCTACTAGGTCTTCGATGCCTCCCTGCAAAAAAAAAAAGTCAATTACATCACTGGTGTTAAAACTTGGCAAGAAAATTCAGTTTAGTACTAAAACTTGCGGCATAAATTGAACTAGTGCTATAACTTGGCTTCGCCGTGCATATACGGTGCAAATCACGTTTTTGTACGAACATTGCTTTGACTAGGCATGTCAGCATGGCATCGGCCCGCTGTCAGTCACAGAACAAGGGAAAAACCCTCAGAAAATTTTCTTCTCACGGAAAAGACCCCGTGACTCATAAATAATAGAAAAAATTGTGCACAGTTGGGATTCGAACAACTGACCTGCAGTACATGGGTGCGTGCGGCTAACCACGTGCTCCAGGATAGGTTACCGTCCTATGTAGATAATATTTCATACTTTTAAAGCTTAAGATTTGCACTGATTTTGTTAGAAATGTACAGAGTATATATAAACTATAATCGTGTATAAAAAACAGTATACGTATGATTATAATAAATTGCATTATAACAATAATCACGTGTTAATTTACACATAATATCCATATAATTAAATTATAAATTACAAACTATTCATGTAATAATGTGCATATATAGTAAAAATATATATTCAATAAATCCTTATGTAATTTTAAATATTTTCACAGTATTAACAAAATATTAGTACATTATATAAAGTATTCATGCTTTAAAAAGTTTCTATTTTTATGTATATTTTAGTAAATAATTATATAGTTTAAAAAAGTTCATAGTTTGAACATGCTATTCATGTAGTATATAAAAGATTTCATGCTTTAAGAAACATATATATTATATAATGTAAAAATAGTTGACTGGGATTCAAACAAGGACATGTAGTAATCAGGTGCACGTGGGCACCACCCCACCCAGCATCGTTATTTTTTTCTAGAAATTTATAAAATATGTGTAAATTGTAATCTTATGTTATAAATAATATATAATATTACATTATAAAATAGTCATGTACTACCTTCTTCCGAAAAAGTTGGTCACTCAATTGGATGTATGTAGCACTAATTTGGTGCAAGATACATTTATTTGAGGGACAAACTTTTTCGGATGGAGGGAGTATTTCCTAAATATATATCCATATAATTAAATTATAAACACGTAATAATTTGCGTATTCAACAAAAATATCAAAGTAATTTCATACTTTGTATATATTTAAATAAATTATAATTTATAAAAGTGTTCATTTGATTTTGAAATTTAATTTAATAATAACACATGATTACAATTTATAGATACATTATAAAAGTTCTAAAAAATAACAGTGCAAAATGGGCCTTAGGAACTCGGGTCTGCTAAATACTTTCAGGATATATAGCTGACGTATATAACAACTTTAAACAAACAAGTTTGCCTGCTGCGTAGACCAACCCGCTCTGGATCGAATCGCAGTCGGTCAGATTTTTGCACATTATTCGTAGACCAACCCGCTCCAGGGTCTCCTGCGAGAAAAAAAATTCCAAGACCCACGCGAGGACTTTTTGTGAGAAAAAAAATTCCTAGGGTTTTCCCGCAAAAAACAGGCCACAAGCACTGCCTCTCTCGTTTGGTGGCTGACACGGGCCCCATGCCATGCTGGCGCGTCTAGTCAGCACATTGTTCGTATACAAACACGTTTGCACCGTATATGCACGACAAAGCCAAGTTGTAACACCAGTTCAATGTATGCCGCAACTTTTAGCATTAAATTGACTTTTCATGCCAAGTTTTAGCACCGATGGTGTAATTGACTCAAAAAAAAAAGTCTTTGATGCCTGCATGTAGTACGTAGGCAATTTTTGCCGTGCACCACGTACATAATCAAGAGATTAGGTCAATGCATGCATGCACGTCTGCGAGCGTACACATATATTCTTCCCTGTGTGAACCCTGCACTAAAAAAAACCTTCTATTATAATAATTTTCTATTTTTTCCTCTCATATAGAACACTTCTTGAAGTTCAAACCTTTGCAGTGTGTCTGAAGCATTCTAACTAGAATATAGGATAAATATTTCAGGATTTTTGGTCCGACATAAATACTAGAAATAATTTTTTTTAATCAAACAAAATTTATTTTGTATATTTATGTTTGATCAAAAAATCTAAAAAATTTAACATAGATTCTAGTTAGAAAGGTTTGCTGTTTTACAAAGATTTGAACTTCAAGACATACTCTAAATGAGAGAAAACAATGCACTAGTATAAATCACGATGCAGGGAATGAATGGCTAGATAAGAAGGACCTGGATGCAGGTGCTCTAAAACATGTTTTCGGTATCCGCAAAAAAAACATATTTTCAGAATGGAGACCGCTGACATATCGGACTCGGCTGGGAACCGCAATCGAAGAAGTTGAGCGATCAGCCGGAAGTATAATCGGGATCGTGGAAGCAAGGACAGAAGAGCATGCACGAACATAACATACAGGTACAGCTAGCTAGCTAAACACCCATCCATTGGTGATCTGATGGAAGAGACTAGGCAGCACATTATACGTCAACACTCCTCCTCATGTGTGGCTCCCTCAGCCCTAAACGTGGATCGATAGTGGGCAGCAATTTAATTACGCCAGCCGGGTCTTGAACTCAAGACCTCTTGGCTCCGATACCATGTAGAAGTGCATGCTCTAGCCAATGCAACCAAAAGACCTATTGGATATAAGACACTAGGCAGCACATTATACGTCAACAGTGACGTCAACATGATCGTTGTGGGCATGGTGAATTGGTGACCCGCACGTACGTAGACATCGATATCTAGCTACATGCATGCATGGTAACCGGCGTAACCTGCTCACCAGACCCTCGCAAGTCCGACAGCGAGTCGGCGACGTCCTCATAGTCCATACCTTCCCTTCCCATGCTGGCCCCGCCGCGTCCCTATGCATGTTTTCTTCTTTTCCCCCTTTCTAATATGTAGTTACCAGGCCGTTGTTCTCGACGGATCCATTAGAAAACAAAAACAATATATTCTACTACGATATTCAGAATCGGCTTCCAAAGCACTTGGGCGTCGGTGACCCGGATGTTCCGACGGTAGTGACGTCTATCAGCACAGCAGGTGTTGCCAGTTTCATGACGACGGCGGGGAGAAGGAGAGGAGGTGGCACGGCACGGCGGTAGATGAGGTCGGCGAGGGGCAGCTCGGTGATCGATGTGGAGGATGGAGACGATGAGGGTTTTTGCCGTTGCTGAGTCTGCGCCCACGCCCATGTTTATATGCGTGAGGGAGACAAAGGGTCAAGGCTTTCCTGAGTTTCAGAAGTCAAATAGTAATTGGCATAGATGTGACCCCTGAAATTCTGAAATAAGAAAAAGAAAAAAATAAAATGATTTCTGAGTTTTGGTTAGTGGAAACCTGGCAAACTTAGACCGCTGTCACATCTTCGCTGTCTGGTCGTTGGTCGGCTCCAACACCGATGAATATCCAGTCCCCGGAACTCGGCAAACGAGCGACAATGCCGAGTTTCGTTTTGTCGTTGTGTCCCTTTTTCTACTCTGGGCGAACAGTGATGTTTGCAGAGTTGCACGGCACTATCGAATTCAATTACCTGGAAACTCGGCAGACACCCTAGGGGGGGAGGCCCTCCGAGATTGGACCCACGGTGTTACCTGGAAACTCGAGCTCCCTATAAAAGGAACACGGCGAACCACGGGAACTTGGCATCGGCGGCGGTTCCAATAGAGACGGTAGGACCTCACCCATATCGGCTTGGTCGCCTGCAGCTCATGGAAACACTTACTCGTCTTGCCATAAAAAAGGGTGGGTGTAGAAAGAGGAAGGAGGAAAGTAGATAGGGAAGTTTTTTCCGATGCAATCAATGGATTGAAATCGTCCTGCGTATCAAATTCGGAAAGCAATCAAATGAGCGACTTATGAGTGCGTGGTGATCTTGTGGGTATATGTGCGTGTGTAGGAGGTGTATGGCTGTGTTTACAGGCAACGTGGAGGATGGAAACAGTGTAAAATCAAGTGGACAATCTTACATATTCATTCCACAGGGGACACCGCCAAATCATGTGTTATTAGGGAGGTTCTGGATGTTGATCCAAGGACAGATAAGGAGGTGGGTAGATAAGTCTTTGGTGTTACGCGGCTGAGGGGTTGATTATTGATTTGTTTAGAACGATGACCTATGCACGATTAGGCTGTCATCCAGCTGACTTGCAATTTTATAAAAACATGAACGAATAGTGGACTGATTCAAGGATGCTTGGCAACTACTTCGGGTGTCTATGGAACTCATTGACAAGGACAGCCTGGCTAGCACAATCGATAATGGAGTATACAAAATTGCATGGCACATGTGCTTAGCAAAGTCAAAATTCACAAACAAAAAGTATGCAAAGTGCACATTTTATTTTAACTCAAAACAACTGTTGTACTATATTTAGCATTCTGAAGATCTATAAGTATCCACGCAGATGCAGTTCCAATGCAATACAAAGCAAACACATAAACACACAGAGCACACAGCGCAGCAGCAGGAGATGGCCCAGCGCCAGGACATCGTCATTAGCCATTTCTCCCATCCAGGGCACGACCTCGTGAAGCGCCACCACACTGGGCTGTTCCGCTGCGATATGTGCTGGGAGGACCTATCCGGCACGGCATACATCTGCCGTGCCGGCTGTGACTTCTGCATCCACGAGTCTTGCGCCGGCCACTCACAGACGTTCTCCTCCCCCGAGCACCATGTGCACCCGCTCACGCTTGTCCAGACCCGCCGCGACGCAACCCTCTCGTGCGACGTCTGCTTTGGGCGATGCGCCCCTGGCTCCTTCCTCTACCGCTGTCCACCATGTGGGTTCGATATGCACCCGAACTGCGCGCGGCTTCCCCAAGTCGTGCGCAGCGTGCGGGACCCTACGCACGACCTCACGCTGGTCGTCGCCGACGGCCACTGTGCCGCGTGCGACGCCGGCGCGGGGCGCGCGTCGTACTACCGCTGCACGGTATGCAACGTCGACTACCACATCTCGTGTGCCGCGACCACCGGTGACAACAACAGCGCTCATGAAGCTCAAGATGCCCTTGACGCTCAGAGTGTACGATCAAGGATCCAAGAGCAGACTAGAAACGCCATCTTGGACCTGTGGAGTCCTGCCTGTAAGTTCCCTTTGTACGCCTAGACTGGGCTTGCTGCCGTGCCCAATTGACTACAACGTTATATTTCTCCATAAATTTCAGCATATATATTTCATTCTAGAACCAAGTTTATAATGTTTCTATTTTTTTTTCTATTAACTGTGCAGATACTGTACGCAGAGAGTACTTCTAGATGTGTTGCTCCTGACGCATCTGCTTGGCAGGTCCACAAGAATAAAGTGCTTCATCATTTCGTCACACAATAGCTAGCGCGTAACAAATTCAGTGTGTTTATGTTCACAACTTCGTATGCATGCTTGTTTGCAATCTCAGTTCATACGGTTTTAATACTTTATGCAGTGTGCACCTTCCTTTTTTTGAGGGAGATCAAATTCTTCATTTGTGTATGCTATGAAATCAATATGAGAGCATGTATTTATATGTATGAATTTTTCTAGTATGGGCCGGTGGCCGGAAATTCTGACAATTGAAATACATTAAACTGCATATGCAAATCACTCTTTGTGGACCGTCAAGTAGTAAAAAATTGCAAGAGTGCATTTTCACCATTAGCACAGAGTAATTGACATCTGCAATGCCATCCCCAAGGACCTCCTTCTCATGACCTGAATCAAGTTCCTTCTCTAGATCAGCATGATTGCTTTTGATAACCTGAGCAAGTAGTAGAAGTTGTTGGGGCTTCCAGTTGCAAACACAGGAAGTTCCAGACGTGGGAAGGGGGGAACGACAACCCATAGCCCAAAGTCCAGGACGGAGTAATAAGACCGCTCATCTGCAAAATAACAATGGCTTTGTGCGAAATATCTGATCGTGACTATTAATCCTGATCCAGTCCAGGGGGGTTTATGTAAAATACGGAAACCACGATTATTAATTGTGATCCAGACCATAATTTTTATGAAAGTTATCAGGCCCATGGCAATACTGCCACCGGCGAGCCAGGATCGTCGGCAACCCCCTCGCCGTACTTCTGCGGAAGCCTTCACCGGCACTAAGACATCGCATATCTATTCAATTCACTCTTGCTTTAACATAACAATTTTGGCCGCGTCGGTAGCCCGCAACAAGAAGCTAAGTACTACAAGATCTCTCTCGGCTTTGTACGAGAGCCGGCCAAGGGCGCTGTTCCGGGATGGACGAAGCTAGGACATCGGACATGGTCGTCCGACAGATCTTGCTTGCGATGTATGGATAGTGGAGTATTAATATCTCCGGTTTACCATATAAAATTCATAGATTTCACAACTTCAGCATTTTGCAAAAATGGCAACGTGTCATATCAGACAATGCTCAAAAGTGTGGTGACTATGCGGTGTTTATTTTCATTGATTTTACTCTATAGTAGACATTCTGTTGTTGTATTCACGTGATAACACAAAACAAAATTAAATATCCAGTAACCAAGCACCACCCGGTCAGGGTGGTAAATACAGTTGTAACCTTGACCGGCAAGAGGACTTAAAATGAGTTGGTTATGTCTTTCACTTCCGGGAACAAGAGATGGTCATCTGCATGGCCTCCAACATCAGTTTAGAGAGAAGGATTGAGAAATAGATTTCAGAGAGTGATAACACAGAGAGATTACCCATGTTTGATTGCAACTTCAGCAAAACCACCATCACTTGGCAATACTGTTATACTGTTATACCAAAACCATTTTGGAGGATTCTAAAAATAAACATTTTGGAGGGTTACGTGCATCAGTTTTAAAGGCTGGGAGAGTGGACTGTCTGGTTTCAGAATTAAGAAGAGTTAAGTGGACATTTTCTTATTGATTTGGAAGGGTAGGATATCTTGTTTTAGCTAGACGAGTTAACTAATTATTTCCTAAGTCCTAACTATCGATAGGAGATAGTAAATAATACTCATCTGCAAAATAATCCCGATCTAGTATATAATAAGAGGGCTCATCTGCAAAATAACAACGAGTATGCTACTAATGGGTTTCTACGAGCCAATCAATTTTGTTGTTCAGACTGCAGATTAATGTAGCAACTACCCCTTTTTATGCACACCAAGCAAGGAAAAAAGTAGCACGCCACAGTAAAATAGATAATGTCTTTAAATACGCTATTAGCGTGCTATGGTGAATGTTTTTCTAGAATGCTCAAGCGTAGTATCGGGCACAAGAAAGGAAATTCAGTAAGGAGTATGATCATGGATCTCTACGAGCAAATCAATTTTGTTGCTCAGACTGTAGACCAACGTAGCAATTACCTTTTTTTATGCCATCCACAATGTGGATTGGTGGACTTTGGCACACACCACTGGAAGGCCATTAGTTACACCAATAATGTAGCATCATCAATTCACCATGCTTCTCGATCGCTCAGCGTAGCGTAACATCAACCTAGAGTCAACAATGCCTAAGTTATCATATTCAAGATGCGATTAGTATTATGAAAGTAGTAATCACACTTAATCAAAAAACAAGTAATACCTACCTAACTAGCTGTTAGTCGCATCCAAGTGGCACCGATCGCACATATCCACATGACATCAAGGCATGATGTACATATATATTCTAAACAAGGATAGTGATGTTATTGCGGGCCTTAGAGCATCTCCAACGCTGACCCGCTAATTTGCTCCGGCATCCGTCCGCGGACGGGGGCCTGTTCGCGGACACCGATACTGGAGGCCGCCAATTCAACGCTGCCCACGTACATTTCAACCACTATTTGAACTAACCGGATGAAATTTGTGCAAACACGGTGGGTTTCATATATACCGGACGAAATTCATTACATTTCGGACATTTTTTAATTAAAAATTATACTGGACTAAGGTAAAACTAGTCTATGGCGGGATATGCTTCGGTAGGAAGGGAAGGTGACGACGGTGGCCAACGACCGGGACAGAAATCGGCTATGTACACCGGCGTCGCCTCGGCGGAGGTCTTAATGGGACCCAAGCGGCGACAGCCCCCTGTGTTCTACTTCTCCTCGATGATGGCGGCTAGCCTAGATGTGCTGGCCACCGTTTCATCGATCTCCGGGAAGCCGACTTCTTTATCTGCCGGCAGGGTGTGGTTACCCGTTTGTTGACATCAGATGATTCGGTCGCACACACAGGAAGAGTGGTACCACACAACGTCGTCCACGGCAGCCACAATGCTCGTGCCGCCGTGCTCCCGCGCGTGCCAGCATGGAGCAACTCGCCGCTCCTCGGTGAGCTTGCTTGGAGAGGAGAGTTGTTGAACGACGCTCCGATGTGGAGCTTCTGCCTCCATGAGCTGGCCTGCCGCGGTCTGGAGCATTGAGGGTGGTGGAGTAGACAGTTGCCTAGCTCGTATCCGACGAGCTCGACAGACAATCCAGTCGGCTTTTATGCCGAAGAACCCCTCTTCCTGCTCGCTGGACGCCATGGAGATTGTGGAGAAAACGGTGGAAGGAGAAGATGGGAGCAGAGTGTGGTGGGACTTTTGCCCCCCATCTGGCACCATTTAAATAGCGGACAGACAGCCGGAGCCAACCAGAGTTGTGTTTAATACCGAACGGCTCGTAAACGGACGTGCGGATGGAGTAGGTTTCTCGGCACATGCGCGGGTATAATGGAGAAAGGCGGGTTGCATGTGGCCATTTAAATGAAGCGAGGAGACGTCTTCAGCCGGGCAACGCTCTGTTGGTCATCGCGCCGCTTCAATGCCGGTAGTGAGAGGTCGCGTCCGTCCCGTGCCGGCGTCAATGCAGAGTAGCCACACTCGAACGGAGTGAATGCGGGCTGCTGGCACCGGGCCAAAATGCGGGGTGCGGGGTGGATGTTTTCGGTGGGCTAGGATGGTCAGACGCGGGCGTGGCAGTGGTCCAGACGCCCGCCAAGCCGCCAAATTTATCTTCAGTTTAGGAGAAAAATTATGTCTGGACCGTCAAGCGGACAGATACCATCTGCATTGGATGGCACAACTCGGACCGCATGGTCCGAAAGCATGCGGATGGTTTGAGGTTGCGCATTGCGGATGCCCTTAATTAGTGAATCTCTCTGCGTGTTACTCCGTTTGGGTCAAAATCACACCGGCTAAACTGAAACCTCGTCTTATTAGAGGCGAGCACGTGACTTTTTGCCATTGATGTGGACTTTGTCAAGTTATGCATACTAAGTAAACAATAAACAAAAGAAACCTCTTTTCACCAGAAAATGAGAAGAATAAAATGAAAGCGGTAGTACAAACAAGCTGGATGTCTGAGCGGAGGAGTATGCCTGTAGTGAAAACTCAATTTAATTTCTTTGTCAAGTGCATTTCGAGCTTGTGTAAAACTTTCCGGCCTTAGAGCTGCAGCAGGGGGGTGACAGTCTTGCATTTTTCTCTCTCTTTCCAACACAATTAAATTATCTTGTCATATTGCAGGGCTTACGGGCAGAAATGCGACTTTTAGCGCCATAGGTGTGTAGACTTTGTCATGTCGAACCAAGTACTTCATTTAGAAAGTGCATTTTTATACATCCATATGGGAATGCAATATGAATCCAATCATGGAAAAAGTGTACAAAAAAATCAAACTATCAAAGAAGCAAAATATGCATTTGTACAGGTGTTGCCCGCTGCGGAATCACGCGGCCAGCTAGTTGCCCTAGGGATGGCACCCGCAGGGTATGGGTACGGTGGAGCCACCCCATACCCTTACCTGTCCATCCTGAACTTACCCATCACCCATACCCATACCCATCAAGGGTACAGTTTTTCGCCATACCTGTCACCCGACAGGGTATATGGGTACCCGCGGGTAAAAATACCCGCGTTTACAACACATTACTTGAGTAGAAAATAGTTGCAAAAAGCTACATATAATCATTATTAATAGCAACACATGTTAAAACAATAATGTACAGCAACATACTGTAACAACAATACATTCTAATAAACAAAAATACTTGCCTATAAAGCGATACATAAAAATGTTAAACAACAACACATAGGCATACACTTTAAGTTCACAAAATCATGATAAATTATAGTGATACTTTGACTACACATTAGAGTTTTTACCTAGCGCAATTAGGAGGGAAATATTAATACATTAGGATGGAACACACTTTAATGGGAACCCACTTGTCAACATTTTAGATGGGTACATGGGTACACGGGCATGGGTTATACGATCCCATACCCGCACCCTCTCAACCCGGTGGGTAGATATTTTTACCATTTAAGTACCCATGGGTAAATTTTTGTCCCACACCCTTACCCTAATAGGGTTTTTACCCGCAGGGTACGCGGGTAATGGATTTTATGGCACCCGCAGGAACCACGCTGCAACGAGAGACGTCAGATTCATGTAGATCAGGCGCCACGGTCCCGGATGATTCGTCGCAAAATCTAAAGTGCTAAATAAAAAAATCCTTATTTGTCGCAAAGGGAACTCGAGAAAGGTCGACCCTAAATTTGCAATCAAAATCCCGAGTTGCATGAAACCATGGAAAGCAACGACCCAACAGTAGGCCAGCCACAGCTTCCCCGCTGTCGATGGGGCGGCATGGCCCAGCCCACCATTTCCGCGCCCAAGATAAGATGCAGACCACCGGTTCCGGCGACGCCTGAGCGGGTAATGCATCATGTAAGAGCATCCATGATGGCGGAGGGCCAACGTCATGGTGTTGTTGATTCTTCTCCTACATGGTTTGTTGGTCCATGGCGGAGGGCGGAGGCCACAGAGAAAGTCTTCAACCCTCTGTTAATCAATCTTCCTCCTCTCATTAATGGTTTTCTTGAATTCAATCAAATATGATAGCTTAGGAGAGGTATCTGTAGCAAGAAAGGAAATTCAGTAACCGAGCATGCCAATGGATTTCTACAACCAAATCAATTTTAACGTTGTACTATCTCTGTCCTGATATATTTGTCCTCTTATTATTTTAATTCTGATCAGTATTTAGTTCACAAAATATTAATGCATGTCACAAAAAATAGTATAATTGAAAATTATATTCAAATACGAATCAAATAATATATTTGTTATGACCTGCAATACATTTTCTCAGTTAAATTTATTATCAGTTTTTTGGACAAAATACGAGGATGACCAACAAACCAGCACGGAGGTAGTACCTATTTTCTATACAAACTATGATGTCTACCAAGTCTTGCTAGCTTGCCGTTCCACACTGTGGATTATTAGTGGACTAAAGCTCACACCACTGGAAGACCGTTGGTTACACCAATAATGTGGCATCACGCATCTCGGTCGCACAGGGTAGCGTAATCAGACTTCGCCTTAAGTTATCATATCTAAGATGCGATTGGCATTATGAAAGTAGTAGTATGTACACTTGGTCCGAAAAACAAGTAATACCGTCCTAGCTAGCTGTTAGTCGCATCCAAGTGGCACCGATCGCACATATCCACATGCCATCATGGCATGATGTACATATATATTCTATAAACAAGGATAGTGATGTAGAGTGTGGACCTTAATTAGTTTGGGTTCAAACCACACCAGCTGAACCGAAACATTGTCTTATAAGAGGCGAGCATGTGACTTTCTGCCATTGATGTGGACTTTGTCAAGTTCTGCATACTAAGCAACGAAGAAACAAAAAGCCTCTTTTCACCAAAAAATGGGAAGAATAGAATGAAAGCGGTAATAGAAAGAAGCTGGATTTCTGCGTTTCTGCTCCGGTGCTCCCCCCCGGGCTCAACGCGAGTCGGAAAAACACAAGGACGGTCCAGATGCGTCGATGGCGGTTCGTAATGAGGGGCACGATGGTCATTTCAGGTGGGTGTATAGCGCGCGTAGACCAGTCGTAGAGCCCTGTATGAGCCCGCGCCGGCCCGTGTACTATTGTACGCTGGGCGTGTACGTGTATTATACACTGGCGGTTGCGTTTCCCCGCGGTCGTGCGCGTGCACGTGTTCGTGGGTAGTTTCCAGAAAAAGCCCCCTAGTATAAGAGGAGGGGAACGGGCATCGGCCGCATCGCCCACCCCATTTCCCCCAAATCGCCTCCCTCTCCCTCCTCTCTGCTCTGCCTCATCGTCTCCCTCACCGGCCACCCCACCTGCTCGCTCACCACCGCCGCCTCCCTCTCTTCTCCTGCTTGCTTCTGGCTCGGATGGAGCAAGGCCGTCGCGAAGCCGCCGTCGCGGGCGGAGATCTGCAGAAGACGGGCGCGGAGACCGTGGCAGATGCCGTGCAGACCCTCGTCGGCGGCGCGGGTGTAGGAGCTGCTGCATCCCCACGCGCTGGATCGGTCGCTGCGGCGGCAGATCTGGAGGAGAAGAAGGTGGCCGTGGCGGACTCAGCCGTGCCGGTGCTTGGCGTGACGGCATTGAGCGGCCCGTCTGATGGACCTGCGGAGGCCGGCGGCGAGCACGTGGACCTGCAGGTAATCCTTGCCAGCAGTCCCCTCCGTTGCTGTTACCCCCATTAAGCAGTAGTTTTGGGTGTTAGTGTTTTTTGTAGTTGCTAGTTGCTGCATCCCCTTCTGATAGTTAGGGTTTATAGATGTTTGATTGATTTATAGTGAAGGTTAAGTTTCGATTCTATGATTGAATCATCCAGTAGATCAAGTAGTTAGGGTTTTTTAATGAGATGTTAAGTTGGGGATTTTTTGTATTGGATTCAATTAGAGCCACAGATATGTTGTATCTGTGATTGAATCACATGCAGTAGATGTACTAGTTAGGGTTTCTTAATTAGATGTTTAGTTGATTCTGTGATCGAATCATCCAGTAGACCAAGTAGTTAGGGTTTTTTAACGAGATGTTAAGTTGGCTATTTTTTGTATTGGATTCAATTAGAGCCACAGATATGTTGTATCTGTGATTGAATCACATCGAGTAGATGTACTAGTTAGGGTTTCTTAATTAGATGTTTAGTTGATTCTGTGATTGAACATTGTGTTGATCAAGTAGTTAGGTTTTTTTAATGAGATGTTAAGTTGGGGATTTTTTTGTATTGGATTCAATTAGAGTCACAGATATGTTGTATCTGTGATTGAATCACATCCAGTAGATGTACTAGTTAGGGTTTCTTAATTAGATGTTTAGTTAGGGTTTATTTGTATTGGATTCATTTATAGCCTCTGATATGTAGAATGTGTGAATAAATCACATCGAGTAGATGTAGTAGTTAGGGTTTTTTAATTACATGTTTAGTTGGAAATTTTTTGTACTGGATTCAATTAGAGCCACTGATAAGTAGAATTTGTGATTGAATCACATCCAGTAGATGTAGTAGTTATGGTTTTTAAGGTTTATTTGTATTGGATTCAATTATAGACAGATATATACAGAATCTGTGATTGAATCATCTAGTAGATGTAGTAGTTAGGGTTTTTTAATTAGATGTTTACTTAGGGTTTTCTTGTATTGGATTCATTTATAGCCAGTTATATGTAGGATGTATGATTGAATAATCCAGTAGATGTAGTAGTTATTTTTTTTAATTAGTTGGTTAGTTTATGGTTATTTGTATTATTCATTTATAGACAGTTATATAGATTATGTGATTGAATGATGTAGTAGATGTACTAGTTAGTGTTTCTTAATTAGATGTTTAGTTAGGTTTCTATTGTATTGGATTCATTTATAGGCAGAGAAAAATGTAATTAAATGGTGTGACTGAATGATGTAGTAGAAGTAAGAGTTATGATATTTTAATTAGATGTATTAGTTAGTGTTATTTGTAGTGGATTCGTTTATATCCAATGATATATGTACGTAAATTTTGTGATTCAATGTTCCAGTGGATCTAGGAGTTAGTGTTTTTTAATTAGATGCTAGAGTTAAGGTATTTTAATTAGATGTAGGAGTTATGCATGTTCAAAAGCAAAAACTGAAATTCTGTCCATATGAATGAACTTGTATTTTCATAAGCTAATTGTTTAGTATGTATATAGCTTCATATATAGTGTATGAAATATAGTTAGGAGCTTTCCATCATTATGCAAAATCAACTTGTTTGGCATGACATTATTTGAAGTGCAATTATATTCCTTGTAAATGACTTGCTTGGTTGACAATATAGCAGAAGGAGGATCTTGTTGGCCAGAAGAGGAAGTGGGACTCATCTGGCTACTACCCTTATGACAGTGATGAGGATGAGCCGTACGAGGTAAGGGCTAGCTGAAATGTTATTTGTGCATTGACTTAGTGTTAGATGTTTATAGTATTTGAATGCATAATTTATTAATGTCAGTCATTAATGTGTGCAGTATCAATCTGGAGATGATGTGGTCGAGGGGAATGTCGAGTCCTTTGAAGAGAAGGAGGTGCTGAAGATCAGGGCCCAAGGAGCTGCTAGGTACTACAACTGGAGGTCTGACAAGTACCGGTGCCCCTACTGCAGCAGGCCCAAGCCCAGGTCTGGGTTGCTGGAGCATCTAATGGAGCATTGTCGGGCTACATCCATTAGCAGTCATGACTACAAGATCAGGGCTCAGCATTCTGGCCTCCACAAGGTCCTGAAACCCTGACGTGTAGTTGCCCTAGACCCTCGTTGTCGTATGATGTAGGAAGGCTCAGTCCTTTTGGTGAACTTTGTGTGGTATTCTGATGGTGGAAACTTGTGGTGGTAATTTAGTATGAACTTTATCTAAGTGCAGTACTGTGATGTGCGGTCGAAACATATCTAATATGGTAGTGGTCTGCATCAGCAAGTGTGCTGTGTGGATGCTGCTATCTATGGCAGTAGTATATATTTCTATCTATATTTGTGTCCCTTAAATTTGCCATTATGGTTCCTTAGATGTATGATTTGCTTCAATTTAGCTGCTGCAATGATCAGACATGCCGCATCAGTGTTGCTTCACTGATCAGGCATGCTGCAAACACTTCCCATGCTGCGGCCATGTGGAACATGCTGTGGCAATGGTGCAATAAATTCCTAGGCTGTGGCCATGTGCAACATGCTCTGCCCATAAGCAAAATTGACGAAATGTAAAACTTTGGGTTAAGTAAATTAATGTTTTTTAGTGCAGTAAGTGGAAATTGTTCGTCGACACATGCCATCTTTCCTTCATTTGAGTAAGCAAAAATAGCAAATACTCCACCATATGATCAAATATTCCAATAACTGAGCACATATTCCTTCATTTCATAAAATTCAAAAATTGTGACCCAAATGTTCTTGAAAAAATGTGATTTTTCCCACCACCTCCAAATCACACAAACTTTCTTGAACATGGTGACCCACATGTGCCAATCATGGCTATGAAAGAAAATTTGGAAAAAGAATTTTTTACAATGCCCCCCTGAGGTATAGACCGATGTTTTGACCAGTCAGTCTAGAGGGCATTATAAATTAATAAAAATTAAAAAATATATAAAACCTTTGGAACCGACCTTTGTTTGTGCAATAGATCATGTGTGCAAAAGTTGAGGTCATTTGGAGGTGGTCGAAAAAATGACCGCATTCCGGAGGGGCCATTTGGTCAACTTAAGCCAGTTTTTTTAAAAATGTGATTTTTTCCACCACCTCCAAATCACACAAACTTTCTTGAACATGGTGATACACATGTGCCAATCATGGCTATGAAAGAAAATTTGGAAAAAGAATTTTTTACAATGCCCCCCTGAGGTATAGACCGATGTTTTGACCAGTCATTCTAGAGGGCATTATAAATTAATAAAAAATTCAAAAAAATATAAAACCTTTGGAACCCACCTTTGTTTGTGCAATAGATCATGTGTGCAAAAGTTGAGGTCATTTGGAGGTGGTCAAAAAAATGA
>LR880972.1:1003640017-1003671842 GCA_904067115.1 Aegilops sharonensis | reverse complement strand
GAAATATTTCCAAAATGTAAGATAATATGTTATGTTCTATTGCACTTCTTCATTATTTCAATTCTTCATTCCAAATTATAAATTTTATTTTCTGTTTGATACTTGAAATATTATTAAATCAAATGTAGTTGGGACAGTCGCATGCATACCTCCACATGCACCATGTACCAGGAGCAGGTTTATCTTCTCGGTCTCACCAATTCAGACCAAACTGTATGCACACCCTAGGATGACCATGGCAAGCATGCATGACGAGTATCGTTCATTTCCAAAACTCGATGCTTTTTCTAGGGTTTTTCCGGCGACAAAACCCTACAACACTGCCCCCACGTGACGAACGTGTGTTTTGTGTCTGAACTCGTGCACACCTTGCCTGGGGGGGGGGGCAAATTGGCCATGCTCACATGCTCCCAAAAGTTGGGGTCATCTCATGCATGCCCCCACATGCACTATGTACAAGCAGGACCATTCGGGTCTGCCGGAGATCAGGTCTGAAATTGGTTTTCCTTGACGGTCCCACCAAATGGTCCCAAACTTCATGCATACCCTACGATGACCATGGCATGCATGCATGCGTGACAAGTATCGTTCATTTGCGACACTCGATGCATTTTCTAGGGTTTTCCGACTACAAAACCCTACAACACTACCCCCACGTGACGCAACATGCGTTTTGTGTCCGAATTCGTGCACACCTTGCCTGGGGGACCACATTGGCCAAGCCCAAAAGCTCCCAAAAGTTGGGGTCATCTCATGCATGCTTCCACATGCACCATGTACAAGCAGGACCATTCGGGTCTGCCGGAGGTCAGGTCTGAAATTGGTTTTCGTTGACGGTCCCACCAAATGATCCCAAACTTCATGCATACCCTACGATGACCATGGCTTGCATGCGTGACAAGTATCGTTCATTTGCGACACTCGATGCAATTTCTAGGGTTTTCTGGCGACAAAACCCTACAACACTGCCCCCACGTGACGCAACGTGCGTTTTGTGTCCGAATTCGTGCACACCTTGCCTGGGGGACCACATTGGCCAAGCCCACATGCTCCCAAAAGTTGGGGTCATCTCATGCATGCTTCCACATGCACCATGTACAAGCAGGACCATTCGGGTCTGCCGGAGGTCAGGTCTGAAATTGGTTTTCGTTGACGGTCCCACCAAATGATCCCAAACTTCATGCATACCCTACGATGACCATGGCTTGCATGCGTGACAAGTATCGTTCATATGCGACACTCGATGCAATTTCTAGGGTTTTCTGGCGACAAAACCCTACAACACTGTCCCCACGTGACGCAACGTGCGTTTTGTGTCCGAATTCGTGCACACCTTGCCTGGGGGACCACATTGGCCAAGCCCACATGCTCCCAAAAGTTGGGGTCATCTCATGAATGCTTCCACATGCACCATGTACAAGCAGGACCATTCTGGTCTACCGGAGGGCAGGTCTGAAAGTGGTTTATGCGTAACCTTTTTTTCCTTTTTAAAGAGTGGCATTCTATGTCCAATATCTCGATCGAAGTACCTTTGAAGCAAAAACTCTATAGGTTTGATACCCTGTATCTATTCTTCTTTACGATCTCACGAAATGATCCCAAACTTAAGCCGTAACCTACGATGACCATGGCATGCATGCATGACAAGTATCGTTCATTTCTGACACTCGATGCATGTATAATATTGTAGAAATGATAGGGATACTATAAATATTGTTGAACATATACAAGTATACAATAACTAATACGTGTCACAAAGAGTTTTTTTTTAGGGATGAACCAATAATATTTATTTTGAGGGAAGAAACAATGCAGGTAGGTGGGCCGGCCCAGACCGCGAATAAGTGTCGGATCCATATTGTGGAGCCCACAACGATGCGCTTTCCATGCACGTCGATCACACGCACGTCAATCACGGGAGTAGTTGCCGTTCTATTACATAATTCTGGGATCGTGCTAATCCATATGTTCCTAATCCCTACGATTGAGGAGCACGTTCAGCCTCGCTTCAACGGAGGAAAATATAGATCGCGAGCTTGGCCACAGGGAAGTTACGACGACCTAGGCGTCGATCTCGTATATAATCTCCTCCTCCTCGCACATGTCGTCGACTAGATCGACTCCTGCCGGCGAGGCGTTCACAGCTCCGTCCGCCGCATCCCACACGCCACAAAAACCCCGAGAAGATCAAGGTCGTCCGCACGTGCAGGCCGACCTCGACGAACTACGTCGAGAACGCATCGCCGACTTCTTTCATCTTTGTCGACAGATCAAGTAAATTGTCCTCTTTCCCTCGCGCCTTCAAAGCAAGCTACTTTCTCCGTCTCGTTGCTTTGATGTACATAGGTTTACCACATAATTTCAACTAGTATGTACTGGACTAGATGCGTTCTGACCAGATGGCGTAGATGAAAACATTCTTTGGTTCTTTCATAGCATGGTAGAATAAGATGTTGTTTCTCGAGAAGCATGACGCAATACATTTTTTGTCACAAGATCCAATTATATTTTTGTCACACGATCCAATTATAATATTGTGTACATAGAACATTAAAGAGTTATTAACATTAGATGTTGATGAACCTCAAATAGGTACCATTGCTATAGACTCTAGTTTATTTACAGCTGAATAATTTGTCACCCTGTTAGTAAGACAACCAGACGAATAAGTAACAGTTTATCATATTAATTTTATTGATTATATAATTTATATGATACTCAAAGAACTTGATCAGATGCAAGTAAATTCAATTACCAATTGTAGTTATTTTTTTATTACCTCCTGTCAGCACACACTTGGCTGCATGTTGCAGTATACATGGTGATAGTTTTGTATTTCCATTAGTGTTATTTTTGCATTAGTGTTAGCTACTGCCAGAAAGTTTTATGTTTTTGCATGCCTATTGTTATTTTTGCTTTAGTGCTAGCTAATGTCACGAAGTTATATATTTTCTTTCAACAGGATGGACGAGCTGAATGGAGAAATGGTGCAAGCTTGTTGCAGATCTATCGAGCGGTCAACGCGCTAGAGTGGCTGATACATCATTGCGCAGCATGCTGCAGATACCATCTATTAAGATGCGTACCCTGCTGATTAGGTATATGATTGAGAATTTTCAGGCCAGCACGGGCAGATTCATTATACAAGAGCAGGTTGGGGAGGTGACTCTCGGTGCGGTCGACGTCGAGTGCATCTTTAACCTCGAGAACCAAGGACTGTCCGCTTCGGACATTGTGACTGAAGAAGGCGAGGACATGAAAGGAGCGGGTGCCGCCACAATTTCTCAGTAAGACATCAGAAAACATAGTGATAGATAATCTCATTGAGGACATAATTAAAAGTAAAGCCACCAAAGACGATTTCCTTCGCAAAGTAGTGTTGGTCCTGTTAGGAACAATTATTGCTCCCATGTCGAGCAAGATTGTGCCAAAGCAGTACTACGCTTTGGTCTACGATGTGAAACGTATTTCAAAGATTAACTGGAATGCCTTCACCATGCGTGTTCTCCTTGATTGCCTTCGCATAGTGAAGAAAGGCAAACACCTGCGCCAATGGCCGAAAGGCAATTTGGCTCTCTTGCAGGTACACATATCAGACCTGTTGCATAATGTCAATTATTATATCGTTGCAATTTTATGTGATGTATTTTACTAACTCTAAATCCTTATATTTTTTTGTAGTACTTGTACTGAGAGAAGGTGCAACCGGTCCAAGGCGAATGCGCCTATAATCCCAACTTTTCCATACAACCTCTTATGAGGAACTCGATAGAAGGTGCAGCCACTAGGAGAGATAGGTTCGACTTTGATAATGGGCGCGGCCGTGGTAACGTAAGGGTAAGTCATTGTGTTTCGTCTTTCTTAAATGTTTTGTAAATTAATACTATTTATTTTTTATTCATCACATGTACTTCAATATCGCATGCAGATCGAAAATAATATCACCCAGGAGTATAGGGCTCAGGAGCCCGACATCCCAAATAATGCGCCTACCATGAAGCCGAAAACCAGCCTGCAACAGGAAATGCAAAGAAGTCGACGACAGCCGCATTGTCGGAAGATTTGATGGAGCTTGTAATGAAGCGGTGCATGGACTTCATACACACCGAGATGAGGCAAATCCCTGATATAGTTACTGAGGTGTCACACCCAAACTTTATAGTTTAGAGTATGTTTGCTGTTTTAAACCATGCTACCATTACTAAGTTTATATTTCTATTGCAGAGGTTGTTGGAGAAGTTGAACAAAGCAGGTGTCATGTACAAGCCGGCTGCTGCCGTGCCATCCGCGGAGAATGATCCGGACGAAGTGGATTCGTTCGAGAATGGTCCATATGAAAAGAAGGAATTCGTGTACAAGGAAGACATGGACAGTGACGGACACCCGATCATTGACATGACGCAGCCTGATATAGTGCTTCCCGACCATAAAACCCTACCTGAGGTACTATCTATTTATCTTTCTGTCTATAATTTTCTCGTTTAATTTTTCTCGTCCAAAAATGTTCGCACGATTTAGTTTTCGAAACAGAAAACCCCACCGAAGCTGAATGGACACAAGGAAGCTTCACCTTTTAAGTGTAATGATGTATGTGGGACTACACCGGAAAACCCTTGGGTGGTTGCTACTTCTACTGTAGCACCTTCATCGGACATAGACATTTGTCCATCTTCTGTCAGCAAGTTCATGGCTAAGGCGAATGGAAAAAAGGGTGCAACAATCGATATGGATGACGAGGTTATGTCCGGTAAGCGGAAGCGGACCGTTCCCAAGAAATTTGAATCCCCCTTCGCACTTGACAAGCCCGGCAGGCGTACCAGCCGTGGTCAGAGAGCCTCTGGTACTAGTACTGCTACTAGAGGTATCGTAACTAACATTCTTAACTTTTTTATTTACTACCAATGCATATGATCACCATTGTTGACGTTCATATTATTTCATGCAGCTCTATTTTCGAACAATAATGTGCCGGAGGTTGTGGCAGATGAGTTGACGCCGGAAATAATTGATGTTGCTGTTTCATTTGTCGAGTTAGCTGCTAGCACTGAGAAGAACAAGAACAAAAAAAATTACTACAGTGAAGGCCGTGGCATAACTCTGACTTCCGAAAGGATTCTACCGGTTCTAGGCCATAGATGGCTGTCGGACGATGTAAGTACTACTTGCATGTCCTATTTTTAAAATGCTCAAAAATCTATGTCTCAACTCTCAACATGTAATGCGCTGATATTCTATGCAGGTTATTGATGCTTATATGGGACATTTGGAGCTGCGTGTTGGTCATGATCGTTACCTCTGTCCAGCATGGAGGTCCAAATTCCTTGTAGATCGTGCTATCGCAAATGACGATCCATTGCCATCTAGCTGCAACATGGATAGTGCTCTGACCAAAGCTGGGGCAGTTAATAGAGTCACGAAAGAGTATAATGTGCGTGATAAGGTACGTAATGTTTGTGATTCATCACTACAGGATAGTTCATCAAGTATTTCTTTTGCTACGTAATGGTTTTTTGCACTGTAGACGTATATCGCGTTGAATATCGACAATAGCCACTAGATGACCGTGGTCATGCACATGATCAAGAAAGAATTCCAAGTTCTCAATTCGCTCTATCCTCTGGGCCTGACTGAGAGGACTGTTAAAGCACCGGTAATGTAACCAACATTTGTACCATTGCTCTTACATATTGTTTATGATTGTTCTTTAACACTATCCTCTTTATAGCGAATGGCTATAGCACACGATATGCGTCAGGCAAATCTTATTACACCAGCGAAATATCCGGACGTAAGTAAGTGGCCTATCAAGGAGTATGACATACCCGAGCAAGAGGATGGGTGAGTTAATAGGACATCATGCACAATCAAACAACAACACACATTTTTGTATTGCCCACTGCTAATGTCTGCATATGTACCAGGAACTCTGGTGGCCTTTTTGTCACAGAATGTCTAGAACATTGGGACGGGGACAAAATCACCCGCAAATTTACACAGGTATGCTGTTATTTTCGTTTGTAGACTAGCTACTATGGTGGTGTAGCAACTTCGGTTCATGTAACCTTTATGTCATTTTTTGCAGGCCACCGTTGACGCAAGGAGAAGACGTTTCGTCGCAGAGTTGATTATGTCACCTTCAAACACGATGGAGTGTGTGAAGAACAAAATTCGCGAAATCGCAAGCAAAAGGCGCGCCTGAAGAATCCATGCGGTATGCAAGATTGAAGTTTTAGTGGTTTGGATTTAGTCCGGTCGAAGGTTTTGACGGCATGATTATCTTAGGGGTTCTATCATTTTATGTAATAAACAGGGCACATGCATGTGTATGTGTCTGTCAGACAATTTGCTCGTACAAGACAATTCGGTCATATAATTCGCTCGGAGAAGACAATTGGGTCGTACCAATAAAGTTTTGGCTTCACTTATCAATTGTTCTTGCTTAATATTTTTCTCCTTCTCCAATTTTTTATAATTGTATTTTTCACGGCTTCACTTATCAACTGTTCTTGCTTAATATTTTTCTCCTTCTCCAATTTTTTATAATATTCTATTTTTCTCTTCAACTGCTCTCGTAAGTTTCATATTAAAAATTTCACAATCTTAACTTTTTTTAAGCTCCACCAAGCTTAGCATTCTGCCTTAGCTATCTGCATGTCATCATCTTGCATAATCTCCCAGTAATTCCCCCTCATCACATTATTATGAAAAGTAGTCATGGTAGATAAGTAAATATATCAAGCCAAAATGTAATATTACACTCATCAAAATTAGTCATGTCAGCTCGTTGGCTCTATCGTGTGTTATCAGGCATCATGTTTTTCTAGTTTGTTTTACAAACCCGTCGTTTTTTTATTATATGTATAATTAACTTTTTCTGTACTCACCATAATGCCAAGCACGGGCCATCTAACCACGTGAGGGGCCCCACAGGCGGGGCTATCTTCCCGGCAACGCTACACCAGCCCATTTTGCCAGGTTCACATCGATCTTTCCCCTTTTCTCGTTTCCCTTTCCAAATCCCTAGCCCTCCCTCTCTATTTGCGCCTCCAAATCTCGACGGCGAAAGCATGACAGCGAGCTGGGCATCGGGCGGCGGCGGCTGCGGCGAGAAGAGTGGTGGCGACCGCAAGTTAGGTCGAACCCTGGGTCCTGCAAGCAGGTGGGCCGGATTCAGTGGCACAGGAGGCAGCGGCGGTGGATCTAGTGGAACAGGGGACGGGGGTTTCGTGGGCGGCGGCGGGCCGGGAGAGCCCACGGCTAGGATTTCTTCAGTGCTACACTTTGGTGGCAAAAAGGTAAGTTCTTTACCGTTGTTCTTTACATCCCAGCATTATCGCCCATAATTCATCACATGTGGCCATGACAAGCTCCATCTATGTGGTCATCAGGAAACTCCTAGTGCCCGTGTCTGCATAGATGCAGACAATTTTGGCAGCGCACTTGGGGGATGTGTGTTTGAGGTTAGTGTACTGAGCATGATCTTCAAACTAGTACTGCTATTGCGGTCAAGCTGCAAAAAAGTTCAGTGTTTAACGCTTGCAGCGAAAAGTTCAGTTATAAAATGACTTGAATTGCTCATGATTTATTTAGGATGATATCACTTCTGCGTATGTTGAATGGGTTGATGGGGAGTGGGATAGCAAAGCAAAGTCAGTCATTAAGTATCTTGCCATGAAGAACAAGAAACTGGAGACTAAGATTACACAATATGAAGCTGAAATTAAAAGGAATGAGAAAGAAAAGAGGGCAATGGTTAAGATGCACAAGGAGATATTGCTCTATAGGGATAGGATTTTAGGATTTAACTGAACTTGGCACTTAGGGTGAGCAGTAGATATTCAGTTCTTCAGCCACAAAGAACCCGATCAAACCGTACCGATTGCATTACTTATATGCTTACATATAAAAGCATACCTAACCAACATCAAACCCAAAATAATGTTAACTTATATGCTGAAACATATTACAACATACCTAACTTAAGATAACCAGCAGCTTCATCCTCCTTCAGCAACTGTGCCCATCTTCACTTCTTCAGAAATTTGAGGCGGCGTGAGCGGCACACCACACACGGAGAAGCCTTATTCTTGACCACCGCCGGCGCCACCTGATCCTGAGCCACCTCCTCTTCTTCCACCTTCACTATGTTAGGGTGCAGGGGAAGGAGCTCGACGTCGATGGGCATTGTTTTGACACCCTCGACGGCAACCGGCGCTACCATCTGCACGGCGTCCTCCTCGCCCTCCTCAGGGTCATCAGGGATGAGCAGTACCTCGTCCACGTCGTCCTCCACGACGTCAGAGCCCAGCGGCAGGACTGGTTTCGGCACGTGGCGGACCTGGTAGTCCGGCCTCACGGGCGCAGGGATAGCGAGCTCGACGTCGATGCGCTCCGCCATCGACGCGACGTGTGCTGGATCTGGCCGCAGCGTCATGGTGGTGGAGCGGTACACCACCTTGCACGCTGAACAGGGGAGTCGCTCAGCGTGGCCTCTCGCATTGCCCAGACGAGAAGGAGAGCCGGCGGGACGCCGTAGCCGTAGGGGAAGGCGCGCTTCTTCTCGACGTCGGTGAGGAGTTTGACGAGGCCACGCGCGTGGTTGACCAACATCTCCGTGCTGGGGAACTAGCCGCACACCTCCGCCAACTGGGCGCGCCACCCCTCGTCATCGTCGGCGAGCTTCATCATCGCTCTCTGCCAGCCGAGGCTTTTCTCCATGGAGGCGGCTACAGCGGTCGGCGGCGGGGGTTTTCTCGATCTACTGTAGGTGGGGATAAGGGGAGTTCGAACCGGCGCGCGAGGTAGGTGGGTGAATGTGTGGTGGGGAGTGGTAAGTTAGGTGATTTAATGGCAGTTAGGACGTGGGGAGGGGAAATGTACAATATTCTTTCTAATTTATAGCTAATTTATTTAGGTCGGATTTTGTTGTTTATTTAGAGATGTAAAAATTTGACACTCCCACTAACCAAAGTGTCGATCAGGTTGCTACAACTAGATGATGCCCCGCGCGTTGCTGCGGGAACCGTGTTAAAACCAATCCATAAATTAGTGCTTAAAACCAATGAAATTAAATGTAAGAGTTTTACATGTTAAAAATGATAAAACTTAAAAGAAGTGTGTGTGGCAAAATGATGTATAAAAGAGAAAAAAAGTCCCCACAAATAGAAGACATGATTGATGAAGTGGCGTTGTTTGAGTTGATAGGTTAATGCAAAAAATGCATGCATGCGTTGGGAAAATAAGACATGCATGACCAATGAGGTGGCATAATTTACATTAATGCGAAAAGTAACTTATGAGCACATGCATGATTTCTTGATGCCACACAATTTTGATCGGAAGGCTGTAAATAATTGAGGTGATGTGGAAGCACGCATGTGTAGACAAATCTAGTAGTGGGGGCTAGCTATTTAGGTATAGAAGATATATATAGGATCCAAACACGATGTTAAACGTCGAACTAAAATTGATGCCATAATCTGAAAAGGATATACTGCCATGTTCACTCGATTTATCCGTAAAAAATTGAAGCAAGTGTTCTACACTTCTTCCTTCTCCACTATTCTGCACATCATAGAAGACAAGATAAGTTAATGAATGATAATTTTTTTCAATAATCCAGAATGCATACAAACACTTACTTCTGATTTAGTTTGCATTTCTTGCTACGTTTAGTGTGTCCTAGCAATTTGCAAGCACCGCACCGGGTTTTCAACTCATCAAAAGAGAGTGGTCTACTATTTTTCGAGACAGGGCGGTTCTCATCTACCTTTGTTGCACCTTTGCTGGACACTTTCATAGGATCTTTAACTGCGACCATGTTGCCTTCACCATCGTCTACATATTCAACTGCACACTTACTGAAGTCATTTATATTGTTGCTAAAATTTTCCTGTAGCAGATCATACTCATGACTCTTACTATCACAGCCTTCAAACTATCCTGTAACTGATCCCACAAAGCTGGGTGTTTGCATGCCGCATGCATAGCTTCTGAAGCTAACACATTGACCTGGCTATATTTCATTCTTTCCTCTGCCCCAGTCCAACCATATCCCAACAGATCGCTTGTGCGCCTCGCGGGCAGTCCCAACCTTGCTTGTTTCGTGAACCGAACAAGAACTAAACACTTTGGTATTTCAGATATGTTCAAGTACTTCAGTATGTGGAATATGTGTTTGCAAGGTAGACCCTTTCGAATCATTCTTCTGCAGCTGCACCGGATAGGTTCTGTGGAATTTACTGCTGTATACTCCACCCAAAACGGCTATTCCGGTTATTCTTCCAGGCCATGATGTACTGTTGTGATCCGTCTCCCAGCTTAATTTCTACAATCTCCATGCCATCAATTTTTCTAAGATCATCTTGCAACATATAGAAGTTTGCTGGAGTGAAGACGTGAGAAGCAGCTATCTCAAGTTCCCTCGAGCTAGTAACTGGCACCGGTAAACTCTGTGAGGCCGTGCAGTCATCTCGCACCTCGTTTTCACGGATACTACAACGGCGTTCTCATAATGCAAAATCATATCCACCAGGGTCATTTCACCGTCTAGGTGGAGGTGAAGGCATGAGTTTAGGCTTTCACTCCGCTGGTTGCTTTTCATGCCAAGCCAAAACCCCTCTGTCAGATAAGCCGCGGCCCACAGTCTCCTCTTCTTATACATCCGTCTCAACCATGTTACTGTTTTTTCCGACTGCCATCTTTTGGTAAACGCGTGCCATCTCTCCTCAAACGTGGCCGTGGACGTGCTGTAGTACAGAAGGGTTCGGAACTCCTTCAAGGACTTGGGACTGAGGTGAATCTTCATATTTTTTTCTATATGCCACGTACATATACGGTGCCACACGTCTGGCAAGACTTCACGAATTGCCTTGATCATCGCAGCGTCGGCGTCTGTGATTACACTCTTCGGCATCTTTTGACACATGGACCTCAAAAAAGTCTGCAGCAGCCACACGTATGTATGTCCGGTCTCGTCCGAAACTATGGCACAACCAAAAACAGTGGTCTTCCGGTGATTGTTAAGACCAACAAAAGGTATGAATGGCATACCATAGCGGTTCATCTTGTACGTGCTGTCAAATACAAGCACGTCGCCAAAGTCCTCTTAGTCATGACGAGACTGGGAGTCACACCAGAACATCCTATTCAAGTGTCCTTCCTTATCTAGCATATACTCGAAAAAGAAGCTAGGATCCCTCTGTTTCCTACTGGCCATGATGCCTATGGCTGTGGCAGCATCACCTTTTGAAAGCAGCTTCCTCTTCTCCCTGGCACAAAGGTTGTATATTTCACGCCTGGTAAAACCAACACCGCCATACCATACATGTTTGCTGATGAGGGAATCCATCATGTCGTGAATTCTAATCCCTGCAGCTCCCATGGACATTATCTCATGCTTCTGAAACTCTTTGATTTTTTTGTGGGACCAAAGAAAAGGTACCTCGTCCGGTCCTGCCAACATATGGCTATGCTTGTCCTCAAAACTTGCAACATACCAAACCCCACGCTTTTGGTCAAGCTTGACAGTCAGGTGTGCTTCGCAAAAGCAGCGTGTCTCGGCTCTGAGCCGGCGGTTGTGCCCTTCCTCGGTTAGCAACTTGCTGTCACGTTTCCCTTGTCTAGAACAAACAAACCTCCTATAACACATAAGATGTGCCTCGGTTTTGGTATACCTGACCTTATTCTTCCTAATGCTGTAACCATTAGCTTTAGCATAGCTGTTGTAGAAATCATACGCAGCATCCTGAGTCATAAAAGTCATGTCCATTATCTGCATGAACATATCCCTCTTATCATCTGCACTGGCAGTATCTTGGACATTCATTACCCCACCATCATCTGTCACCTACACAATCAAAACATAGCCATGAAAACTGTTTTGTATGGTTTAACATTACTTTCATAGAACATTGATTACACAAATACCTCACTCATGGTGACCAACGACTGCGAATCCCCAGAATCAAGTGCATTTGATGATTCGTCGTTAAGGCCTGTCTCCGCGTCGGATTCACCGTAATAGTCGTACGCATTATGACATTCGGAAATGAACTGAAAAATACAACACAAATACATAATTACTTATCATATAATATTCCAGAATGAATTCAATTTGCATGCCAATAAATTTTTTCACTTACGTACCTGACTAATGTAATCTTCATTTGAGAGCTCCGAATTGTTTTCCTGACCATCATCATGCTCATCCAGCTACAAATTTTCAACACAAAAATATAATGTTGTAGGATGGCACCAAAAAATTACAACATGGTAATGCCACTCACATTCAAATCTTCCCATTTGTTCCCATTCTCTGACTGATTTCCAAGATCTGAATTTTCATCATCTGACCAATCTTCTATCCAGTCTTTCATCAGTTCTCCAAACTCCATGTCTACCATCATATCAGTTAACTCCTCGTCCGCCATTTCCTACAACAAATGATGAAAACATTATCAATGATGAAATATCTACACATAGCTCACAATCACGGATGTTATGTAAACAACCCCAGCCGAGGCCGTTCAGATCTGCCAAACCAAGTCAGGAAGATGGCCACGGCACCCGTCGTGATCACTTTCAATCGCGAAGAGCAGCACTACAAAACCTAGCTAGATCTGTGATTACCTCTGCCGCCGGATACCTAGGTTAGTCGCCACATCAAATAATGATAGTCCTGGTGGACACAGCCGACGGCTACCGACACTACGTGAATCCTACACTGAAGAAACCCAGATCACGAGGAACAAGATCCACGATTGCATACGGCGCCGGGTAGGTAGGTTACCCTCCCCGCTAGGCTAACCACTATCTCTGACGGCGGCAGTTCGTTCGATGTTGCCGCGAGCGAGACAAGAGGGGTGTGGGGGGATGCAGGATGCGGTACCTGTGACCGCTGGAGATTCACGATGTTGCCGCGCCCGCTGTCCGACGAGATCGCCGGCGACGAGATAGCCCTGCGCGCCCCGCTGGAGATCTACCGCGTGAATTATGGAGCTGCGTGAATGCTCGCGAGATTGATGGAGCTGCGTGAATGATTGGATCCGGCAGGTCCTACGTGGTCGTGGGGTCGTGTGATGTTTTTTTTTCGGACCAGGTACTGTACGTATACGGTCTGGGCTATACAGGGCTTGGCAGGGCTAGACAGGGCTTGGATCTGGGCTACGGCGGGCCAGAAAAAAAACAAAATCACGGGGACAAAAATACCCCTCCGAAATTAGGTTAGGGGGGAGCACCGGAGCAGGCGGATTTCTGAGCAGAGGAGTATGCCTGTAGTGAAAACTCTGTTTAATTTCCTTTGACAAGTGCATTTCAAGCTTGGGTATAACTTTTCAGGGCATAAAGCTGCAGCAGGAACTAATTCAGAAAACACACAGGCTCCGGCGACGCATCCCATGCTTGCATCATGGAAGATCTCGGTCCGTCGCTGGTTCTCGGCACTCATCGAGAAAATCCTGTGTGATGCAGGCGGTAGCGGGGCACTGTCCTCCCCTCCCTGGCAAGATCTCGGTGGCGCGGGTCAACAGCTCGTAGAGTGTTCGGGGTCTGGCGGGGCTCAAGGCGGCAGGTGCGCACAGATGCAGTGGCCTATTGAATGGGAGCCGGTGGTGCGGCTTCTCTATAGTGGCAGCGGGGGCTGGGTCGAGGACTCCTTGATCTCGATCCTGAGGTCATGGAGCACGGCTAATTAATGTGGCCTATTGAAAGCACATCCACTCCCGTGGTTGTTTGGTAATTCATGTCAACATATGTGTTGTTGGACTAATGTTTTTCTCAAGTATATTTCAAGAAATGTTCAACTTAGGCAAATATTGGAATGTGATGTGGACACCTCAAGATGATAAGGACAAGTGGGCTCTACATTTTCATTTAAGTGATCGAATATCACATTGAGTCCATAGAAATGACAATGCTAATAAAAGGGAATGAGGTTTGATGATGGTCTAACTGTACAAATGCTTAGAGATATTGCACCAAAATCCTCAGCCACACTATCACCATCCATTATGTCCAAAACCCTAAAGTTCATCTTGGTCCCAACGAAACACATACAACCGGAATCACCGAAATACACTTTATGTGCCACTTCCTAAATCCTAGCATCTCGGTCCCTCCGAGTTAGCCTATTCGGCCCCCCAGAAGAGCACTTTCCAAACCCTGTAACCAATTGCATCTAACTCCGTATTTCCGATTAGTTTCAATCGTTCAGACGAGAGTGTGGAAACTGCTTAGGTCAACTTAACTCGGTCTCGCCAAGAGATTTCATCCGGCCCCATTGAAAAATCTAAAGTTCAAAATGTTTGCACAGGTCGGTCTCACCGAGTGTTTCACCCGGTCTCACCATAGTGTGTATAAATGTTTGTAATGATTGGATGTTTGGTGATAGCTATATATACCTCTCACCAATCCAATAATTCTCAGAGAGCAACCAGTTCAAAGCTTACACTTCCCATATCCATTTTTGAGAGAACCACATATTCTTGTGTTCGGATCAAATCCAATCCACCCCAACCATAGAACTTCGTTCTCTGGACTTGAAAATTGCTTTCCACCCAAATCCATATGCTATCACATAGCAAAATTTTGGTGGAATGTTTGAGTGTTGAGTAGACTATCTTTCGAAGCACAAGAGGAAAGACTTCATTATCAACAACAAAATCTGTTACCTTTTGGAGAGTGGTGTCTCATAGATTGGTTAGGTGTCACTTGGGATCCTCCAAATCTTGTAGGGTGAATCAAGAGTTTGTAAGGGTAATGAGGTCTCCTACTTCTTGAATATCTAACCAAGTGGCTAATCCTTCGTGGGTGTAAGCCATGGTGGAATAGACAAGATTGCTTCTGCGTGGACCCTTCGTGGGTAGAGCACTTTGTGGACTGGAGCAACCACTATCCCTTCATGATTGAAGTCTCTATCAACGTGGATGTATGATAGCACCACCTAACAGAACCACAGGAAAAAAAACGTGTCAACCTTTGTTTGCAAAATCTCCTAAACTCTACTCTTTTAAATTCTTGCACTTGCATGTTGTTTACTTTCCTCTGCCCATACTTTAGATATGCATGTGTCGGGTGTATTGCTTACTGTCTACCTTGTGCTCAAATCTGCATGAGTTTCAAGAGAACTACAAATTGTACCTCTGGCCTTGTTAGTGTATATTAACACCCCCCCCCCCCTAGACCTACCATTTCGTTCCCACAACTATTTGCAGCATGGCGGACCTGGTGGCAGATCTAGTGGTGGCTTTGTCGTCAGTCTGATGGGAGGTCGAGCACAACTGACAGGGGCGGCGCGTGAGGGATTTGGGCCCTAGTGCCCAGATTCCATGGTCATGACCATGGTTGCCATTTGTATGTGTGATGATAGCAGCGGGGGCGGTGATGGGTGTTCCCTCTGGCACTCGAAATTGTGGTGGCAACCTTGCTTCTTTGAGGGTGGCTACCTCTGCTGTCGTGTGGGCGACATAAACACTTGAACTCGAGGTGGTGACAGATTTTCTAAGCCTGGCGGCGGTATGGTATGTCCCATGTATCATAGGCGGGGTTCGATGCAGCTTAGTAGGTGACACCCGCATCTCCTCCAAAGGCGTCGAGACATGCATGTTTCCCATAGGTGAAGTCACCAGCGGATGCATCGTCGGCGGATGCTACACACGACCTCTCATGCAGAATCGTTAAGTCATGCCTGCTGGCGGTAGGTGTTGCACGATTGCTCTGGCAGAGGTTTGATGTTTTGCCTGTTGTGGATGTATCAAGGGTGGTGCGATAGCGACTGGAAGCGTGGCAATATGGGACGTCATCTGTTTCCAGTTTCTCCTCTAGTGGCATCAAGTTAGCCATGAGTCGTTAGCTATACAAGTGATAATGCCACAAGGGTCTACATCGAGTCCGCACACTTCTNTACTGTCTACCTTGTGCTCAAATCTGCATGAGTTTCAAGAGAACTACAAATTGTACCTCTGGCCTTGTTAGTGTATATTAACACCCCCCCCCCCCCTAGACCTACCATTTCGTTCCCACAACTATTTGCAGCATGGCGGACCTGGTGGCAGATCTAGTGGTGGCTTTGTCGTCAGTCTGATGGGAGGTCGAGCACAACTGACAGGGGCGGCGCGTGAGGGATTTGGGCCCTAGTGCCCAGATTCCATGGTCATGACCATGGTTGCCATTTGTATGTGTGATGATAGCAGCGGGGGCGGTGATGGGTGTTCCCTCTGGCACTCGAAATTGTGGTGGCAACCTTGCTTCTTTGAGGGTGGCTACCTCTGCTGTCGTGTGGGCGACATAAACACTTGAACTCGAGGTGGTGACAGATTTTCTAAGCCTGGCGGCGGTATGGTATGTCCCATGTATCATAGGCGGGGTTCGATGCAGCTTAGTAGGTGACACCCGCATCTCCTCCAAAGGCGTCGAGACATGCATGTTTCCCATAGGTGAAGTCACCAGCGGATGCATCGTCGGCGGATGCTACACACGACCTCTCATGCAGAATCGTTAAGTCATGCCTGCTGGCGGTAGGTGTTGCACGATTGCTCTGGCAGAGGTTTGATGTTTTGCCTGTTGTGGATGTATCAAGGGTGGTGCGATAGCGACTGGAAGCGTGGCAATATGGGACGTCATCTGTTTCCAGTTTCTCCTCTAGTGGCATCAAGTTAGCCATGAGTCGTTAGCTATACAAGTGATAATGCCACAAGGGTCTACATCGAGTCCGCACANGCGCGTGAGGGATTTGGGCCCTAGTGCCCAGATTCCATGGTCATGACCATGGTTGCCATTTGTATGTGTGATGATAGCAGCGGGGGCGGTGATGGGTGTTCCCTCTGGCACTCGAAATTGTGGTGGCAACCTTGCTTCTTTGAGGGTGGCTACCTCTGCTGTCGTGTGGGCGACATAAACACTTGAACTCGAGGTGGTGACAGATTTTCTAAGCCTGGCGGCGGTATGGTATGTCCCATGTATCATAGGCGGGGTTCGATGCAGCTTAGTAGGTGACACCCGCATCTCCTCCAAAGGCGTCGAGACATGCATGTTTCCCATAGGTGAAGTCACCAGCGGATGCATCGTCGGCGGATGCTACACACGACCTCTCATGCAGAATCGTTAAGTCATGCCTGCTGGCGGTAGGTGTTGCACGATTGCTCTGGCAGAGGTTTGATGTTTTGCCTGTTGTGGATGTATCAAGGGTGGTGCGATAGCGACTGGAAGCGTGGCAATATGGGACGTCATCTGTTTCCAGTTTCTCCTCTAGTGGCATCAAGTTAGCCATGAGTCGTTAGCTATACAAGTGATAATGCCACAAGGGTCTACATCGAGTCCGCACACTTCTGTTGAAATATTTATAACAATGTTGACGCGCGCTTGCGTCGTGTCGTTGTGGAAGGTGGTGGCTCGAAGCTCATCTTTGTGGATGAGTGTCCCGGGCTTGACATTTGGTGGGACACATCATCAACAGCGCACGTGTGGCGGTTCCTCCTTGAAGGGATTACATAGAAGTTGTCAATTTTCTCTTTGTTTTGTCTTGTGCCATAGGGTTAGAGGTAGCCTGCGGGAGGTGTTATCGCAAGGCATTCAGCGTCTGGTGTGTTTTGCTTTGTACATTTGAAGTTTTCTTTAACAATACGATTGTGTGCATCCTCGATGTAGAGGCGGGGGTTGCTTCCCTTTCAAAAATAAAAGAGAACAAAAGAATGCTGGTGCAGGGATCATAGGCTTGCCATTTTTTCTCTTACCAACTCAGTTAAATTACCTTGTTTATTTGCAGGCCTTACGATCCTGTGACTTTTAGCACCATAGATAGGGCTCCAAGAAAATCTCGAGGCTCGTGAGCCGCTCAAGATCGACTCGTATTTTATCTCAACTCGAGATTGACTCGAAAAGGAATGAACTGAGTATGAAGACTTTATGTAGCTCGATCAAGAAATGAGCTGATCTTGAGCAAGCACTGGCTCGCTTAATTTTACTCGATATCATAAGTTTGATATATAAAGGAAATGAGATAAATTATTACCATATACTCCCTCTATTCCTTCATCTAAGGTGTATTACTTTCAGCATGGTGAATAGGGCACATAATTATAGATTATTTAGGACGAAATTACCCTTGTATAATTCATTAATTAGCGGCAAGTAAATCATTTAGGCTAGGAAAGAAAGAGATACACGTAATCAGGAGAGAGATAGTTTTATTTTCTTTCTCTACAAGGAGAGATACATGCAATCAGGGGAGTTATCCTTTTTCTGAAAGGCCAAGATCAGAACTATGAGAAATTAGAACATATACACCTTATATTGTGAAAGTTTATCAAAAACCAAATACACCTTATATAAAGGAATGGAGGGAGTAGATAGTAAAAACAAAATTATTACCATATATGTTGTGTACTATGTTTCTGCATTTTACCTACTACCAAAGATGGAAGCTTAATTACGTATGGAGAAGATTTAGCCCCAATATAATATGTGGTTAGTGATGTGTTATTTTGAGACATGCGTTTTGGTGCCCGAGCTCATATGCTCTTGTAATCTAGTCCATTGGCTCAGCTCTCGGAATTCGGAAATACACACTAATTGGGGAGGTCCGTGGTGTGGAAAATAGTCGTAATGTTGGAATACTGTACAGAACAGTGCAATATAGTGGGGCCTCTGAGCGAGATTTCAAATTCGCGGGGATGGCTCAGTCTACCAGTAATTCTGGTCTGTGGTACTGCATCGTAAGGATGATGCGAGTCGTGGCTCAGAATTTCAGTACCGGTCAGGAAATATCTAATGCTCGACCTATTGCTGCCTTTGTCGTTTGAATTATCGTCCGATTCCCATGCGTGAGGTGATCGCGGACAACATGGAGCTGCCAGATCCGATGGTGGGTGAAGCTGTGCAGCAAACGGGTGAGCGAAGTTTTGTGCCCGGTAACGCCGACGCCCCTTCGTTGTCTGTAATGGCGACAGGACATGTCCGCCGCCATGGCTTGATGGCGACCCAGTAAGTCCCTCCAACCTCACCGTGTTGGTTGTTGCATGCTGGCAACCATTACAGCCATCAAGGCGTCAGGTGTGTCCTGGGAGCGGATCAGCGCGATCCCCATAAACGCTATGCTTGCACCGGACTTTCCTCCCAAGACATTACTTGTGATGATCGGGATTTGCAGAGGATTCCTTTGGTTGGTGTGGAAAGGAGCCCAACAGAGGAAGCTGCATTGTTGCATGTATATTGTCTGTTGACCTAAATGGGCTGCCGGATTGGGCATCCCAAATCTTCGTTTGCTAAACACGGCATTGCAAGCAAGATGGCCCGCACTCTAGAGAACGGACATGTTGACAACATGGTCAGGTCTCCCTATCTCGGTGCCAAAGGATTCGGTGGCCCTGTTCCATGTGGCGGCTAGGGATCTTGTGGGAGACAGGCAAGGAACATTTTTTCTGGGAGGACTGATGGCTGCAGGGCTTCCGTATCAGTGAGCTTGCATCGCTGATATATGACAGGGTTCCCAAGAGAATGAGATTGATGAGAACAGTTATCAACAGCTCTGGAGAATGCAACTTGTGAAGAAGACATTGGACCAGACATGAGTGCGACCACACTACATTAGTTCTTGCTCCTCTGCATGAGAGTGGAGGCTGTGCAGCTCAAGATGGCAATGGGGCCCTGAAACCCGCGTCCCCGCGGGGTTTTACCCTATTAGGCACCGAGATATAAAATCCGGCATGTTTCACGGTCGCGGGTTTAAACCCATTTGAGTACTACCCGAACCCGAAACCCGACAAAATCTGTCAAAATACGTTATTCAGCATGCACTGATCCATCTTGACTCAAGTGGCCCAAAGCCACAGTGCCCGAGCAGCCGAGCCCCACAGCGTCGAGGCCCTGGAGTACAAACCAACCCCTCGCTTGGTCGCTGCAGTGTCGCCCGCTCTTCAGGCCTCTCACTCTCCTGCACAACACAACACATAAACGTAAACCTAGGTCCCCCAGCCGTCGCCTGCTGCTGTAATATGCTCCTATTTTTCTTTTAAAGGTTGTTGTTTTCATTGACTGCTCATGGGGACGGGTTCCCTGTGGGTTTTGAAAACCCGATGGGTTTAGGGGATGGGCAAAAATTTAACTCCGCGCACGTTGATGGGGACCGGGACGGTTTTGCAATTTTCTCGTGGGGATGAGTTTGGGCAAGCAAAACCCGATGGGTTTCGTCCCCATTGCCATCTTGATGTGCAGCTGCATACAAACGTGAAGACTCGATCATTCGGGCACCGGAATGTTATCGTGTTTGACGGCGTGCTTCCCTCCGCTTCTGAGTTTCTCTGACAGATCGATAGTGAGGGAATGATTTTGGAGGCAAGCAGCACTCTTGAGAGGGGACCGACACGGAGTGTTCGCGGGTCTAGCAAGGTGGGGACTAAGAGAGTAGTTGCTTCATGTAATGGCGGATGTGGTCAGCAATAGCCGTGTAATTACCGTTGTAAACTTGTGGGACTAATGGGAAGTCCTTTCCCCTCTTCTTTAAAGAATGATACACACACTCATGCGTATTTAAGAAAAAAAAACGTATTTTGAGCATCAGTACAGACACAAGCGCTTATATACACGCGCATAAATTCATCCCTATGAACGCACACACGCACACCCTACCCCTATGAGCACCTCCGAGAGACTGAGCCGACATATCATCTTGAGATTTACGAAGCTACCGTAGGCGCCTCGTTGTCGACGGGAACGTCTCATCCCACTGAAAGCGCATCGCCGGAAATCCCGAAATAAATTCAGGAATAATGCGAGCACCAGGATTTGAACCCTAATGGGTTGGGGATACCACAGTTCACCTAACCATCTCAATCACAGGTTAATAGAGGGACATACGTAAATACGATGCATCAAACGGAATCTATTTTGTTTCGTTTCGCACGCAATCTTAAACTTAAACTCGCCTTTCCTTCTTTGCATGTGCCTACCCAGCTCGAACATGTTGATATGGCTTTTGAGTCCGATCCGACCTCCTTCCAGATTCTGTTGTCCGGAAAAATTATGTTTGGTCCGTATCAATATTAACGTCCAGGGCGTCCGGCTGGAGACGCACGTGCGAGCCCTCCTACCTATCTGGTTATGGCACGCCAAGGCCGCCAACTCAAAGATGCACCGTCGATGGAGATCATGGCACCATTCTCGCTAGCAACCGATCTCATGATCGAGGTCATGGCGCGGACTGACTTTGTCCCTCTCGTTCGTTGCGCCGCCACCTGCAAGCACCTCCGCCGTGATATTCTAAGAGCGTCGTTGATCTGCCGGATCACCCGGCAATGCACCACCTCCATCCTCTGCTACCTCTCCAGTTATGAAGACCAGCCGCTGATGATGGTTCACCCGATCACGCCCGCCACCGAGTCCTTTTACCATGGCCACATATTGCCCTTTTTGTCACGCTGCATCGGCAACCTCCTTGGGCAGTATTGTCCGGTGGCATCCCGTGGTAGCCTCGTCGTCCTCTACCGCATGCGTGTCAAAATCCAACCCAAGTGCATGCACTGCTTTGACTTATGTGTTTACAATCTCATGACAGGCCATCCCACCTTCCTTCCAAAAGCATCATATGTCCATACTTATGTTTCCTCGTCCCAACATTATGTTTTCCTCAACACCGCGGATGGCATCCCCTACTCCTTTTTTGTGAAGCACAAATCCCCTACTCCTTCATGCTGCTTATCATTGATATTGGTATGTAAATTCCCATGGGGGTCGATCAGTCGCTACAGTGATCCTGCCATCCTCGTCGACGTCGACGCTGTGATGCATTGGCTGGTGGATCATGGCAACCAAATCCTCACATGTGACATGGGCACGGGGATGCCAGGACTGGTGAACCTCCCACCTACCAAGCGTGATGCAAGCCAACTCCACTTGGCAATGTCGGCGGACGGGAAACTACTAAAATTGCTCCCTACAGCTCCCTACAGTCCCGACAGTTGGTGGTGGCTGGGCACTGGAAACTGTGATCGACATAGAGGAGAAGCTACTGCCATTGTTCCCTGACCTGCCCATTGGTCGTGGTCGTGATGTTCTAGAGCTACTGCTGGCTGATCTTTCTGAAGAGGAAAATTTGCCCATGACAACGATGAGCTGATCCGGGAGCTAGTATCTATATGTTCCTGAGACACAGTTTATTCTTGTATGGTAGCTGGTATCTATCCCATCCAACTGACAGTGGAGATGATACGGCCATATATCATGAAGGAATCAATGATTATATCATGAATCAATGATTATATCATGAAGGAATCCTTCTCTGAATACTATTGTTCCACACAACACCAGAGGTGAACCAATACAAATGCTGAACAGATCAATTTTGTAGGAAAAAGAGGAAAAAGAAAGACATGTACAAGCTTCATTGTCGCTTGTTTACCCCTTAGAGAACCGGAATGTTCCGGTTGTACTCAATGTATTAAATAGCGGGCTATGACATTTAGCGGCGGCACGGCCAGAAGCTATGAAAAGCTATAGCGAAGCTAAACCCCATTTGGCGTTTTTCTTTAAATCATCAAAAATTGTATAAATAACTAAACTATGATGCATCGTATATGATATATTGCATATACATGACACATACACATGTTCGCACATCAAAATAAGAGCACCAATAAGGTGTCCTAATTTAATAACCAAGCTTCGCATCAATGCATCATATGTATCAGAAACAAGAAAAAAAAATGCAAACTGATGGTGTGTATAGCGGCTTAGCAGGCTAAATGACTCTAAATTTGGCGTAATAGTGGGCTATTTGCGGCATTTTCAACTTAGTGTTAAATGTTCATAGCTTTAGCGGGAGAGCTCTCAAAGGCCATAGAGGGGCTATAGTGGAGCTATAGCTGGCTATTTAAAACTGTGGTTGTACTACCATACCAATGTACCATAACATTCAGATTTGCAGACACGAAAGTGGTGGTTCTGTGCATTTAACTACAGCTGTGCGGTCCTGCTCCCTGCCATGCTACATGCCTGCGGCTCGCCTCACCCCTCGCCGTTACTGCAGCCCCTTGTAGTCGTGCTCCATCTCCCACCAGTCATAATAAGAATAAAACTGCCATGAGGCAGCGTTCGCTTGCCACCCCTTCCAAGCGAACGTCGGGTGGGTAAAATGAAAATAAACATATAGTCCGGAAAATCGTCAAAATTGAAATGGTCCAAAGGACTTGTCTCCCCGCAATCTCTCTATGCGAGCAATCGATGCAGACTCCGGGGATTATTCTTCTTTCCAAAACAAGTTTCTCCTCGGAAAACTTTTTTTTTGCTTTCCAACTATTTTTCTTGTTATCATAGGGGTTTTCATACTATTTTACTTTGACACATTCTATTTCCCAACCTGACATCTAAGTTGAATATATCATCGCAATATACGAGGAATCGTTTGGTTTTCTAATAAAATATTGCGCAATAGATTCACTAGAAAGAAAAGTTCACATGGTTTATAATCCTATGAATTAAACATAAAAAATCATGTTAAGAATCATGGGACACACTATACAGCACAGCAGATAGCTAGTCTCCTAAGAAGTCCCCTCCTCCGAAGGAGTCCCCTCCTCCAGTGTAAGAGGAATCTCCCGAGCCCCACGACCAGGAGCTTCCCTTGAGGTCCTCTGATGATGGCGAGGACACATCCGACTCTGTCACCGTAGGGGTGGGGGAGTTCATAGTAGAGTTTTGTCCGGTGGACGATCCTCTGGGAGACCTGAAGTAGTCCCAGAGCCCGTCCATCACCCAATAAGAATCACCATAATCACCAGCCCGGCTTCGGGAGATGACTTGTCTGAGTGAGGCACGTGCGACCAAGTGAATAGGCGATCAAAATACTGGCAATTATTTCCTTGATTAGTGAGCTTAGCGATAAGAAATTAATTAATAAGCTTGCCAACCTTTCTTGTTTGCGTCGCCTCCGTGCTGCAAGTGACTCGTCATTGTTCTCATCAGTACGATGCTTCTGGAACTGCATGTACACGTAGACGCTAACTAATTAATTTTGATGCCACCAATATGCAGTTAATGAACCAGCAGAAGATTAGACCCGCAAAAGTTAAACATACATAAGATGTGTCCTCTCTCGCCTCCCCGAGCGCGCTCTTCTCACCTTAGCTAGATCCCGAAGTTGTCCTATTCACTTCCCCACGGACTTCTCCTAGCGGATCAAGCGGAGGGTATTTGAATTCCTCATCTCTGACCCAACTCCTCTACAATCCCAAGGTACTGATGCAACTTTCTTGTAAGCTCTAGATGCCAATTTCACTTTATATGTGGGATCCAAGGGAAGGGTAGGTAGTTTACCTGACACTTTACAAATCTGTCTACTTTTCTGCATTACACTGCAGGATGGCAAAGGTATGGTATGTACTATGTACTACCTCTGTCCTGGTTTATTTTTCCCTATTGTATTTTGTGCCAAAATTTGACCATAAATGTAACTATTTTGACAGCACCCTTTTGGGTTTATTTTGACCAAAAATTTCATGCATGTCACCAAAATTTATATCATTAAAACTATGTTCAAATACGAAACCAACGGTATAATTTTCATTGACATGTATTAACATTTTGTTAGTTAAATATTTGGTCAAAATTTGGCATAAATTACAAAAGGTGCTGTCAACCAACGGTATAATAAACGAGGATGGAGGTAGTATTTTACTACCTCCATTAAATATATATATTATTGGACTACATCCAATAAATGTATGATATGCAAAGATATTTTGCTGCTGGTTTAAATACATTTTACTATGTTATGCCTGAATTATACATAGTTCATTCAGTTTATGTATTTTACAATGTGTATTTTATATACTTTGGCTTTCCTTTCCATTACCTTCCTTCTTGATTCTTTTCTGTGTTCTGTTCAAAGGTTAACCAGCGATTAAATATGAAAGCAATATAGCACCGGCTGCCAGAATAGAAATAGCTTCTACATGTTCTACTTATGTTTCATGGTTGAAAATGGTTGTCCAGGTCACAATTGATGTTATCCATGCAGGAGCAGAACTGAACTCATAACGTGTTAGATCTGATGGTGACTGAGCATAGATTAAATCACGGGCAAAGGGGAATCGCGGCCGAGAATTTTGCCGTGACGGTAAGGAAGGAATGGCGCAATCGCCCGCGATAGCGCCGTGATCCCCCGCGATTTACTGAGCCATGCAAATCGTGCGGTGGCTTCTGATCCATGATAGGGTATATTTTGCCGACGATTTTAATCTACGTTGGTGAGTACAGAACAAGATAATTTATCCTAGGTTTCTAATATGATTGGTAACTTGAAATACCATATGATGCACAACAACCTTCTTCAATGTTTGCATTATGTATGCTCTGTTTCCTAGAGCTGCGTCAGGTGTCTGCTAGTAAAGATACTTCCAGTCCGCGTATCAAGGTAATTAGGGTAGGGCACGCCTCCTACATCTAGTTCTTGTCAGCTACATTATCTACTAGAATGCATCATAAGAAAATCTCAAGGGTGAGCATGCATACAGCTAAGTACTGGTATCAAGGTAATTAGGGTAGGGCACGCCTCCTACATCTAGTTCTTGTCAGCTACATTATCTACTAGGATGCATCATGGGAAAATCTCAAGGGTGAGCATGCATACAGCTAAGTACTACAGTAGTAATTTGGGATGCACGAGACAAACCTGGCCGCCGGCGGTATTGCTGCTGAAGGATACAGCCGACGCAGGGCTCAAGGGGGTGCGAGCCGGAAGCCTCAGGCTTGCCGATCGCGGGAGCGCAAGGCTAGCAACAGCAGATCGCAGCATCCGCGTCGCCATTGCTGATTGGATCTCTCTTTGATTAGTTTTCTGCAAAAACCGGCAGACGGTCTGACGCCTTCTATTGTCTATAAAGGGCAGGAGTACGAGTACGGGACGTTCAAGGACCCAGACGTACCGTATTCCTAATTTATGTGATACCTTTATTTTCCAGTCCAATTAGCTTTACGAATCTAACCCTGAAAAAACAAATCTTCACCGGTCTATTTTTTATACTAGCAAAAAAGCAAAACTTTGCTCATCTTTTACGTGTTTGGTCCAACAGCCCTCGCCTCATCCCCGCTAGGGCGACTTGGGCGGCGCCCAAACCTTAGCCACCGGGGGCGCGATCTCCCTCTTCCCCTCCCTCCGCCGTCGCCGGAAAACGCCGCCGGGTTAAGCCTGGAGGCCGACAGCGGTGGCAGGGGAATCCATCTCTCCCGCATCTTTGGCGTGGTGCGGGGCCCTACACGCGTCGTGGCACGGCCGATCCAATCTATGCGTCGCGGCGGCGATGCCAGTGACAGGCGACTGCGTGGTGATCGACCCTGCCTCGGGTTGCGGCAGCTGCAGGTGCGGCGCGTCACTGTACCGGGAATGGTGGTGGCTACGATCGGCAGCGGCGCGCCATTGGGTGTCGGATCGGTGGTGGTGGTGTGGAGGGCCTAGTAGACTGTTCGGCGGCGCCTCTGGTCAGATATGATCTGGCCGGTGCGGCCGGCGGTGGTGGCCATCTCCTCCGTCGGAGGTGGTCGGCTTGAGGCCGGATGGTCAGATCTTGAGATCCGTCATCTAGTCCCGGCTGCGAGTCGGGAAGACAGAGTTGCCGGTGAAAACCGAGCTGATGGCAGGCGATTGTGACATTCTGCGGCATACCCTTGATAAAGGCATCGTCGTGTAACTTCTGTCGACCCACTTGTGCTGCTCCGAGGGGAAACCCTAAGATCTGGTCTTCCAGATCGGACGATGGCGGCACTGCGGTGTCGTTCTCTCTTGGAAGCATCGTTTGTGGAGCAGCGCTGGAAGATAGAGGCAGGAGTTGAAGTCGCTTCGTCTTGCACGGAGCTTCGGTGTAGATGTCAAGTCATGCCCGGCCGGCAGGTGCTACGCTGTATCATGCCTGGTCGGCAGGTGCTACGCACGACAGATCCGCCAGAATCTTCGCGCCTGAATGGACGAGCGTAGGGTGGTGGCGCCGTTGGGCGTCGTGGTGGCGTCATCGGATGGACAAACTGGCAAGGAGGATGCGGATCTCTCTCCTGAAGATGGGTCAGCGGTTCGATGATGATGGCGGCTTCTAAAACGTGTGCATGTGGTGTACGCTTTAGGTCTGCTGCACTGGCTTTAGTTTCGATACGTTATGTGGATGGATCAGCGACGACGCCGGTTTTAGATATGGGGAGTGAGAGCACTCCATATTATCGAGTTTTGTAGGTGTGAGTGGTGGTTTCGGGTGGCTTGATGTATGTTCATGTTAGACCTTTGTTGAATAATAAATAAAGATGGCCGTATGCATCGATTGATGTAGAGACCGGGGTTTTAACACCCTTTTCCCAAAAAATCTTTTAAGTGTTTGTAAGTAACACATCATGGTTCTCAACAAAAAGAACACATCATGTTTTTGTAACACGGTATTGATGCAAGCACGCATATATACGTGCATACACTCATCCCTATGAAGCAACACGTACCCACTACTCCTATGAGCATCTCCGAGAGACTGAGCCGGCATATCATCTTAAGAACTTCTCCTCCCACTGAAAGCGTATACCGGAAATCCTGAAATAAATACGAGCATCAAGAGTTGAACACAGGTGGGCTGAGGATAACACTATCCTTCTAACCATCCAACCATAGGAGGAAGGCTACACACATGCTTATTGGTCAAGAAAGAAAGCAGGTACACCAATCCACAAATTTGAATGGATCGGGACGGTTGAGATGCACAAATAATGTCGCCGCATGCATCCGCCTACCTTTCATGACCCCATGTACTCAAGAACTCTGACGATGCATATCGACTCCTGACCTGAAGCGAGAAAAGATTCCTGAAATAGGTCGAGGAATGTGAGGTTGCATTCTATGGTAAAATCTCTCCTATCTCTCCTTGTCCGTGGCGGCGATGGCACGGATATTACTGGTGGCGTGGGGCGGCGGCCATTTTTCATTCAGGCATTGATGTACAAGTCTGTAGAGGTTCCTTGAACATTTTCACCGGTCTATTCCTGCTACAGAATTTGATCAGTGTGTTGCCAGTTGAGTTCATGTAAGTACCGCGGGTTGGCATTGCTATAAAAGCCCTCTCAGTTCTTCACATTCTTTGGGAGTTGAGGTCAGATCGAAGATAATGGGGACGAGATTGATAACCCTTCGCTCGCACCTACTTCGATCTGCAGACGGCCGACACACGTGCCAAAGTTTAGATCACCATGCATAGATTTTTAGACAAAGGGAATATATTAATATATTTTAGACAAAAAAGGCTTAGCAGTTGGAAAGGTAAACTGCTATCTGTGGGTGGGAGGTTGGTCCTTATAAATTCAGTACTAAGTAACATGGTATTGTATATGATTTTCTTCTTCCAATCGCCAAAAGGAGTTTTACATGGATTGAATTATTTCCGATCAAAATTCTTTTGGCCAGGAGATAGCGAGACAAAGAAATATCGGCTGGCTAAATGGAGTGTGGTTGGCCGTCCCAAGGAGCAAGGCGGGTTGGGAATTTATGACCTTAAGGTTAAGAATAGGGCCCTCCTTGGCAAATGGTTATTTAAGTTGTTGACCGAAGATGGTGTATGGCAAACCCTCCTTAGGAAAAAATATGTGGGTTCAAAGGCGATATCCCAGGTATACTGGAAGCATGGGGACTCTCATTTTTCGGCGGGATTAATGGCAACGAAGAAATATTTCTTCCGCTATGGGTCCTTCTCAATTAAGAATGGCTCGGAAATTAGATTCTGGGAGGATAAGTGGTTAGGTAATGCTACTCTCCGGGAACAATATCCAGTTCTATACAATATTATACGTCACAAGGGTGATACTATTGCCAAGGTTTTGGAATAATTTCCGCCCAATGTGACGTTCAGAAGGGATTTAATTGGGCCTAGACTACAATCGTGGAACATACTACTTGAACGATTAACCACGGTACAGTTGTCACAGGGTCTGATTTATTTCGTTGGAACCTACATGGGAATGTGCAATTCTCAGTGGAGTCTATGTATAGAGTTTTGATCCAGTCTGACGTGCCAGTTGATAATAATAAGAAGATCTGAAAGATGAAGATACCTCTTAAGAATAAAATCTTTGCATGGTATCTTCGTCGCGGAGTCATTCTTACTAAAGATAACCTTATTAAGAGGAATTGGCATGGAAGTACGCAATGTGTATTTTGTCTGCATGATGAGACAATAAAACATTTGTTCTTCCAATGTAAATTGGCTCGTTCTATATGGTCAGTCATCCAAATAGCTTCTGGCTTGTACCCTCCTTGTACTGTTGCTAATATATTTGGCAACTGGTTACATGGAATTGATCACAGGTTCAGAATTCTACTTAGGATGGGAGCAGTTGCCGTGATTTGGTCGCTTTGGCTATGTAGAAATGATAAGATTTTTAACGATAAAAGTACTTCGCTTATGCATGTTATCTACAGATGTACTGGGACGCTTCGTTTATGGTCCTCTCTACAACGAGTGGAGAATCGAGACCTGTTTACGGAGATGTGTACACGATTGGAGGCACAACGAGGGATACTTTTACCCAACATGGGTGGCAGCATGATCTTAGGATTGGGCCACCGACGGTTTAGGCGCTATACAAATATACATTTTTCTTTGTATTTCGCCTTCCTATTTTATTTTCGCTTGTCGTGAAGACTTTCTTGGCTGTGTGCATCTTAGTTATGCAGAGGCCGGGTGTAATACTTAAACCTTTTAATTAATAAAGCGCCCATTTTTAAAAAAATTAATATCGGGAAGATACCAATTACAGCTGGTCTCTATACCGGCAAGATGTCGAAAGGCATCAAAGATACACACAGCCAACAAAGAAAATAAAAAGAATACGACCATGAATCACTAGCGTCAGCAGCACTCTAACCTCCACAAAAGACAACACCCGGTATACAAACGAGGTTCTCCCAAAGCAACGCCTCCAAGAAAGAAACGATGCACAAGCCTTGTCGTTGCCCAATCAAACATCTTGGATTTTTACCCTGGACAAATTCCAAGTTCACCAAAAAACAATGCCTTGAACAAGGCCATTACCAGGTTCAACCAATAATGGCCGGACCTTGGATTTTCACACTGGGAATCAAGACATGGTACTCAAGGAGCACCACCAAAAATCCAGTTATCCAGTGCGGCCGCTCCCACTTGCCGAGGCCACCGTTGATAGTCCCCAAACACCTGTCACACGGTCTCCATCGCATCCAATACACCCTTCCGCCCAAGCTTCAAGACGTCCAATCGTAGCCGCCGTGACTTTCTTCTCCTCTATCTATGCCTTGCAAATCCTTAGACATGTATCATGGCACCGATAAGAAAACAAAGCTTCGGGCCGCGCCCTCTTGCAGCCATTTTGACTGATAATATGAGCACATGCAACCGGATCATTTCCGATCTAGAAATCAAGGGGCGACATACGCCAATCAGTATAGATATACGACGGGGAAGACCGGAACTCGTCAGCGTCCAGATCCAAGAGAATGACATCTGGCAGAAAGACGACTTGGCGGACGAAAACTGTTAGTATTAGGCCAAAGCCAACAGCCCCTGCATCGCCCTCCTCTTGTTCCTGACCTGCAAACAAATGTCAGCGACGCTGCATCGTGCCACCTGCAACCGCGGAGGTCCGAACATGACGAGGTGCCAACCATGGCATTAGATGGGACAAGCCAGACCCAGCGACTCAACGCCCCACCACTGCCACTACTGCGGCACCGCGTGTAGCCTGCAAGCCAGCCACCCTGCCACTCCAGCGGCCACCGCCGCCGCCATCGCCTTGAAGAGAGGCCGCCGCGCTAGATTCCTATATACATCGCTACAATGAATGATCTTAGGCCGTCTCTGTTGGGGAACGTAGCAATAATTCAAAATTTTCCTACGTGTCACCAAGATCATCTAGGAGATGCTAGCAACGAGAGAGAGGGAGTGCATCTTCATACCCTTGAAGATCGCTAAGCGGAAGCGTTGCAAGAACGCGGTTGGAGGAGTCGTACAGGTAGCGATTCAGATCGCGGCCGAATCCGATCTTAGCACCGAACAACGGTGCCTCCGCGTTCAACACACGTGCAGCCCAGTGATGTCTCCCGCGCCTTGATCCAGCAAGGAGGAGGGAGAGGTTGAGGAAGAGGGCTCCAATAGCAGCACGACGGCGTCGTGGTGATGGAGTGGCAGTTCTCCGGCAGGGCTTCGTCAAGCTCTTGCGGAGGAGGAGAGGTGTTGGGGAGGGGAGGGGTTGCGCCTTGGATGTGGTGCTGCAGCCCTCCCCTCGCCCCTCTATTTATAGGGATAAGGGGGAAGGGGGCCGGCCCCTCTAGATGGGATCTAGAGGGGGGGGGGGGCAAGGGGGAGGGGGCTTGCCCCCCAAGCCAAGGGGCCGGGGGCGCCCCCTTTAGGGTTCCCCCCCAACCCTAGGCGCATGGGCCCTAGGGGGTTGGCGCCCCAGCCCACTTGGGGCTGGTTCCCTTCCACCTACAGCCCATAAGGCCCTCCGGGGCAGGTGGACCCTCCCGGTGGACCCCCGGAACCCCTCCGGTGGTCCCGGTACAATACCGGTATACCCCCGAATATTTTCAGTGACCGTATGATGACTTCCCATATATAAATCTTCACCTCCGGACCATTCCGGAACTCCTCGTGACGTCCGGGATCTCATCCGGGACTCCGAACAACATTCGGCAATCACATACAAATCTTCCTTATAACCCTAGCGTCATCGAACCTTAAGTGTGTAGACCCTACGGGTTCGGGAACCATGCAGACATGACCGAGACAACTCTCCGGCCAATAACCAACAGCGGGATCTGGATACCCATGTTGGCTCCTGA
>LR880972.1:1003627425-1003639970 GCA_904067115.1 Aegilops sharonensis | reverse complement strand
GGGGGCCGGCCCCTCTAGATGGGATCTAGAGGGGGGGGGGGGCAATGGGGAGGGGGCTTGCCCCCCAAGCCAAGGGGCCGGGGGCGCCCCCTTTAGGGTTCCCCCCCAACCCTAGGCGCATGGGCCCTAGGGGGTTGGCGCCCCAGCCCACTTGGGGCTGGTTCCCTTCCACCTACAGCCCATAAGGCCCTCCGGGGCAGGTGGACCCTCCCGGTGGACCCCCGGAACCCCTCCGGTGGTCCCGGTACAATACCGGTATACCCCCGAATATTTTCAGTGACCGTATGATGACTTCCCATATATAAATCTTCACCTCCGGACCATTCCGGAACTCCTCGTGACGTCCGGGATCTCATCCGGGACTCCGAACAACATTCGGCAATCACATACAAATCTTCCTTATAACCCTAGCGTCATCGAACCTTAAGTGTGTAGACCCTACGGGTTCGGGAACCATGCAGACATGACCGAGACAACTCTCCGGCCAATAACCAACAGCGGGATCTGGATACCCATGTTGGCTCCCACATGTTCCACGATGATCTCATCGGATGAACCACAATGTCGAGGATTCAAGCAATCCCATATACAATTCCCTTTGTCAATTGGTACGTTACTTGCCCGAGATTCGATCGTCGGTATCCCAATACCTCGTTCAATCTCGTTACCGGCAAGTCACTTTACTCGTTCCGTAATGCATGATCCCGTGACTAACTACTTAGTCACATTGAGCTCATTATGATGATGCATTACCGAGTGGGCGCAGAGATACCTCTCCGCCACACGGAGTGACAAATCCAAGTCTCGATTCGTGCCAACCCAACAGACACTTTCGGAGATACCCGTAGTGCACCTTTATAGCCACCCAGTTACGTTGTGACGTTTGGCACACCCAAAGCATTCCTACGGTATCCGGGAGTTGCACAATCTCATGGTCTAAGGAAATGATACTTGACATTAGAAAAGCTTTTAGCAAACGAACTACACGATCTTGTGCTATGCTTAGGATTGGGTCTTGTCCATCACATCATTCTCCTAATGATGTGATCCCGTTATCAATGACATCCTATGTCCATGGTCAGGAAACCATAACCATCTATTGATCAACGAGCTAGTCAACTTGAGGCTCACTAGGGACATGTTGTGGTCTATGTATTCACACATGTATTACGGTTTCCAGTTAATACAATTATAGCATGAACAATAGAAAATTATCATGAACAAGGAAATATAATAATAACTATTTTATTATTGCCTCTAGGGCATATTTCCAACAGTCTCACGCACCATCATGATTCGCCGCCATGGACTGCTAGCAGCTGCCATAGGAGAGGAGGAAAAGTCCAGGCGCCCCGCCACTGTCGCCACTGCGCAGACTTCGCCCGACATTGGCCAACGGTGTTTGCGGTGAGGAGGAGGAAGGAGAGCTACCGGCGGGACGGATCAAGGCCACAACTGAGTTTCGCTGCTTTGGACGACGCGGGTCTGATCATGGATATATTGGAGGGAGAAGTGAATGAACTACGGGCCAAACTCTCATACCTGATGGAATTAGAGACAAAAGTGTAGCAATTATGTTCTGAGATTGTGATCGTGCTGAAGGTGGAACAAAAGCTTTTGGACAGTAAGAATTCAGATCGGCTCCGATGCGATTTACACGTCGGAACGAAACTTCACCGTGGATGTCGGCATCTTTGTCGCCGGCTTGACTGGTCGTCTCAGCTAGGCCGAGGAATATGCTCCATGTAGGATCTTCATGATCAGATGGGTGTGTTCGTCACCATCAACTCCGATCTCAGCAAAGAACATGCAGGAGTCGTCCATGGAGCTCAGGGTCTCAACGTCAACATTGCCCTCAGGCGACCATGCAGATTTTTCTTGACAACGGATTCATGTTCACTGTCCCCGTTTCTTGAGCGTCGCTTTGACGATTGCTTCTGTGAAATTGTGCGGAATTGAGTATAGAACTACCCTGCAAAATTTCATCGTGTTCCGATGAATAAATCTCCGGCAATCTATGATATACTAGAGCCCTATCGAATCTGAACGGGAATCTAGAAGAGTTTAAGGCGAGGAGTCCTGCGTCCAGCTCAGATATACTTTGGAAATTCCAACCGTTTTGGAACATGGATACAAGATTTTACCTATGTTCGGGCTCTCTCTAAGAGATGACACTCTATGTCCTGCTTTTGTTTGTATTGATATGGGGATAGCATAGAGTACATGTATCTACGACGAGATTGTTGTGTATGATTCTAATTATCTAGAATATCATCTATCGACTAACCTAGCATCGGTTTATATAATATACCCTAAGATAACAAGAGTATTAGTCGGATATGTCGGTGGAGATGAGTCCTTAGTTTGTGTGGCAACTCTTGTGAAATCTTCCTTGTATATGTCATGGGCTGCCTGAAGAAGCCCTTTATGTGAACCGCATGGGGATTCTCGGCCCGACCCACCTGTTCGGGAGACACGTGGTGAATACCCCTAGCTAGTTCAGGACACCATCACTCGGCATCCGTGATGAGCAGGTCCACATGCAGGTGCAGGTCGATGCTGGTGGTGGTCTCGGCCAGGTCGAGTGTGGCCAGTAATTCTTCGCCTACACTGTCCAGCTTCTTGGGGTCTTGGTCGTCGTCCGTGGTGTTGGGCAGGCTGTCGGCTGTCGGAGGTCGGCCGCATACGCTGAAGCCGACTAACGACTCGTTGTCTTCCCTGGAGAAGCTCATGTGGTGGTAGTAGTCGTCCAAGGAAAGTAGGGCAATAGGCTACTTATAAGTAGTCGTCCAAGGAGAGAGTAGGCCATCCAAGGTGGTAGTAGCTCATGATGCTGCATGTCCATCGTGTGGTGGTAGTCGTCTAAGGAAAGTAGACCACTTGGATTAGAGCCGTAGATCTACTGAGACTTGGAAAGAGTATGGACTATCAATAAATCTTGTGAGGCACATTCCCGGTACAGACTAGGATACGGCACCAGACTCTAATCTTTATATACGTGTCCCCTTTGTCGAACTCAGTCCACAACAATGATGGAACTCACGCCGCTTGCCGTCGGTCAGATCAACGTGGAACGCCGGTGCAACTAGCCAGAACAAGCACGTACACAACTAGCGAAGCAGACAACTAGGCAGGTGGATGCTTTGGATGCGAGGCTAGCTTATGAAGCAAACTAATCTCCGGCGAGTCTAATCGATCTGTAGGAAAATACACGGCAAACAGCACGCACGAGATAACCTTTTTCCCCCTCTGCCGTAGCTTCCCTGGGGATTTTCTCCTTTATTTATAATAGCTGAATTACAAAGACTCCAACACAACCACGTGAGTAGTTGCCGACTTGGACTACCAACACGTATAATACCTTGACTCTGTCTAACTTGACACATATGTTTGGAATACCTAACAAACAAGGCATCAATCGTTCGTTCGGTTCTCGCCTGGTGTTCTTTCCAGCCGCCGCCGCCCGTCGCCGCTCTGGAACGGCAACCTCTTCCCCCTCCCATGGCGGCCATGTCACAGACCGACCAGGCCCGGCCGATGGCGACTACTGATCTGGAGGCCGCCATTGCGGCGCTCCCCGGCAAGAAGCAGCGCCTGCGGGAGTCCTTCCACCGCCTCGTCGCATGTGCGCCGCCCCATATCCAGCTCCCGTTCACCTGGCACGACATTGATGCCTACGTCTCCTCTCTTCACTCCTCCCTTTCCCTCCGGTTCCGCCAGATGCAGCAGCGGCCCCACCCCGTCGCCCCTCTCTCAACCCCCCACGACGAGTTCATCCAGGAGAACCAGGAGAAGGTTAGGGATGATGAAGACGAGTCCTCAGTTGAAGAAATGAAGGAAGATAACATGCAGAAAGATAGAGAGGACAAGAAGAACAAGGTGAGCCTCCCACGTCTAGACACAGGCATTGGCTTTGTGGCAGCGCCATGCCACAGGGCGGGAGGAACTCTTGATCAAGAGTTTCGGATTCCGACGCGGGTTCACGCCCCGTGCGCCGGCAACACTATGCTTCAGCAGCCGGCAACCCTATGCTTCAGCAGCCATACATGGGGGCACTCCCGCCTGATGTGATCATTCCTGCGCTCGGGCGACAACAACCGTACATGGCGTACCAACACAAGTTTCCTGCCATGCCGATGAGCAACAATGTTCCTATGATGGTCCAGCAGCCATACACGCCGTACTTCGGGCAAGAGTTCTTTCCTCGTGTTTTGAGGCAACATACGATGGGCATCGACCATGTACTTCAGAACCAGCATTACATGTCGCACCATCAACCCTACTTCCCACAACACTCCATGTCGCACCATGGGTACACACAAAGGATGCATGCACTAGGTTTTCCAATCCCCCATGAGTTGGACAGTGCTGTTGTTCCTGATTCATCTTCTTTAAGAAAAAATACATTGGGTGAATTTTTTGCTACGCTTAAGACCCTTGAAAATGGAATCCAGAAGGACATCAATCAAGCAACGATGGTGAACAAAACAACCAACTTTAAGAAGAAGGACAAGTCAAAGAAAAATGGCAAGTCCAAGGGGCCCAATAAGGCTGGTACACTTGGAAAGTCTAAGAAAATTGGCGCCACTGCAGATGCCGAGTGCTTCTTTTGTAAGGAGAAAGGTCACTGGAAGAGGAACTGCAAGAAGTATTTGGCAGAAAAGAAGAAGTCTGCAAATTCCAGCCCCAGTATGAGTGTCATACATGGGCTTGATGTATTCCTTGCTAATTCATAGTGTAATTCTTGGGAACTGAATATCATCTTCTCATATTTGCAACTCGATACACGGAATATAGAGGCCTAAGCGATTGGCAAAGGATGTGGTGATGATGCGCGTCAAAAATGGAGTAACAGTTGACGTGCTTGTCGTCGACGTCCTACCTCTATATTTGTATTTAGGATTTATTTTAGATATTAATACCTATTACTATGTTCCAGCCTCAAGCAAAAGCATTATTTTTGGATCATATTTGTTGCAAGGTGGTTAATCGTTTAACCCTGAGAACAATGATTGTCCAGTTTATCAATGCACGTCAACTTACTGTTACTGTAGTAATTGTGATCAACTTACTGTTACTGTAATAATTGTGATCACCTTACTGTAACAATCATTAGGGTAACAAATGTTTAATGTAACAAGAATGCAGACAATAATGACTGCAAATTATAATGGTAACAATGATGTTGAATAGACCCACTTATTAGAAACTACCAGATCATGTCTTTATATGTTGTTGGTATCTTCTCATAGTATGTTAACATTTACTTGTGTCCTTAGATCATGGGAATATCATAGACCAGAATAACGTATGGTTGATTTGAGATCCACAAATGTTGCTCCATAATTGGGCAAATATAAAGGTAACTTTTGGGTACACCGAAGAGTATATCGTGGTGCTAGTTATGTAAGACTGGGATTTGCCCCTCGAAAGATATTACTGTGTTCAGCATTGCCTGGCCAGGTATTGTCATTAAGGAGTTGGTCACAGGGAAATTGGAATATGGAAACAAGAAAAGAGTACAATCTGATTACAAGGATGATCTAGAAAATGATGGATATCACCGAGATTAATGAATGAATGAGCTCATTAGTTTGTATGTATGTGACCTCATACGATTGCGTCTATACGCATGCACGCTCGTGCTTCCCATCATTTGCTTTCTGTTGTAGGAGAGACGAAAGAATTACGGCTCCTTTTCTTTTCCGTTCCGATGGAACGTTTTGATGTTGGTCGTACTGTATTCACACATGCACGTACTCGCACGTGCTGGTCATCACGAGGGGCACCTACCCAACATCCCATTACCGCTACTCCATTGCAAAAATAAAAAAAAGGGAAAATAATGCTGCTACCTGGCGTATGCAAGTAGTATTTGTACAACACATATGCACTGAGTGCTCATGTCACCATGCAATGCATGCATGAAAAACTAATGACCCTGTGCCCCTATTCCCATTAATTTCCTAGAACATAGTACAGACGCAAGCGTTCATTATATACGTACATACACTCATCCCTATGAACACACACGCAGACCCTACTCCTATGAGTACCTTCGAGAGACTGAGCTGTCACATGATCTTGAGATTGACGAGTCACCACAGACGCCTCATAGTCGTCGAGAACGTCTCCTTCCGCTGAAAATAAATCCAAGAATAGTGCGAGCACCAAGATTTGAACCCTGCTGGGCTCGGGATAGCACTGTCTTCTTAACCACCCAACCACATGTTGGTTCACATATATATTTATGAACGCATGTGTGAAAGAGAAAAAGATTCTACACTGACAACACTCCCCTGATGCGAAACCCTAACCTGGCCATTTTCATACACAGAAACTACCGCAGCGTGAAAGATTTTCGCTAGCTCCCGCGCCCTTGAGGTTGTTGAAGAGGCGTGTGGGCGACTTGGACGATGGTGCTAGGCTCAGGAGAGCCAAGGCCTAGGGGAGAGGGAGCATGGGAGGATGAGTAAAATAACTAGGGGCTTGTGTCAAACAGTTGAGGACGACGGGCAGCAACATTCCCGCTCGCTGGCGCCCGCACCCTGAGGTTGTAGTGGAGGTGCGAGGGCAACTTGGACGGGAATGCTAGGCTCAGGAGAGGCAGGGCCCTAGGGCAAGGGAGCATGGAAGGAAGAGCAACATAACCAAGGGCTCATGCTAATCCCTTGATGACGACGGGCGGTAGGGGAACTGCTCGACATGGCCCATGCCCTTGAGATTGTAGTGGAGGTGCGAGAGCGACTTGGACGACAAAGCTAGGCTCAGGAAAGCAAGAGCCTGGGGGCGAGGGAGCATGGGAGAAAGACCAACATAGCCAAGCGCTCGTGCCAAATCCTTCACGACGACGGGCAGCTGGGAACCACTCATGGTGGCCCACACCCTTGAGGTTGTAATGGAGGTGTGAGGGTGACTTGGACGACGGTGAAGATTTCTTTAGCACTGGCTCCTTGCGTAGAGCGTGCACTCACAATTGTGAAATCATGAGGTTGCAGTGCTATGTGTTGATATAGATTAAAAACGACGATTACGAAGGATTAATTGACATGACTAAATACCTTTATTTCATAGAAAATCTCCAAAAAGTTTCATCCAATTCCAAGAACTTTTATTTCCGCATAAAAACTAACACCATGGTAGTTCTGATGAAAACAGCGTCAATCCGGGTTAGTTTCATTCTAATCATGTAAATTAGAGTCAAAGTGTTTATAAAAATAGATATGACACGGATATATCAGGTAGCAATGCACCAGCGCGTCCGCCAGAGCCGCCTTGACTACCTTGGCAGCTGTGGCAGGCCACTCCGGCCCATTGTCATCAACATCGACGTTGACAGCACGAACTCAATGGCAGGCTGCAAAAATCGCAGGTCTATTTCGTTGTCAACATCGGAGAGAGTCAGAGTCTCGTGCAGGGTTGCTTGCACCCGTAGCACGAGCTCGCGTTTTCTCCTATGTGCCACAAATGACGCCATATTTGCTAAATAGTAACGAGGAGCGTCTAGTGTAGTGTGTACATGAGTAGCTGGTTTGTTCTTCTACAAGTATAATGGCTACATGGTAGCCTATCATGTGTATATGACACAAGCACCCTCAATTTATATATGCTTTAGTTATAGAAGTGCATGTTTTAACCAATGCAAATAAAAAATAAATTTAATTAAAGAGACTAGGCAATTCATTTATACATCAACACTTTCCTCACATGTGGCTCCCTCAGGCCTAAACATGGACCGAAAGTGGGATGTAATTTAATTGCGTCAGCCGGGTATTGAACTCAAGACGTCTTAGCTCTGATACCATGTAGAAGTGCATGCTCTAGCCAATCCAAGAAAAAGACCGATCTGATGGCAGAGCCTAGGCAATATATTTATACATCTACATCAGTTTTGCAGCAAAAGCATTCGCCACACATGTTGCACGATTATCCTAAGTCCACGTATATGGGCTTAATTAACCAGATACCGTAAGCATTCAACATCCAGAGGAACACTACAATAAGTTGATTCACATTCCATTCATTTATTCCCAGTAAGCATGCATCGGACACATCCGTAACACCTAGCAGGCAACAAAAGCGTCTTCTCCCCAGATGATATTGTATAGGCTCGGTAACTAAAGGATCCCACAGCCACGTATATATCTTCCCCAAATCTCATTTCGAGACACTTGCATTCTGAGAAGGAACCTCTGCTAAAAAAATCAGCCTTAACTGTCATCAAGCCCTTCCATAATGGAGAGTCCGATGATATTGCCAACACTTTAGCCCCTAACTGTGTTCCACCCGGTCACCCCCACCATGGTGTCCTTATGCCGCAACCAGCTCTCACCTTACATGCCGCGTCGCGCCACGAAGATTTTTAGTTGGTACGAACCGGTGACGTCCCGCGGCGGCCTTGTCGTCCTCCGTCACGAGCACATCAACGCGCGACCCAAATCCAAGCGCTCCTCTGACATGTGCATGTATGATCCCATGAATGGCAACCACACCTTCCTCCCAGGACCGACAGGTATCAAGAGTACCAAGAACAACTTGCAAGTGTACGTCCTACTCACCGCGGCGGCCGGCATGGACTGTTCCTTCATGCTACTCTTCTTCGATCTCCACGGATGGAGCATCAAAGTACAGGCCGCCACATCCTCTAGTACCTGGGCACCTGTCGCGACTCATGTGAGCAACCCGGACTTTCCATGGATGTTTGTCTGGTGGAGAAGTGCCCCCGCCATCCTCCGCGGCGGTGCCATCCACTCGCTAGTGTTCGATGATATGCATATCCTCACCTATGATGCGTGCATGGGGTCACCCGGAATGGTGAAGCTCCCTCCTACCAAATGCAAAGGAAATAACCTCTACTTGGTAACGTCGTCCGATAAGAATCTACTCAAACTACTCGCCATAGAGGGCACTAGTAGAAAAGGGTCCTATTGACCCGGTTGGTGAGGGCCTTTAGTCCCGGTTCATGAACCGGGACTAAAGGGTCGGTACTAATACCCTGGCCCTTTTGTCCCGGTTCAATCCAGAACCGGGACTGATGGGCCTCCACGTGGCCTGTGCGCTGAACCCAGGCAGGAGGGCCTTTGGTCCCGGTTGGTGGCACCATCCGGGACCAATAGGCATCCACGCGTCAGCATTACTGTGGCTGGGACTTTTGTTTTTTTTAAAGGGGGGTGGGGAGTTTGGGGGTTTTGGGGGTTAATTTAGGTGTTTCATATATTGTGTTAGCTAGCTAATTAATAGAAAGAAGTGTCCTCTCTTTTGTCCGTGCTTGGTCGACGCTACGTACTATACATACGTATAGAGAGGACTAGCTAGACACGCTAGCTAGCTAGTAAGCAAACGAAGGAAACAGAAGATCGTCATGAACATATATGCATACAGAGGGAAGTGATATCGACCACCTCTCCTTCTCCAAGAGATTGGTCGAACAACAAGTTCTCGTATATCTATCCGACACTACCGGCTACATATATACAATAATTATCTTTTACAAAAATAATCTCCTAACATACGGACGCGTGGTCCACATAGTATTCTCCGTCTTCAGCGATCACGTGGTCAAGAAAGAATGCCGTCAATTCCTCTTGAATTGCTCGCAGGCGATCTGGTGCTAGTAGTTCATCCCGCATCCGAAACATCTAATTTTAAGAAGGGGGTCAATACATATATATATGAATGAATGAAACTCAACACGAATGATGGTAATAAAATAAAATTGTGAATATTGTTATTTACACACTTCATATTGTTTGTCAGAGTAGCCCCGCTCAAAGGTGGTGTGGCGGATGGACTCGCAAATGTGGTATCCACAGAAATCATTCCCTTGTTCCTGCCACAACCACTATACAAGAAATAGAGGTCAATCAAACTGATAATTAGCAAGCATGTTAAATGGTATTGATGAAACTAGCGCTTGAATCACTAGGAGATACGTGGAATATGCTACTATAGTACTTACTTTCGGGTGTCTAAATTGCAGCTTCTTCGGCAGTCCCGGAGCTTTTTTGGTGAATTTTCTCCAAACCCTGCCATACAAAGAAAACAATTACTTGATATCAGAAATGAACCAAGTTGCTGATATGGTGGATAATGATCGATTTAACTTACTTCTCGAGCATTTCAGTCATGTCCGCATACTCCTTGGGATCTTTTCGTTTGGAGTCTAAGACAGTTACTACTCCCTGCTCAAGCTTAATCTCTAGGAGAATATAGTGGTACCTGCGCACGCATGCATAACTCATCAATATTACAATACTATAACCTGGACTAATAAGGGAAACCGAATATGCCACAAGACAATAACACTCACTTGAAGTTGTAAGGAAAGAGTATTATATCCTTGTGGTCATTTATTACCAACGATTGTAGCAAGTTGGCCTCGGTATTTTTGTCATGAAATTCAACCTCAGTTGCATCTATGAGATATGTGTTAATGAACTCAATATCACCCACTTGTCTTTTCTTCAATTCGGCGATCTTCAATCTGCATAATATAGTGAGGATAATTATAAATACATGCAATGAAAGAGCTGAGTTATATAGAGAGACTTAATGACAGAAGTAGTACTACTTACAGACAGTAGCAGGTGACCGTTGCTTTATCGAGGGCCAATTGATTGAAAAACTGATAGAACTCCTCAAATGGAATAGGCAACAGTTCAATTCCAACGAGGTCATGCTCCTTTTTAACTCTCACATACAAAGTACTCCTCCCCTCAGACTCTCTGCTGGTTTTCATGTACCAATCATGCAATCTTCGCATCATCGTTGATAGAGATCTTTCATCTTTGATGAGAGGCTTCCCGTACTCGTATCTTTGTATCTGCACCTCCAAGAAATCATAATGTACATCATCGGGCAGGTAATCTTCAGGATTGCCATAACCGGGCACCATCCTCGGATCGACGATGTCGCTAGCAGGCACCTTGAGCGGGGGGCACGATTGCTTCGCTTGTTCGCCGAGCTGGGCAATTTGTTTCCCAGCTCGTCGTTCTTTCATTCTTTGATCACTTTTAGTACTTCCCGACCTCTCCGCTTCGGCAAATGCCTTTCCAATAATGCGCTCATAGTTGCCTTTCGGCGGAGACTTGGGTGGTTTTGTCAGGGCAGCCAGAGTGCGCTTCGCTTTCACCGGATCTACCTTCTCCTCCGGAGGTGGATGTCTCTTTGCTTTCAACCCTTGAAACCAGTCATCCACTTCGGTCTGTGCGATCTTCGCGTTTTCCTCCTCGCTCCTCTCGTACGGTAACTTCTCTGGAGTCTTCAGAGAAGGACTGAATCTGTATCTCCTCCCGCCTTTGGCTGTACTGCTAGACGCCGGCAGAGCAGACGGAGCGGATGTCTTCTTTCCTTGCTTACGAGGCGGAGGAGAAGGACTACGACGCGCCGGAGCAGCCGGAGCGGCGGCGGGTCTCTTCCGCCCTTGCTGACGAGGCGGAGAAGGAGGAGGCTGGCTGCTCGGGCGCGCCGGTGCAGGCGGAGAAGGAGGTGGAGTGTCGCCACGCGCCGGAGAAGGAGCCGGCCGAGTGCCCTGATCGTCACTCGCCGGAGGAGGAGGCGGTGGAGGAGGCGGAGTGCCCTGACTCGCCGGAGGAGGAGGAGGAGGCGGAGGCGTCCAATTCGGAAGGTTGATGAGATCCTTCCGCCATAGGCATGGTGTCTTCAGAGCAGAACCCAGTCGATACTCCCCTTCACCGGTAGGGTGGTCAAGCCGGAGGTCCTCAAATCCCTCTGTTATTTCATCCACCATCACCTTAGCATATCCTTCTGGAATCGGCCAGCAGTGAAAAGTTGACTCTGGTTTAGTAGGATAAACAAAGCCAACAGCCGCCTTGACCTTCAAATTCCTCTATTGCGCCATAAGGTGGCAATTTTGAGACTCCATGATAGCATCCACGGGATAGCTGGCAGGAGCCGTCAAGGCATGCTCCGGCTGAAGCAGTTCGGTGGAAGCCACGCTGCTTCTCCGCTGAGATGGCGGGGTAGCTTCGGGGGAAGCTTCGGCAGGTCGTTCGCTCAGTTTTTTTTCTCGTTCCTCTAGCCCCATTACCCTTTCGTGCAGCGCCTGCATTTGGCTCTGCTCCAGTTTCTTCCTCCTCTCATCGGTTTTGTAAACCCCTGCTGTTGGGTAACGTAGTAATTTCAAAAAAAAATTTCCTACGATCACGCAAGACCATGGTGATGGCATAGCAACGAGAGGGGAGAGTGTCCGTCCACGTACCCTCGTAGACCGAAAGCGGAAGCGTTATAACAACGCGGTTGATGTAGTCGTACGTCTTCACGATCCGACCGATCCAAGCACCGAACGTACGGCACCTCCGAGTTCTGCACACGTTCAGCTCGATGACGATCCCCGGACTCCGATCCAGCAAAGTGTCGGGGATGAGTTCCGTCAGCACGACGGCGTGGTGACGATGTTGATGCTCCACCGACGCAGGGCTTCACCTAAGCTCCGCGACGATATGACTTCTCCGGCGCAGGGCTTCGCCTAAGCTCCGCGACGATATGACCGAAGTGGAATATGGTGGAAGGGGGCACCGCACACG
>LR880972.1:1003601470-1003613776 GCA_904067115.1 Aegilops sharonensis | reverse complement strand
GCGATCCTCGACCCCTCGAACCCTCGACGACCCTGGAACCCTCGACCCCTAGACGACCCTGGAACCCTCGACCCTCGATCCCTCGACCCTATAGAACCCTCGAACCCTCGACCCTGAAACCCTCGACCCTTGACCCCTTAACGACCCTCGACCCTCTACCCTAGTTCCCGACACTCGACCCCTCGGCGATCCTCGACACCCTCGACACCCTCGAAAAAAAAAGGAGAAAAAAAGGGAGAAGAAGCTCCTCTATTCCTTCTTCTTCTCCTCTTTTTTTCTTCTTCTTCCTCTTCTTCCTCTCCTCGTCTTCTCCTTCTTCTTCTCCTTCTTTCTCTACTTATTTTCCTTTTTCCTCTCCTTATTTTTCTTCTTCTTCTTCCTTCTTCCTTCTTCCTCTTTTCTTCCTTTTCCTTATTTTACTTTTTCCTCTACAGTAACCTAATTAAAATGCACTAACCTAAAATCGATATCTACTAACAACCTAAATAAAAAATTAATACATATATGAAAAAATATATATAAACAATGCTATGAACATTATATTCATACATACATAGCCACATCCATTCATCATATAGCTACCACATACATATATACATTATATATCTGAAAAAAATGCAATGAACAAAAAATATATATAAACAAAAAAATGCAATGAACAAAAAAATGCAAGCACTAAACATGAGCCTCGACGGCGGCGGCTCACAACGGGGGCGGCCGGCGACGGCGACGGCGGGGGCGGCGAGGGCGTCGGCGACGACCACGGCGGGCCGGGGCAAGGGCGTGGCCGGCGACGACGGCGATGGTGGGAGGCGGGTGGTGGGGCAGGGGCGCGACCGGAGAACGCAGAAACAGAGAGATAGATCCAATCTCGGAGGGGCTCTCGCCCCTCCCAAGCCATGGGAGCCAAGGACCAGATGGGAAACCCTTCTCCCATCTAGGGACAAGGTCAAGGAAGAAGAAGAAGAATGGGGCTGTCTCCCCCTTGCTTTCGGTGGCACCGGAGCGCTGCCGGAGGCCATCATCATCACCGCGATCTTCACCAACACCTCCGCCATCTTCACCAGCATCTCCATCACCTTCCCCCATCTATATCCAGCGGTCAACTCTCCCGCAACCCGCTGTACCCTCTACTTGAACATGGAGCTTTATGCTTCATATTATTTTCCAATGATGTGTTGCCATCCTATGATGTCTGAGTAGATTTTCGCTGTCTTACCGGTGATTGATGAATTGCTATGATTGGTTTAATTTTCTTGTGGTTATGTTGCTATCCTATTGTGCCCTCCGTGTCGCGCAAGCGTGAGGGATTCCTCCTGTAGAGTGTTGCAATACGTTCATTATTCTTTTATGGTGGGTTGCTTGAGTGACAGAAGCATAAACCCGAGTAAGGGGATTGTTGCGTATGGGATAAAGGGGACTTGATACTTTAATGCTATGGTTGGGTTTTACCTTAATGAATCTTTAGTAGTTGCGGACGCTTGCTAGAGTTCCAATCATAAGTGCATATGATCCAAGTAGAGAAAGTATGTTAGCTTATGCCTCTCCCACATAAAACTTGCTATCGGTCTAGTAATGTAGTCAATTGCTTAGGGACAATTCCACAACTCCTACCACCACTTTTCCACACTCGCTATATTTACTTTATTGCTTCTTTATCTAAACAGCCCCTACTTTTTATTTACGTGCTCTTTATTATCTTGCAAACCTATCCTATCACACCTACAAAGTACTTCTAGTTTCATACTTATTCTATGTAAAGCGAACGTCAAGCGTGCGTAGAGTCGTATCAGTGGCAGATAGGACTTGAGAGAGTATTTGTTCTACCTTTAGCTCCTCGTTGGGTTCGACACTCTTACTTATTGAAAGAGGCTACAACTGTCCCGAATACTTGCGGGTCATCAAGACCTTTTTCTGGCGCCTTTGCCGGGGAGTCATAGCGTGGGGTGAATATTCTCGTGTGTGCTTGTTTGCTTTATCACTAAGTAATTTTTATTTGCTGTTCTTAGTTGTTCTCTATCTTTAGTTATGGATATGGAACACAAAATACCAAAAAAATTAGGTGTACTTGCTACTCATAGAGATATGGGGTAACTCCTAAAACCCTCGATTCTAATTATGTGAAAGATATTATGTACTACTTTGATAATCCTGAGAAAACCCCATTCAACTTTATAATTGGAGACACGTTGGATCAACGTGAATACTTTAGGGATTATCGCTCGACACAAAAAGGGAAACTATTATGAGATCAATTTATTATGTTGTGTTGATATGCCCGGGATCTATGCTTGAGATACGATATTACTTGTTGCTCTAGGATGAAGGCTCCACACCTTCCCTTTTCATGCAAATTCAATGGTAATGAAACCTTAGCTTCTTATGCTAATGGTAGATATGATTACTATGATGTGGAACAAATAGAAGAATTTGTTGCTTTTATGGGTGCTTATGAGATTGAATCTATGTTTAAAGCGTTTGACGATTATGATGATTCAGTTTATAGACCGAAAAATCTTGCTATACTTAGATATTGCTATGAAAATTATGAATACAATTACTATATTAATGCATTTATTGAGAAAGTCTCCGCTGTCCAAGAAGAGACTAATATTTTGCAGGAAGCTATGGAAGGAGAAATTGAAGAAACTGTGAGCTCATTGGATGAAAAAGATGATGAGGAGAGCGAAGAACAAAAGGAGGAAGAGCGGATTGATCACCCATGCCAACCTTCTAATGAGAGTAACACTTCAACTCATACATTGTTTAATTCCCCTTCGTGCTTACCGAAGGATGATTGCTATGATGATTGCTATGATCCCGTTGAATAGCTTAAAATATCCCTTTTTGATGATGCTTGCTATGCTTGTGGCCAAGATGCCAATATGAATTATGCTTATGGAGATGAACTTGCTATAGTTCCTTATGTTAAACATGAAATTGTTGCTATTGCACCCACGAATGATAGTCCTATTATTTTTTGAATTCTCCCAACTACACTATATCGGAGAAGTTTGTGCTTATTAAGAATTATATTGATGGGTTGCCTTTTACCTTTGCACATGATGATTTAGATAGATATAATATGCATGTGCTTGCTGGTACTACTTGCAATTATTATGAGAGAGGAACTACATCTCCGCCTCTTTATGTTTTCAACACGATAGAATTACAAGAAACTGCTTATACTATGCATTGGCCTTTACTTGGTGTGCATGAATTGTTCTTTTATGACATGCCAATGCATAGGAAGAGAGTTAGACTTCGTTGTTTCATGATATATGTTACTTTGTGCTCACTACTAAATTACAAATCGTTGTTAATTAAAATTGGCTTTGATATACCTTGGGTTCTGGGTGGATTCATTACTTGAGCACTATATGCCTAGCTTAATGGCTTTAAAGAAAGCGCTGCCAGGGAGACAACCCGGAAGTTTTAGAGAGTCATTTATTTCTGTTGAGTGTTTTCATATAGTTTAAAAACAAAAAAAATAAAGAGGGGAACCCAAAAACTTTTCAAAAAAGGAAAGTGAAAGTGAGAAAGACAAGCATTGTTGAAGTGGGAGAGCTCCTTGAACTTTGTTCATGCTCACGGAAACTTTGTGAATCTTGATTACAGAAACTTTTCAACAAAAATAATTATCTCCTTGTACAATTCCATTGTATTATAAAAATAATGTGCCAAGGTTTGCCTTTGGGATGTTTACAATGCTTGTTGGTTTGTACGGTGCTGGACAGAAACTTTGGCTGTAGTGCGTGATTTTACATTTTTAACTAGAACGTCAAAAGGTTCTGATTCCTTTTGCACTGTCTTGCTGTAATTGTTTTTTATTTTTCTTAATTTTGGTAGAATTATTTGGGTAACAGAAGTATGGTGGATGTTCAGATTGCTACAGACTTTTCTGTTTTTGACAGATTCTGTTTTTTATGCATAGTTTGCTTGTTTTGATGAACCTATCAATTTATATCAGTGGATTAAGCCATGGAAAAGTTATATTACAGTAGACACAATGCAAAAAATAAAATATGAATTGGTTTGCTACAGTACTTAGAGTGGTGATTTGCTTTATTATACTAACGGATCTTACCGAGTTTTCTCTTGAAGTTTTGTGTGGATGAAGTGTCTAATCGAGGAGGTTTTGATATGAGGAAAAGGAAGAGAGGCAAGAGATCAAGCTTGGGGATGCCCAAGGCACCCCAAGTAAATATTCAAGGAGACACAAGCGTCTAAGCTTGGGGATGCCCCGGAAGGCATCCCCTCTTTCTTCCACAAGTATCAGTATGTTTTCGTATTCGTTTTGTTCATGCGATATGCACTACAAAAAAATACACTTCCGTAATGATACGTGTTTGTCACAGTAGGTCGCGTTTTTTGTCATGCATGTACATCCATGACAAATTTATGACAGAATCAAGATAGTCATACCTGTGCTGTCGTAGAAGTGTTCCATGACATTACCAAAATTATCATCACGGAAGTGTCCACTTCCATGACGATAAATCACGCGTCACAGAAGTGCTTTCGTCAAGGTTGACCGACACGTGGCATCCACCGTAACGGAACGTCGTTAAGCTATCGGGTCGGATTTTGGATCCGATAACCCGTTAACAGCCACGACCAATGCCGATTTTCCACGTGTAAAATTCTCATTGGCTGACGGATCCACGTGTCAGCTCTGCGTTGGCACATGTGTCACTCATCCAACGGTCAAGATGGGCCTATGATATGTTGACACATGGACCGGCCCAAAAGTGGCCCATAAAGTTTAAATGGGCCGGCCCAACCGAAGGCCCATAAGATTTAGCGGACCATAGTGGGCCGGCCCAGCTAAAGGCCCACAAAATTTAGCGGACCATAATGGGCTGGCCCAGCTAAAGGCCCACAAGATTTTGCGGACCACAATGGGCCGGCCCAGCTAAAGGCCCACAAGATTCTGCAGACCGTAATGGGCCGGCTCAGCTAAAGGCCCAACATTCTCTGTCAAATCGGCCCTTCAACAGCCTGGTCTAAACTTGTCATCAATGCGGCCCATGGTCACTTCTGGCCCGTTAAGAGTCCGCTAAGTAATTGGGCTGAATTACGGCCCGGTGTATTTCCGGCCTGTTAAAGGTCCGGCTTCATTTGAGCCCATTTACAGGCCATCAAAACTTTCGGCCCATAAATGACCGTGAAGGATTTGGGTCATATTCGGCCATGTCTGTCATTCGGCCTGTTAGAGGCCCATTATAGATTTGGGCCACTTTCGGCCTGTTGTCATTTTCCGCCCGTTAACGCCAGACGTAAACCATGGGCCATATGTGGCCCAATGTCATATCGGGCCCATTAACGGCCCATATAAAAATGATGATAATCTAGCCCGACCGAAGTTCTGGCCTGTTAAAGGCCCGTGTATTAGGTCGGCGCATTTACGGCCCGTCCGAATTTCGGCCTGTCAAATATCCGCATCATAAATGGGCCACCATTTCAGCCTGCTAAGTCCAGTGGGTTATTTGGGACAGTCAGGGCCCAATCTCACTTTCGGCCTATTAAAGGCCCATGTTTTTTATGGGCTCGAGATATTTACACCTGTAAACGGCCTACTTTTACTGAGGGCCCAAATTATGTTTAGGCCTGTTAAAGGCCCACTATGGGCACAGGCCTAGAAGAAAAATTTGAAAGCTTATGCTAATTTAAGCCCAGATATTTTTAGTGGGCTACATGCCAATTTCGGCCCGTAATCGTTTTTAGCCCAATTGGAATGGGCCCGACGAATGTTGGCATGCTGGGCTCCTACGAAGCTTTCGTCCGAATACATTACAAAGATAAACCTACACTATACAAAAATAGCGTCATAATTACTACAGCCTGTGGCAGCATCATAAATGTTGTATCGCAACAAAATAAATTCCAATCATACAACAAAAGGCCTGTTGGCATAAAGCTTACAGTCCTTATAGATAAAAGCACCATCAGATGTATAGAAGCACATATGATTTGACATGAGTGCTAATGTTTCAGGCTGTAGAATCTGATGGAGCAGCACGATCTCCACCTTTTTTCCGCCATTGCTCTTCAACAACGAAGCGAATGTCTGATAGTCTGGTTTCAAAACCATTCATATCTTGACGGCATTTCTCAACCACTATTCTTGTTTCGGAAACAACGTCCATTAGGGATTGGACTTGTGTCTGGAGCACAGATATATCACTCTGTCTAGCAGGAAGATTTTGTTCAGTAGGCGATTTGGACGAGGTTACCTTGACAACCAACCCAGAATTACGCAGGAAGGTGCTTTTTGCACTGTTAGTGGAGAGATACTGACGCACTGCAGCAAGAGGTGACATTGTGCCTGTAGTAGCCTCGACACCTTCATGTGGTTGTGGCTGTTTAATCATTTGTTCCATAGCTTCCTGAAAGTTTGAACTTGTAGATTAGTGTACCAGTGAGTTACTAATGAGACAAAAACAAACAAAGTAGGTTAAACGTTTATACATAACTTATTTTGGTGAACTACTGTAATACATTAGCATGTATTGTAGTGCCAACTACATAATAAAATCACTTTCGGAACATATGTCCATGTAGCATGCCTACTGTATTGTCTATTTCCTCACATTCGTTGACATCTAAGGATAAAGAGACATGGTTTAAAGTAGGATGAACATAGTATGAAATCATTCATATCATGGGCAAACAGATATAAAACAAACAGGCTATTTTATCATTGTGTGCGCACGTGAACATAACAACTAGATTACAGATCAAGACCAAAAGAATATCCTTCATCTCTTTTAAACCATGTAAGGTGAAATGATACATTAAGACAACTGTGTATAAAAGTGAATAGAGTAACTGACATTGGCTGCAAACCAAGTAGTTAAATGAACACATCACAGTATCAATCAGTTCAAGGCAGGAGGCACTACAAGAAATCTGTTAATACGTGACAGTCCTTAGCCGTCACAGATCAGCCAAAAACTGTCATGCGTGTCCATCCTTGACGGACTTGAGATCCGTCATGTATATCGCGTCATAATTTAACATCATAGCTTCCATGACGGTTCTTGGCCGTCATGGAATTGCCTCAGACCCGCCCAAGCCCAAACTAGGCCATGACGGAACAGTCCGTCATGGACCAATGCCACGTAGGATTTTCAATTGCCTAACTGGAATGACGTGGCTACCTACGTGGACACTATTTTTGTCACAGAAACCGTCATGGATTTAGGATCAATTTAAATTTGGTCCCATCCATTTCATTCAGCCGAATTTTGATCAAATACGCTTTTAGAATTGTGTTCCATAAATCATAATGCCAATTTTGGACCAAGACAATATTTCCAAAGTACCATATGTTACACAAATCACTCAATATGCAACCATCTATAGGTATGTAGAACCTAGCAGTTTATAATATCCTTCATGAAATGATAATATACACCATATATTGACAAAATCACTCAATATGCAACCATCCATAGGATTAGGAACCGGTACAATCCAATTTACATCGACAAAACATATAACTACAAAGGTTATCACTCGTGTTCTTGTCGTCGACCCTCTTGATGGCAACTATATGGCGTGGCGGATTCTGAAGGACAGCAACATACCTACCATATCCACAACAACATTAGACATTTGTAGATATGAATAGATAGTAGGAGAAATGCCTACAAATGAGAATAACAAAGTATCTAGCATAAAACAACAATAAATTGACTGACTAATACATGTGCGTAGTACACAAATAAACAGGTTTAAACCTCTGTATTCTTACTGCAGGACTGCCACAATGTAACAATGTAGTATTTTTCTTCTAAGGTTCAGACTAAACTTATTTCTAGAATACATATTCACCGGTCTGCAGGAGACAACAAGGATAGAAAAAGAAATGCCTAGGGAGAAAACTATAAATAGAACATGATGACATATTAATATAGTAACAGAAATCATGTCTCCAAGACCTAGGGGGAAATCTAAACTGAATCAGATCTTGATAGAAGGCCACATACCACAATGCAGCAGTTTGTCTCTACTTGGTACCCTGCAGTTTGTCTCTACTTATCCTGCAGTGTACAAGATACAGAAGAAATTCAGAGAAAATTTAGAGTTACAGATTCAAAGAGGAAGCGGTCACCAGAGAGAAGTGTGCTGAATGAAGGTCAAATGACTAACAAACACACATCACAAAACTCAAGTACTATAGCAGCAAAAGTTGAGGCCATAAAAACCCACTAACAAAATAATGCTCACCATTTCTAAACAAAGAACAATAGTATGATTTGTGTTTGCCCATACAGTAGGTTTTCGGTTTGAAAGGTCAAAGATAATGCTCAGCATTTCCTAATTGACATTTCAGATTAGATCTGGAAATTCTATACATATATTTCGAAGGCAAAAGCTGAGTTTTTGCCAAGTTCATCTTCATATACCATTACTGTATATACATAGCCAGTCAGCAATGAGGATTGGTTTTAAATTTCTCAGATTTGAGAAGTAACTCCTATTTACTAAAATGCAGTTTCAGCGTACTACTCACTCTTGAAACAAGAGCTGGAGCTATCCTGTTTACATGAATACCTGATCCAATCAAAAAGTAAACAGGCAAGAAGGCCCACTCACAATGTTACCTGCCTGATCCAATCAAACATTCAGTTCTGGGTGCAATATAGAGAAAAACAATATTGCAAAAAATTGAGAAGCATGGAAGCATCATATATATTGTGTATCGACAAATTTAAAGCTACAAGTAAATGGGACTTCCAGATTTACCATGAGATTTAGGAAATAAAAAATTATTGGGATAGTAGATCCAGTAATAACTTCCAGACACAAATTTTAAACATGAGGACATACAAATGCAACACATATTCTCTGGTTGCCTACAATTGCATATATACGATTGCCAACAGCTACAGCACCTACCTTATCCCTCTCATTTCAATAAGAGAACAACTTTTCTCAAGCCTAAACAACATCGAATTGAGCTAACCGAGCCCAAACGGCACCAACACCCTAACTAACCATGGATCAGATCAGGTTCAGCTCAATGGCCAGGGTCGGAGTGCAAGTCGGCCACCGCCGGCGCGCGGCAGAGGAGGTTGCCACCGACAACACACTCTTCACTGAACAAAAAAAATGTACACTTGTCCTAGCACATGAACCGAATTTTATCTATCAACCAAGCTTAAATGATCTAGTCTATCTCATAGCTGGTTTTCAAATAATGGTTCTTTTCTTCCAAGCAAACCAAAAAAACTGATGGACTGCCCAATTGGTACAGTACAGAGTGATTGGTGTTTTCTCATATAAAAAGGTACAAAGCAGTAGAGAATAACCACGAATAGTAGAAAGTAATTGGTATGCAGAGTAAATGTTAGCAATCAGCATTTTGTCAAAATAGACATGCAACTATAAAAATACCATTTGAGATTTTACATATCATGCATCCACCGTGAACAAAACAAACAACTCTATCAAACTATGAGGAACTAGGTGTTGCAGCAAGCAATAAATTAAGTAAAAAGTGGAAACAAGCACACACACACACACTAAGACGATGCAAAAAGCACAACGAAGATATTTAAGGATCAGCACTGCTATACACACAACACCTGCATGGCCGATGCTTGCACGATTCTGCCATGGAAGCACCAACAGCGAGCATGCTCACAAGAGCGTTGTTGGGGAGGGAACATCATTCATAGGCCGTGCAACTACTGTCATGTGTGAGGCAACATCCTTCAAGGATAGGAACATCAGGACAAAGAAGGGTGCATAGTTTGTAGTGCTAGCTAATTATTTTGTACTGCAGAAGTAGTTTCGACTGACCTTTCTGTATTGTATCCTATGTTCTTCACAAAGGTCTATTTCATCAACAACTATTATGTCATCAACAACACCCTCGACTTCAGCTATCTCCTCCACCTACAGAATAATAATTAGAACTTTAGTCAAACTATTCCATGGAGAAAACAAATAAATCTTCTGATTTAAATGAAGTATCCACTATAGTTACTCATGCATAGGATTCCCTCACAATTCATTACAGATTTAAGCATCCCATCTTTTCAGTTTCATATATACTCTACACCATACTTTTATCCATCTCAATGATGTATATCTGTAAACTAAATTGACACACATAAACACAGCACAACCTCAGAAACTATGTAAGCAACCCATGTATATTTATTACACGTACATGTTGATTAAGAAAAGATGTAAATATAAATCTCTACATTAAAAAAATTATCAGTCACATCAACATTTATGCAAAATATGAAACGTAATACATCATCTTGCTATCTTTCCAAAACAATCATTCCCAGCCACAAAAGTTATTTCACTACAAAGCACTATCCTGACATCCTAAATGGATAATTTTTCAATTAATGGAGAGTGAAAGGGGTTATCACCTTCACAGCAAGTGGTCTAGCGAGGTCACCTGTGGCGATGTGGATAAGGTCGAGCAGTGCTGAAGAAAACAGTGGCCACCCCCTCCTCTCCCAGCGCGAGATTGTGAAGGGGGAGCGTCAGGGCAGCCGTCCTTGTCCTGGGCAGCGGGTAGGCTACAACTTCCATCTCGCCGTCCTCAACCACTTTCCTCATGACCACCGTGCACATGACGACGAGCAGGGGGCTTCCCTTGACATAGATCTAGGAGCGCTGCTACGGCCGCCCCATTGCGGAACGGAGGAGGCTACACAGGAGGGGAGCCGGAGAGGGTGGGGGTGGTGGCGGAGCGAGAGAGGGTGGAAGACGGAGGTGGAGCGAGAGAGGGTTGGGGCGGCGGCGCTGGAGATCGGCAGCCGCGCGTGGAGGGAGGCTGGACTTGGATCTGAATCAGGAGGTGAGAGGGAGAGGAGTCGGCGGCTCTGGGTGGAGGTGGATAGGGTTTTCGCGGTCGGGGGAGAGGCGCGAGGCTGTAGCCACTAGGATCGTGGGCCGTGGAGTTAAATGGGTCGAAAAGATTTAACTCCCCGCGTCGACGACTTGAACGTTTTCCCCTCCGCGCGCTTCAGTTTTGGACTTTGCCGCGTAGACGACTTGAATGTTTTCTCCTCCGCGCGCTTTGCTTCAACCCGTTTTGTATTTTGGTGTCTTTGCCCTTAGCCCTTGGGTGAATCGTACTAGGCTTGATTCATGTTGGCCCCACGTGTTTGTATGCTACATAAGTATATTTCATCATTCAGTTTGGTGCCATCTAATTTGATTAGGATCCTTGATTTTTTTAAAAGTTTTGCAAATACAAATTACAATGTAACTCATATGACTATGCCACATTAGCAGGAGCAATTCATGTTGTTACAGAGTGTGTATGAAGGGGGGAAAGGTAGGCCCAGTTGGTCGATCGATGACGGTTTTCGTGACGGTACCTCCACGTCTGTCATTAAGGGGCTACCCTTTTTGGGCCCAGACACATCTTGCTGGTCGGTGACGGTTTCCATGACGGATTTACAGAACGTCACCAGGAATCCGTCACGGATTAACAGGTTTCTTGTAGTGAGGAGAAAGGACTTACAACAGCGGCTTGAACTGGTGTGCTCATGCCCTTCATCTTGCTGGTGTGGCAATCCTTCAAGATTTGCACTGCATTCGGTTCAGGTTTCTTGTAGTGAGGAGAAAAGATTTATATGATTTGCACTGCTGGTATTTGGAACAAGTCAATATAGGTACGATAATATGGCACAAAAAAAAAGGAAGTAGCAGCTATTTACAAGAGCCTCGCAGTGTGCAATTTAGCTACGAGATCCTGTTGTCTGTTGGAATTTCACTTTAGAACGGTTGGTTTTGTTCTTCAAATAGTTAGCCTAGAAGAAGATACACTTGTAAGGCACATACATAAATACAAGTTCAATATGTGGTCTGATCAAATACATATAGCCTACCTGATACTTTGGATCAGACCAGTGTTTAATGAGGGCTGTCCAGTCTTCATCTGTAATATATTCATCTGGAGATGTTTGGGCGATTTCATTGTTAGCCTTGCCTTCAAAGTGAGATTTTCTAAGGTGGTACCGATACTGTCGCAGAGTAGACTGAAAAACATGAGTGCATGCTTGTTTAGTTGCATCATCTTTCGGATCCAACTTGAACCTCATCTGTTAAAAAAGAATGTGAGTCTTATTAGGAGGAAGCTAGAAAGTATGGGACAGAGCAAGACAATATTACTAATTGCGATGAATAACATTACTTACGGATAAATGGTCAAGGAAGGTGTTAAACTAGGTATTGTCTTTCTCATTCCTGTACTGGATCCACGTTGGGAGGATACGCGCATGACACCAAACGGCAACGGCTGCCTCTGATACTAACTTGGCT
>LR880972.1:1003570566-1003583711 GCA_904067115.1 Aegilops sharonensis | reverse complement strand
AAAAAAAATCAAAAAATTGGAAACCTTCGCATTGTGTCATTATATGTGACCAAGTTTCCAGGAAAAATAATAAACTTGTAATACGGAAATTATTTTAGAAAAGTGTTCTCAGAAATGAGCTATGATGTGTGAAGATTCATGGATTTCAACCCAAACGCTCAATCTCATGGCCACATTCATGGCATAGATTGTTCAAATGATCTCATATTGTGCACAAGGATGCATCTTGGAATTCCAAACAATGTTGTCAAAGGGAGTTTTCATTTTCTTTGCACGGAAAATTCATTTTCCATTTTCCGAGTGCCCGAGATAAGGTTTTTTTGTGAAGGACCTACCATATATTTGTTGCAAAATTGTACCAAATCATTTTAATAAAATACTGGGCCATATTTAATGCACAATTTACAAACTGGTTGGATGTCAAAAGTTTTGATCCACCTCTGGTGAAAAAGACAAATTCCCGCCGATTCAGTTGGAAGCGGGTCAAATTTGAACTGCAGCTGCCTCATAGTTTGCTATTTATTTTTTCCAAAAATAATTTCTAGGTACATAAATACCTATTTAAGCTGAGAAACATCAAAAGTTTTCCAAGATTCAACCACTATCTAGGAACGGTCAAGCCCGCTGTTTTGACCGCATTTTGAAACGGGCAAAAAAAATTCAAAAAAAATCAAAAAAATAGGAAAACCTTTGCATTGTGTCATTATATGTGGCCAAGTTACCAGGAAAAATAATACACTTGTAATACGGAAATTATTTTAGAAAAGTGTTCTCAGAAATGAGCTATCATGTGTGAAGATTCATGGATTTCAACCCAAACGCTCAATCTCATGGCCACATTCATGGCATAGTTTGTTCATATGATCTGATATTGTGCACAAGGGTGCATCTTGGAATTCCAAACAATGTTGTCAAAGGGAGTTTTCATTTTCTTTGCACGGAAAATTCATTTTCCATTTTCCGAGTGCCCAAAATGATGTTTTTTTGTGAAGGACCTCCCAAATAATTGTTGCAAAATTGGACCAAATCAATTTTCTAAAATACTAGGATATATTTAATGCACAATTGACAAAATGGTTGGGTGCAAAAAGTTTTGATCCACCTCTCTTGAAAAAGACAAATTTCCGACGATTCAGCTAGAAGCGGGTCAAATTTGAACTGCAGCTGCCTCATAGTTTGCTATTTATTTTTTCCAAAAATCATTTCTAGTTACATAAGTACCTATTTAATCAGAGAAACACCAAAAAAATTCCAAGATTCAACCACTAGCTAGGAACGGTCATTCCCGCCGTTTTGACCGCATTTTGAAACGAGCATAAAAAATTCAAAAAAAAACAAAAAATTTGGAATCCTTCGGATTGTGTCATTATATGTGGCCAAGTTCCCAGGAAAAATAGCAAACTTGTAATACGACAATTATTTCAAAAAAGTGTTCTCAGAAATGAGCTATCATCTCTGAAGATTCATGGCTTTCAAGCCAAATGATCAATCTTATGACCACATTTGTGGCATAGTTTGTTCAAATGATCTCATATTGTGCACAAGGGTGCATATTGGAATGGCAAAAAATGTTGCCTAAGGAAGTTTTCATTTTCTTTGGACGAAAAAACAATTTTTCATTTTCCGAGTGCCCAAAAGGAGGTTTTTTTGTGAAGGACCTCCCAAATAATTGTTGCAAAATTGGACCAAATCAATTTTCTAAAATACTAGGACATATTTAATGCACAATTGACAAAATGGTTGGGTGCAAAAAGTTTTGATCCACCTCTCGTGAAAAAGACAAATTTCGCCGATTCAGCTCGAAGCGGGTCAAATTTGAACTGCAGCTGCCTCATAGTTTGCTATTTATTTTTGCCAAAAATCATTTATAGTTACATAAGTACCTATTTAATCATAAATACATGGTTTGGTGGCGATACGTCGAGGTTTGGGCGGTGGCCGAGGGCCCCAACTCTAGAGCGCGTAAACTCGCATGCCCGTCGCGTGGTCACCGCGTGACCGTGGCGTTGCCATGTGTTCTGTGCGGCCTAGGTATGTCTAGTGGGTTGGGCACTCCCTAGGTAGGTGCTAGGAAGAAAATCACAACATAAGATTCTCACGAGGAGACCGATCGATGCTCAAACATGAATAAGCAGCCAAGTGTTTGATTTGCGGTACGGGAAATGCACATGGCTAATGGGCGTGAGTTTTGGCTGAGGTTGATCAGTTACTAAGAAGACCGTCTTCAAAAAAAATTCACCTAAAAAGGAGGAGCCTAGGTGGTACTTGCTTTACAAAGTACTACACTGGACATAAATACGAATGTTGAAGCTCGGCTCAAAATAATGAATGGATTGAGCTGGCATTTGGTGGAGGATGGTTATTTGGGCATAGGAAAGCACTGTAGAAAATAGATACTATTTGGACATGCCAAAGTGGTACTTCCTTCACAAAGTGCTGCTCTGAACAGAATAGGAAAATGAATATTTTCGAATTATTTTTGAACTAGGAAAGGAATGTTTTTGACATATTTGATGAAGATATGATCCAAAACATTTATGAGATTTTTTTGGGAATTTTGGGAATAACAGAAATATAGGTTGCTTCACAACCTAGGGCAAAAACTGCCACATGGACATGACACATAGGCAAAACAGATGAGATGGCGCCTAGTCATCACAACCCACCACAATCTACAAGGCTATGACCATCTATATTGGTCATTAACAACTAGAAATAAGGCAACGGACTAGCACTGTTTGCTTTATGACCATTTCGTATAAGGAAATTACGACCTTTCTGACCAAAATGGTCGCAATGGTTTAGGGTTTGGAGGCCCCCGAACAGCTTTTGGCCAATTGGTCTGAAATGGTCATAGATCTATGACCAATTCTTCCAGGGTCACTAACAGAAGGTCACTAGTTGACATATTTCCTGTAGTGGTGGTGGTTGGTCACTAGAAAATATAATCGACATAGGGGAGAACCTACGGTCAGTCTGCCCAAATATTCCTCTTGAGTGTGGCACCGATGTAGTCATTAAGTTCGAGGGCTCCGGGAAGAGGAGCGGGGACGTGGTGTTGCTACGGGTATGCGAGAAAGGTCGCTATAGTGCGCTCGTAGTTTTTGATTTGGAGACGAAGGAGATCCATACGCAAAAGGAGCGCTCCTCGATGTTGGAGATCGACCTACCATATTTCTTACAAACCATGAAAGTGTTCTCCTAGCTAGCTCGTAGGCCTAATAAGTAGGGAACGATACAAATGGATTTAACTGTGTCAACCGGATATTGTTTTGTTATTATGTAAGTCATCCGATTGCTTTTAGAATAGTTTTTATTGGTGGATATATAGTGTATATCGCGCCTTGGATTTTCGATGTTGGTCTCTAAAACGACTTACCGGTACGCCACCCCGTCCAAAGGGGAGGTTTCTAGAATCTTAGTTGTTTTCAATTTCATACAAATCTGGAAATATTGCTAACTTTTTGAGTTTCACGTCCTATAAAATCCTCCAAATAATTATCCAGTGCACATTGGAATGGAGTCATGACAAAGTTTTTCTCATTCGAATTCGACCTACCATATTTCCAACAACTACAAGCCAAGAGGGGTTTTTTCCTAACTTGTATGCACCGCGGTTTGGCTCTAGCTAACTAGATATTTTTTCTTTTCTTGAACACGGCTAATTTGGACAAGAAATAATCCCAATCCATCTCTATCTAACATCAGGTTAGTCCTAGATACATCCATTTGAGGAACAAGATTGGGACAAAAAATTTCGGACAGAGGGAGTATGATTTAAGATGAATGTGAGGTGACCCGTCATGCGGCCGCATAGGCATAGGCCACAAGAGCACTCAAACCAAAGTCAAAGGATGACGAGGCCGCCCCGGCATGTCATCGTGTATTACTGGCAAACGAGATTGGCGGCACGGCGTGACATGAAGGGTTAGAGGTCGTGACGGAAAGACATGGCGGTAGGGACCGGGTGACTAGTGTGGCGCGTCAGACATATGTTATTTCGCCGGGGTTTCCGTGGCGCCATGGGTCGTGTGCGTTTGAGTTAGATGCCTTGCTATAAATAGCTATCTAGCTATAGGAACCATTGAAAGCGTATGTGGTCTTCGAGTGCAGATCCATCCATTAATATTGTATAATCATCAAGGCGACTTTTTCTGGAGAACGTAATCAGCTACATGATCACACACACCCAAATCGGACGGCTTCGATATGATCGAGCTTTCTTGATTGCATGGGACATGCATACACTTGTATAGATATAAAATATCCATCCTTGTCCTATGTTGCGTGGACTTTATATTACCCAGTAGACCATGTATTCATGTGCTCGCATGATACGATAAAATAAAGTCAAATATGGACTAATCAAGCACCACTCGATCAAGGTGGTAACTACATTTGTAACATACCCTACCTACTTGGCTAGCTTGCTAGGTACGAGAGAACTTTCACGGTTTGTAGGTGAGATGGCAGGTCGATCTCAAACAACGGGGAGCATGAGCTATACTTTTGCCGATGCATCTCCTTTGTCTTCATATCATGAAACACGCAATCTCGATTACGCACCTGCAATTCAACCACGTCTCTGTTCCTGTTTCCAGATCCGTTAACTCAACTAGTACATCAGAGCCACCTGCAACAGGAAGGTCTGGGTACAACAACCGCAGCTTCTCCTCTACATCGATCACACCTTCCAGCGCCCAACCACTAGCACCACCACCACTTGCTAGTACTGTGGGGAGGCATAGCCACATGGATATCATGAACCCATCTTTAGTGATCAATTTCAATACGCTCCCATCTGATGATGTTGCCAAGTGGAGATGGTATTCATTGCAGTTGGTAGGTGGGAGCTTCACCAGTCCTGACATCCTCGTCCTCACATCGTAGGTGAGGATTTGGTAGGCGTACAGATCAATGTCGTGGGATGGAGTTAGCTATTAAAAGTTTAATGCCTGACATCATTCACCACAAGTGCAAATGGCATGTCCTGAAGTAAGTAAGGAGAATCGGGGATGCTGCACACGTAAATGTGTCAGTTGAGGGCAGACTTTCACAAGATTGTGAACCACATGCTGACGGTGCAGGATTTTTACCTACTCGCCATGTACTCTTTATGGAAGCATCCATTCCTGGAACAGATTTTTGAGATTCGGCAAAATTGTCAAAACTCATATTTCAAGGGGAAGTTCTGCGCCAAAATGACAAGCGCACAAAGGACCCTGCGCGAGAAGGCGAAATGCCCCGCCGCCATCGCAGTGTCCCGGCCCAGCAGTCTGATGTACACATCGATTGAGTATAAATGGATCGATTGAATATAGGTACAGATACGAAAATTCAGAGGAGTGCTCGTCCTCGCCTGGTCACGTTATCATGCGCCGTTCAACATCTTTGAGATCTGACACAGCATCGGTTGTGGGACTGACTTGCTTTTAATGTACTAACGGGTGGAGGACTTAGTGCTGTAACGTCATTTGCATGGCCGTCTAGTCTAGTGACGGGAGTTGCGTTCTGTACTCGCGCCCAGTTTGACGTGGGTTGCACTTGGGCTGTTTGGCCGGTCTGGAAAATCATTTTGGAAACCCTGTTCCCGCACATCGCCACTGGACATACTATGCTTCTTGAAGTTACACGTTTATTCAGCTAGCACAATCCCATAGTTACACAAATTAAGTTCTCACACCACACATGAAAATTTGATACATCCATTTTCTACAAATCATTATACCCTACTCAATACGTTAGATTGCTGCAACTGTTCTACCGGTGCCCACCATCATCTGCCTCGCCGAGGTTTTTCTTCACTTTAGTTTTTGAATGCCCCATCATCGCTGCTAGTTGGTCGCCCAACCTTGCGTTACTGTAATGGTGCAGATGGCCAGCCAAATTACGGATGGTATTGCTTTGGTCATCACTGCCCCCGGACATGCCATCACAAGATACTTCATGCAACATCTTACAGAGGTATCACATTATTCTCAAGCCGGTCCTCCAGATCCAACCCGTCCCTTATAGCAGCCAACGGGGTAAGTGCCTGCATTCCCATTATAAATATTTCCATGACCTTCTCTCATACGCGCAGGGGTTTGCATCTCCTAGGCGGACAAGCACTAGAGCATGTTTCTACAGGCTGCAGTGCCAGTATGTGATTGATCCATGCGAAGTCTGATCCTTTTGAAACTGCACCAAGTGCGCCGACAGTACATCTCTCGCATCTTTGGTCTACCTCTTCAGCAGCAAGTCGAGGACCCGAGCAGCCAGTATTGCAATCAGCTATGCACCGAATGGCATGCAACGTTTAGGGCAAAAAAACATGTCGTGATTGTCGTACCTTCATATCATGGCAGCACAGCAACACAATATGCTCGAAATTGCCGCACTTTGTAACCAAATTCTTATCCTCCATCGCGCACCTAAACCTCTTACACCACGCGGCACCATTTGCAATGTCTCTGGTATTTTACGCCTTTCTCCTCTTCAACTTGTATCACCCTGCCTTGTACAGCACCTCTCCAAACTTCTCGAACATGACACGCGGTGTAAATCTCGCTCCCATGCTGCTCCAGTGGTGTGGTTATCCTCATAACCGGCGTGGTTTGCCAAAAATGTATACACGACAGGAAAATGAGGACATAGTACTTGTGGTTAGCCCAGATGTTACTAGTCATGGTTCTTGCTATTTTGGTCCTTCTTTCTTCATAGTTTTCATTCGTGTCCCTGTCGTGCAGTAGCTTCTCATGTACCTATGGACCAATTGGTGCGTCGCGCAGCTTACTGGGACGTACAATTTAAGCATATGATCATGCGCTCACTCCTCTACGTTCTAGTCATTTGGGCGCAGAACAAGCCCTTGAAATATGATTTTGCCCATTTTCCCAGAACCTCAGAAATCTATGTCAAGTATGGATGCTTCCATACGGCGTATCTGCCGAGCAGGTCGTCTCAAGCCCTTTCGAATTCATGTGTATGTCAGCATGTGGTTCATAATCTTGTGAAAGTCTACCTTGAACTGACTCTTTTTCGTGTATAGCGGCCCCAGATTCTCATTCGCTTTCTTCAGGGCGTGCCATTTGCACTAGCAGTTAGTGTCTTGATAGCTAACTCCATTGCACGGCACTGACTTGTACATCCAATAACATGGTCCATCAGTTACGCACACAAACAAGCTCTACAGAAACAGAAAACGCAGCACTAGAAATTCAGTCCGCTCTCCCACCACGAACTCTGCATCAAACAATTCAAAAAAGAAACTCTGCGTCAAAACGCTGAAAAATCATGTCCTCTCTTATGTACTACAAGGTCAGATCGAGAACACCCCTGCATATATATAGATCAACATATGCACTGCCGACGGATCGAGAACTGACTTCCGAGTCCATCCTGGTGCCTGTGGGTCGTCTTTCCCCATCGATTGCCCATAGTCGTCAAGTGTCGCGCTGCCGCTGTCGACCTAGGACGTGCGACACGACGCCACGGCGAACTTCTCCGCAAGAGCTACTCGCCACCGCCGAAACCCCGAACCATGGGGGCGCACAACCCAACGTTCTCGGACTCCCCTCTCGCCGACGGCATGGAAACCTGCGACAGGAACCCACATGACCAGGGGCGCCAACGACAGGCGCGGGGACTCCGTGGATTCCAGTCGTCACAGACGCGTATCCCCGTTTCGAGTCGGTAGCGGCACGGCGTGCAAGCCCCATCATGTACTGCTGGTACACTTTGCCCCCGTTATATTCGCGGTGACGGAGTCGTTGTTCCCACATCTGGCCCACTTGACTTCCGCATACAGCCCTGACTGGCGCTGCACTTCTCCACCTGTGCCTACATGCCACATAGCGTGACCATGCACGCCCGTCCGCCAAATCGCCGCACTCGGTACAGATATCCTTATTATACACCAAAAGGACAAAGCGAACTCCACTGTTGTCCAGGAGAAACTGCACAGGTTCATATACGTAAGATGCTACATGGAGATCAGCAGTACTGACTCAACAATCTCCACCAATAACTGACAAGAATAAACTTGCACTCAAAAAACTATATGTATCCAGAAGCAGCCACCTAAAGTAGACATCAATTGTACTGAGTGCAAACGGATCAACTAAATTATATCTTATATCTTATATATTTACTAATTGGAGGCACCATACGAGACACCACGTTAATCCTTGGAATTAAAGAATTTTGGCCGTTGGATTAATATATAATGTATTTGTAGCCATTAGATGAAAGGTAAGACATGTTGTCTCATACTACCACGTACCACTATTAGGGAAAAGCCTAGCAGCAGCGCGGGTTTTAGGCCTATTAGTAGCGCGGGCTGGGGCGCTACTAATACGGCGCTACAGCTAAAGGTTAGCAGTAGCATGCCTCAACCCACGCTGCTGCTAAATCGACTTAGTGGTAGAGCTTTCCTAGGGAAGCGCTACTGGTAACTAGTAGTAGCGCTTCACCCTGCCCGCGCTACTACTATTATTTCGTATTTTTTTTTATTTCATGTTGTATTCATACACCTTTACACAAGTTTTCATACAACAGGAATTTAGAGATTGTTTTTACATCATAATGAGTTATTACATCATGGGGTGAAAGAATCGTGGACTAGTTTCAAGTGGATGTCCATCCACTTGAAACTAATCCGCGGTTCATTCACCCAATGATATAGTAAATATCATCATCATCATCATATCGTTAACAACTTATCATCATAATACATCATTGTCATATAACACCTCCTCAAGATCATCGTTTTCATCAATGACATCACATAGCAAATTGGTCACTAGTCGTAATCACAATTACTCCTCATCATCAACTCTAACACATTGTACCACACAATAAACATATTATACCTCATAGGACCCATTACATTCTCTTAGGACCTACTACATTCTCTAAGGTAAAATAGCAAAAAACAAGATAGCCTCTGACTCTCCATTATGGAGAATGGAGATTATCCTGTCTCTAATTCTTGCCTTTCGCTGAATATTACTCCCAAGAACCTCCTTGCAAATGTCCAAACATTTATTCCATTCTTTGATGAGCATGTGTTCACCGGTTTGAGAAATCCGATATGCACAGGTGAGCTCCCTAGATTTACCTGGCAGTATGTTCAGAACTGTAAGGCGACCATTCAGATACATCAGATGAGGCACACAATTCATTGGGATTTTCTGTTGAAAAACATAGTAATAACTTCGTAGTTAGCAATGATGTACTAGTTTTAGAACTATGCAAAAGATGCACAGATGTCGTAATAGTAAAAAATCTTACCAGGGTATCTCCATAGAAGTTACCGTGGTTCAACACGTGCAGTAGTGGCACATATTCACCATAATTTGGAGGAGTTCGATAATAGGTATTGTAATTCTCAAGATAAGTACAATAAGCGATCAGATGACTTTTCTCCTTATAAGTTAATTCGGAGCCATTAGTGTAGTGGGTTTTGTCTACCAACTTCCCCACATTCTTTGAAGAATCAAAATAAGCTGTCAATGAGAATAAGCTGTCAACTATTTTGAATTAAACAATATAAATTAGTTAATAACTATGTTTGAGAAACTCACATTGCGGTAGAATCGGAAGCGTATCAACAAGGACCCAAATGTCCATATTGTCTTGCTCAATGTCGGGATCACCAAGATCCATAGTGACAATCATACCTCATAAAAACCATACATTTTGCAAAGTGCTTCCCAATTTTGGCAACCAAAATGGGTTACGCTCTGAGTATTGCACAGATTTACTTCAAAAACCATATCATGATGGGTCCTTAGGTGTATTTTCTTTGTTTCAAAATTTTCATGGTCTTCAAAACTCATCCTCTCCAAGACATAGCGTCTTGCATGGCATGGGATAAGCTAGTCGAATTGTAAAAGATGAAAATTAGACGTTGAAATAGTTGAAGTCATGTTTAATTACGAATAAAACACTTGTCGTTCTTGCGTACCGTTTCAACATCGAAGGTCTCCTCGAGCTTAATGCTGAAACGCCAATCTTCGTCCAGCTCAACGAACTTGTCGCACATACCTCGATCGTCGTGGCACCAGCTGCACTCCCCCGGGAGACCGTCGTCGTCCGAGTACGACATTTCCTACGTTCATAATTCAAAGATTAAACTTGTACAATTAAATATATGTACTAAAAAACCTAAATTAGATCATTATTTTTCGAGAAAATCCAGGCCACCCGATATTTCCTACATATTCTAGCACAAGTCATGCCAGAATTCACGGAAAAATCCGGCACGACCTTTGTTAAAAAAGGACATATCGAGCGCCTGAAATTTGCCGGAACGGAAATTAATCAACACTCCGGCAAAATATAGGCCACTCGGAGGTGTAACCTGAACATGACCGGCCAGTTGGGCAACCACATATCCTATATGAGCAACACAAGATATACATGGATATTTGGCAGGTCTTACCTCGAAGTCGGAGGGGGTCGGTGACGGGGACGACGGCGGGGATGATGGAGGGGCTCCTTGATTTCTGCAAAAGCAAAAACCCTATAAATTATCACTAATACATCCCGAATAATTTCTTAAACTAAAAAAATAACAACAAATATGACATGTTCAACTAGTTCTATTAATTCAACTAGTTCTTACTAAATATAAACTTACTATAAATAGGAAAAAAAACTAGTTTTTTCTAAAAATAAAGTAGTTCAACTAGTTATATTAATTTACTTACTAAACTAGTTCAAGTAAAACTAAACTAGTTCAACTAGTTTATTAATTTACTTACTAAACTAGTTCAACTAAAAGTGAACTAATTCAACTAAAACTAAACTAGTTCAACTACTAAAAATCATTACCTATGAGCCCTAAATTAACATCTACTACTACTAAAAAACATCTAGTACTAACTAAGCAGAGAGAAAGGGGGTGGGGGAGGGGTGGGGGGCTTACAGAGAGGGGAGAGACGGTGGCGGGGAGGTGCTCCGCGACGGAGAGGTAGGGGCGGCGAGGGTGGGCTCGGGATCGGGAGACGGCGGTGCTGGGCGGGCTCGGACGGCGGCTGTGAGGTCGAGGGCGGCCGCGGTGAGGTCGAGGGCGGCGACGGTGAGGTCGAGAGCGGCGGCAGGCGGTGGCGCTGAGGTTGAGGGCGAGCGGCAGCGGCGAGGGCAGGCTCGGGCGGCGGCGACAGAGGAGTTAGGGGAAGAGGGCCGGGAGAAGTGGGGGGAAAGGAGAGGACTTAGCAAAATTTTGAGCCCGCGTGTGGTTAAGTCGAACCAGCAGTTGCGATGTTTCGTAAACGCGCTATAGCTAAGTTAGCTATAGCGCGTTTTATAAAAATCGCTGCTGCTATAGGAAGCAGTAATTTCTTTTGTTTATCCTTACAATTTCTTTCTTTTTTCCATTTCTCTGTTTCTTACGTCTATCATTTTCATTTATTTTTCTATTTTTTTCATTTTTCTTTTCTTTCTTAGAAGTAGCGTTGTACGCAGGAAACACGCTGCAAATGACCATATTGGTAGCGCGCTTTGCTCGGAATCGCTACTACTTCTCCTAGCCTACTGCCAACACGGTGGAAATTAGTGGTAGCGCTTGTTTCTGAACATGCGCTACTGCTATAGTTTAAGCTATAGCGCGTTTTGCACAGACGCGCTACTACAAATTAGCAGTATCGCCCTATTTTAACTGGCGCTACTGCTATACCTCTGTGTATAGGCTTTTTCCTAGTAGTGAAAGGGAGTCTTACTCCCATTGGACTCTCTTCATTTCATAAAAAATATATTTCTTTAAAAACTAAAATCTGAGCATCCCATGCTACCACGTACGGGAAACTTCCTCCCTTGTGTCTCTCTTGAATTCCTAGAAAAAAAGAAATATTACTTGAAACACAGACCAAGAATTTTATTATGAGAAATCACTCCAGGTAACAAAAGTAGAAAAATATGCATTAATTTTCACGCTTCAAAAAAACATAATTAACAATAAACCAATTATATTAAAATTTAATGGTCAAGCTCAGTTAGGCGGCCATGCCATATAAATTTTTAATGGAGAAATGACACATACCAGAAGTACAAAAAAGGATTAAACCAACATGCATGAAAAATTGTCCGGGATGCCCACGTTCAAGTACCGACCAAAACAAAATCCATTTGCCTAATGCTAGAAAAAGAGTCCATGTCCCAAATATCACCAAAATGAAAACCACGTGTGTGCTCCCTTGAGAAAAAATAAATTAAAAGCCACGTACAAATAATTGCCCCCCAAAGCCTCACGCTTAGAAAAAAATACCTGAATGTTTTTCAGCCACGTGCATGTTCCCATGAGAAAAAAAAGCACGTATAAATAAATGCTCCCGAAAGCATTACGTTTAAAAAATAAGTCTATTCATGAATGATTTTTTAATTCCTTTTGTAAGAAAAGAAACATGACCAAGATAAAACAAATAAATAATAAAAAGAATATCTCTCCCTAACAGCTTCCAAAGATTTATAATTTTTTAAGCTTTAACATGGTATATGTACCAATTATTTGAAGACTCGGTAGGTCATCACGTCAAGAAAGGTTCTAGCCTGTGCAGCTTCTCTTCACTTCAAGAAACATTTTTTAATAGATAGAAACATATTAAGACAGAGAAATTTTTTAACAGATAGAAACATATGAGAGTGTCTCTACACTTCTCTTCATCTACCGTAGGACGGATGATGTGTTTGACCAACAAGTATAGCTATCCAAAACTGTTGATGTCACAAATAAATTTACACAACAATGTTAAGACAGAGAAATTTCTAGCCCATGCAGCTGCACGGGTAGACGACTAGTATAGATAACCTTATTCTATACTAACACTAGTAGAAAAGAGGGCTTTGGTCCACCTCGCGTTAGCCCATTAGTCCCGGTTCAGTCTAGAACCGGGACTAATGGGGGCATTAGTCCCGGTTCGTTCACCCAGGGGCCACGTGGGCCATTTGTCCCGGTTCGTCTGGACATTTTAGTCCCGGTTGGTGCCATGAACCGGGACTAAAGGGTGCGATGCCCATTAGTACCGGTTCGTGGCACCAACCGGGACTAAAGGTTAGACCTTTAGTCCCGGTTCGAGCCACCAACCGGTACTAATGGGGTTTGAGGCATTAGTACCGGTTCATGGCACGAACCGGTACTAAAGTTCCCATTTTCAAACTCTACC
>LR880972.1:1003559324-1003570177 GCA_904067115.1 Aegilops sharonensis | reverse complement strand
AGTTTTAAAAAAAATAAAAGAAAATGATGAAAATGTCAAAAAAATAAGTTTCCCATGTGATATGTGGTCTAGTTGTTGGGAAAATTTGCAAATGTGAATTTCGACTTTATTTGCAAAATCTCTCTAGAATTTAGTAAAATGGGCATAACTTTTGCATACTAATTCGGATGAAAAAGTTTTTTATATGAAAAATCATCTATTCGAAAAGTTACATCCGAATTTAACTGGGGGTACCCCGTTAAACATTTTCAAAATCCTCAAAAACTTAACTGAAAAAAAGTTACGGGGCTTTTAAGATCTAGAGTGGAAAAAATAAAAAAAAATTCAAACTGTGGTCAAACAATGGTCAAACTAATTATTCTAGAATATTAGTGTTACTAAATAATTATTTCAGTTATTTTGAATTTTGGTCAAATCTGGTCAAACTGTGGTCAAACAATGATCAAACTAATTATTCAAGAAATATTAGTGTTACTAAATAATTATTGTTTTTTAAATCAATAGTTTCAAACTCAAACAGTGAAATGTGTCACTTCATGCTCACGCATAATTTCTGAGGGTTAATAGGATTGACATCTTACTATTGTCAGGAAAACAACAAGTGCAGACTTGAAAACGAGGGAGAATAGAACCCGGAAGTTAATCGTGCTCAGGCTGGGGCAGTGGGAGGATGGGTGACCGTTCGGGAAGTTAGATGATTAGGAATGATGAGGGGTGATTAGAGATTAGAGGATAAATTGAGCAGTGATGAGGGGTGGTGATTAGAGATTAGAGGTTAAAATAATTCAGAAATTTGAAAATAAAAAAAATCAAAAAAAATTTCAAAAAAAATTACCAACCGGGACTAAAGGTGGAGCTCCACGTGGCCGCGACCTTTAGTCCCGGTTCCAGTTTGAACCGGGACTAATGGACGGAGGTATTAGTAACGACCCATTAGTCCCGGTTCATGAACCGGGACTAAAGGCCCTTACGAACCGGGACTATTAGGTGTTTTTCTACTAGTGTGTGTTGTCTCACGCATCCCGAACCGCCGCCATATGATTGATCATACCAGAAACTAGGATAAAAGATCAACATATAACTGGTGGTATTCAAATTTGGTAAGACTCAATTATGATATAGAGTTTGTATAGTTACCTAGCATTGGAACCAAACAATTTTTGTAGTAGCCAAATATATACATCTTTTATCTCATACACTATTCCTTTTCTATTTGTTCACGATCTGTGTGTGCAACAAACACTGACGGGTGTTTGATATATCAGGATAATATACGACAAAGCAAAAACTGATTCGATTCGTTCACTTAGCAAATATTGTTTCACCAAAAATCATTTCATCAGTAAGCGTCAAATTCCGCTAGTGCATACGGCGAGAACCGATCCGATTTGGAAAAAAAGGCTCGACTCTTGTGCGGCGTGGAGGTGGAGGGGCTGTCAAGTCACGGGGATCTGGGGCCTTAGGGCATGTACAGTGATTCTATCTTAGCAATGCCACGTAGGATAAATGATGAGGTGAAGGGGAGAGAAATCATAAGAGAAGGCTTCTCTTCTCTTAATTAAGAGAAGGCAAGAGATGATCTCTGAGCACAACATGTTTCACCATGTTTTTAGGAATAACTAGTTATTGAAGATAAGTCAACTAAATAACCCATTGTTGACATGTACTTTTTATCATTTCTAAATTACATACAAGATTTAAGATAAGACTATCTTATCGACCATTGTACATGCCCCTAGCGGCAGCGCCTGAACAGGCGATTTCCGGGTACGCAACGGTCATCTTGGTGCCGGGCGGCCATCTCGTGGGTGGCTCGCGTGTGTGTCCTGGGGTACGACTAAGACATGCTCACTGGCTTTCGGGATTTTGTGATGTGAGTGCATGGCTGCGGTGTGGCGCGGTGGGCAGTGGTCTCAGCGTTTTACCGATGTGACAATGACGGCGCTGCTCGGATAAGATCTGGACCGATCAGGCTGCGTTATGGGCTGGGCGTCCCTCCCCACGCATGTCCGGTGAGGGCATCTCCAGCCGCGCCCCCAATAGACCTTCCTCAAACGATTTTGCCGCGCCGACGCTAAAAAAAGCCTCAGTTGTGCCCTCAGAAGCCCGTTTTTCGCCGGCTCGGGCCAAAACTGGTGCCGGCGGACCCAGGCCGAACCCGGCGCCCTGGGGGGCGCTTGGGGAGCCGGCACAAAGGAAAAAGGAGCGTGGGCCCGCCCTGGAAGCGACCCGAGGGCCTTTTCCCGCCGTTTCTCGACGCTTTTCCTTCGCATCTCTCCCGCTCGCTCGCCTTCCTCCCGCCATTCTTTCCCTTTCTCCCGCCAAACCCCCTCCCACTCGCTCGCCGCGAAGAAGCACGCCATGCCGCCGAAGAAATACGCCATGCCGCGCGCGGCGGCACCCGCGACTGGCGCCGTGGCCCAGCCGAAGCAGAGGAAGCCGAGGGCGCCGCCATCGAAGCCACTGGGCCTGTCGAACGCCAAGTGGAGGGTGGAAGTTCAGCGGCGCGAAGCAGTCACCGCCGACAGGCGGAACAGGGCCATAGCCAAGAAGGCCCGCGACAACGCGGCGCGCGCAGCGGCGTCTTCCTCATCGGTCGACCAGGCGGGGATGAATCCTCCCGTCGTCAGCCACGCCCAGTACGCGCCCTGGGGATAGCAAGGCGCCGGATCTCCATGGGGTTCATCGTCGCCCGGCTACGCCGACGGCTACGCGCACGGTGGGTTCAACCCAAACGTGACATTCCCTCATGGTCACCCCGCTACGCGCACGCCCTCGCCCGCATTCGCCGGCGTGCAGTACCCTCCATACAACTACTCGCCGCCCGCCTCGTACGCGTCCACACCGACGCCCCATCTCTACCGCGGACCACTGCCCTTCTCGCACCTCGGCGACGCCGACGACACGGGAGCCGACATGGACGACATCATCGCGACAGGATCGACCGCGGCCGCCGCGTCTCCCGGGTTCGCCACCCAGGACGAGGTGGTGGACCTCAACGGCGACATGGAGGCCGAGCTCGGCTACATCTACGGCGACGACGCGCAGGAGCCCGAGGAGGACGAGGAGGAGGAGGAGGAGGAGGAGGAGCCGGCTCCTGCTCCGACGAAGGGGCGCCGGAAGAAGAAGAAGCGGGCGGCTAGGTCAGGCGAACCGCGCATCAAGTGGACGTCCAAGGAGGAGGAATGCCTCGCCGAAGCATGGAAAGTCGTCTGCCTCGACCCGACCACCGGCGCGAACCAGAGCTTGGACATGTACTGGGACCGCATCAAGGCCGAGTTCGACGAGCGGAAGTTCGTCGACCCCTACTTCAAAGGCGTCTACATGCAGCGCGGCTCCAAGGCGATGGCGAACCATTGGGGGCGTATCCAGTTGGCGTGCAACAAATGGCATGGAATCGTCGAGGAGGTCGCGGCTCGCCCGAAGAGCGGCGCCAGCGTTGAGGATCAGGTACGCACGCCGTTCGCCCGCATATCTTCGTCCCCTACGCCCGCCGCCAGCCAACTGTTTGCCCCTCCGTGCAGCTGTTGCGTATGTTCGCCATGTATCGGGGCGACAACGAAGACGCTGACTTCAAGCACCTCCACGTCTACAAGCGCATTGGCAAGTGCGAGAAGTGGGCAGAAGTCCGGCGTGCCCTCGACAAGGCCAAGGAGACATACAAGCCAGACGCGACGACTCCGGGCGCGTCAGAGGGACGGCCGGACGGCCACAAATTGGCAAAGAAGGGGAAAAGCGCCGACGCGGCAACCGCGCGAGTGCAGGAGTCCATCGAGCATTGCCTCGCCGACGCCCAGGCCCGGGCCGTCCTAATGAAGAACAACGCCATCAAGCTCGACCTGCTCCGGACGAACGTCGCCGCGAAGAAGAGGAACACCGACATGGCTTTTTTGATGAGCGGGGCGGACATGCTCCAGAGCAACGACGAGAAGCTCAAGGCGTGGTACCTGGTGCAGCGCGGCCTCATCCTGAACAAGCTGCCGACGGCAACGCCGACGACGCCGACGACGCCCACGACCGCATGGACGTCAAGCCCGAACGACACTTCCTCTACATCGTTGCTCAGCAGTGCCGAAGCCGCGCCGACGTAGCCCTGCGCCGAAGCAGCCCCGTCACCGACGACCCCGCGCACGCCGACTCCGCCAACGCCTGGAGCCGAACCCGCCGAGTGAATTGTTGCACGGCGGCGCTCTGTTTTTTGTAACGCCAGACTACGTCCGTCCGATCGCCGGATTTGCGGCGTCTTTTGAGAGCGGGAACGACCAAGTTTGAATTTCCCGCATCCTGAGACCGGCGCGTGGGGGCGTAACTGGGAGATAGGTCGCCCCCAGAGGCCGAACTAGCGCCGGCACGCCCCCAGGCCGCTCTATTTAGGCGTCCTGGGGGGCCGAACGGCTGGAGATGCCCTGATGCTCCATCGGGTGGTCTAGGCCGATGGCGTATCAATGCTCCAGTCAGCTCTGAGTTTGGTGATGTGCGTCTACCGGTGAAAACCGTGGTGCGACTTAGGTTGTGGCGGGCGATGGTGGTGTATCCGTGTTGTCAACTTCGAAAGGCGAGTCAAGTCTAGTTTAAACCTTGATTAGAGCTTGTCCAAAACAAGCCCTCACCTCAAAATCCCGAAAGTTTGTACTCTGTCCTTTCTGATCCCTGATTTTTTTAACCTTGATGCCTTTCAAAGGGAGGATTTGGTGACGTGGCAGGGAAAGGCCTGGTTTTCTGACTAAATTGGGTTTGAGGACACGCATCCATGAATTGTTTTTCATTTGCGTGGATCGATGGATGTGTGTAAATGCCGATGCTGACCCAGGCCGTTCGCTCGCTCGAGCGCCGCCGTCGTTGCCATCTCGAATCCAAGTGCAAGACAGCAGGTTGTGTCGCCAGGAACTGCATGGTGGTGCGCTGACCTTAGCCTGGCTGCTTCATGCTGCGGCAGAGGTTTCCGGAGATGAGGTGCATTGAGCTGGTTGTTGGTAGGAGCAAGGTGCAATGGGAGCATGAGACGAGGGACGAGCAAGGGTCCGAGCTCTTGCTCTCGCGCTCGGCCATCTTTGAACAGGGAAATGTCGTGCTCCAGGTTGAAAAGAAGGAGCTAACGGCGCCGCACATGGTTGCCAGAGGCACCAGCCTCAACGTCGTCGGCGCCGCCGTGCGACCATGCTCGCCGCTCACGTGAATACGTCTGCTATTCATGACGTTCGACGCTAACCACCTCTGCAGCACCATGACAGTCGTCTTCTCTATGTGCAGGCTACAATACACCGCATGATTTTCCGGCAGGATCCCGCCCGGCGAGCTCGGCCATCTCGCCGCCCCCTGCATCTCTCGAGCTGTCGCGCTTCTACCTGCAACCTACCTTCTGCCTTGCCTTGCGAGCTCGAACCAGCAGCCATGGTGATGTTGTGGCGGCGGTGATAGCAGTGAGATGGCGTCGGTGGTGTGCTTCCCGTGAGCACCACGCTTACCCTAGATCGGTAGGGAGTGTCGGTGGGGATCGTAGCAGCGATTAACCTCGTAAGTCATGCCCCGGCCCCCACCTCTGTTTATATAGCGCGGGTCACAGGGGCCCACCAACCATGGTTTGGTTGGGCTCCCCCGATCAGGGCGCGATGCAAGGGCCCGTTCGACCCGTTGGGCTCGAACGGAAGAGAGATCAACCTAACGTTCTCCCCCTTGATCTCAACTTTACTTTTAACCTTATACTTTCTAGTTTATTTGTTTCATCACATATTGGTACATAGAGCATGTTTTTTTTTTCATCGTCACAGCTTAATTGCCGATAGAACCATATAGCTACAACATACGTTTTGTTCAGAAACAAATTCTGTTCCTTTTGGGCCTATCCAGGAATCATAAGGCTTTCCCTTAAACCCATGCCGGCTAAGTGTTCCATAAACACATTGGGTGGTAAGCCCTTCGTTAGCGGATCCACAAGCATATCTTTTGTCCTTATATGCTCGACACTTATAGTTTGATCCTGGATTTTATCTTTCACAACATAATACCTTATCTCTATTGTTTTGGCAGTATTACTCGACTTGTTGTTGTGAGCATAGAATACTGCGGGCTGGTTGTCACAGTACATCTTTAGTGGTTTGTGAATACAATCTACCACTTTCAAGTCGGGTACAAATTTCTTTAGCCATATCACCTGCCCCGTGGCTTCGAAGCATGCTATGAATTCTGCATACATCATGGATGATGCAACTATCGACTGTTTGGAGCTTTTCCATGAAATAGCTCCCCCAACAAGGGTGAATACGTATCCTGACGTGGATTTTCTATCATCTTTGTCCCCCGCAAAATCTGCGTCTAAATACCCTTTTCTCTCTAGGGAATCACTTCTCCTGTATATTAGCATTTAGTACTTCGTGCCTTACGCATAACGCAATGCTTTTTTTACGATCTTCCAGTGCTCTATGCCTGGATTCTCTTGATATCTACCGAGTACCCCGCTGATAAAGGCTAAGTCAGGGCGAGTGCACACTTATGCATACTGTAAGCTTCCAAATGCCGAAGCATATGGTACTCCTTTCATTTGATCGTTCTCGTACTGGTTCTTGGGACATTGGAATTTCACAAAACTATCGCCCTTAACTATAGGAGTAGGTGTGGCTTTACTCGCATGCATATTATACTTTTTAAGAACCTTTTCTAAATATGCTTTCTGCGATAGTCCTAAGACAAAATTATTTCTATCTCGGTGAATTTCTATGGCCAAAACATATGATGCTTCACCAAGATCTATTATGTCAAAATTCGAGGATAAGAACTTCTTTGTTTCTTGTAGTAGACTAACATCACTGCTAGCAAGCAGAATATCATACACATACAAGATTAGGAAAATATATTTCTCATTTTTTAAAATTTGCATAAACGCAGTTATCCACAATATTTTCTTTAAATCCAAAACTTTTAATCATTTGATTAAACTTTAGATACCACTGTCTAGAGGCTTGCTTTAACCCATAAATGGATTTCTTCAGGCGGCATCCCATATTTTCCTTGCCTTCCATGATAAAACCCTTGGGTTGTTTCATGTAGACATTTTCCTTTAAATCACCATTCAGAAATGCCGTCTTAACATCCATTTGATGTAACTCTAAATCAAAATGTGCAACTAGTGCCATTATGATTCTGAAGGAATCCTTACATGACATTGGGGAAAAAGTCTCATTGTAGTCTAGCCCTTCTCTTTGAGTAAATCCTTTTGCCACGAGTCATGCTTTATACTTTTGTACATTCCCTTTAGAGTCATACTTAATTTTGTAGACCCATTTATAGCCTACTATTTTGGCTCCTTTTAGGAATTTCCTCTAAGTCCCAAACATCTTTGGAACTCATCGATGTCATCTCGTCTTCCATTGCCTTCATCCACATCGATGAATGAGGGCTTCTAATGGCTTCTTCATATGAGGTGGGATCTTTTTTCATATGAACCATTTCTGTGTTATAAACTTTAAAGTCAGTAGAAATAGTTGACTTTCTTGGCCTTGTAGACCTTCTAAGGGCCTCTGTTTCTGGCACATTCTGTGCCTCAACTTCTGGCACTTCTTCTAAAATTTGCTGCTGCACCTCCCTTTCATGCTCAACAACGGATCCAGTCGGCTCCTGACGGACAGGTTCCGGGTCTACTCCCATAGTTGTCATGGGTGGAGTTGCAACTGGCAGTGAGAAAAATGGCTCCTGAATCCTCGGATTAGGTGCATGCACCCTCTTCTCCTCAAGATCAATTTTCCGAACTAGGAAGCTCCCCCTCATCATTTCGTCCTCTAAGAAGACTACATGTCACATTTCTACAAACTTTGTATATCTGTCTGAGCAGTAGAAACGAAAACCCTTTGATCTGTCTGGATAGCCAATGAAGTGGCAACTCACTGTTTTGGAATCTAATTTTGCAATGTTTGGATTAAACATTTTGGCCTCAGCAGGGCACCCCCACACCCTGAAGTGTTGTACGCACCCTTCCTGTCCATAGCTCGTATGGTGTTTTGGGCACCGACTTGCTTGGTACTCTATTGAGAATGTGAATGGCGGTTTTAAGCGCCTCCATCCATAATCTCAATGGCAAGTTGGAATAACTCATCATGCTGCGCACCATATCCATAAGTGTACGGTTGCACCTTTCAGCTACTCCATTCTTTTCTCCTAGAGTGGGATACATTAAAATCGCATGAGTTATCATATCTTTCTCTTGCCAGAATTTCTCCCGCCATACGGGATTTTTGACATAATATTATGTCAGCTTTACACCGTTATGCAGGTATTTTCCCAGACTTTTCCCGCCAAGCAGGTGTTATCATAATCATCTTTTCCCGCCATGCGAGTAATTCCCTGTAAGGGAACATAAATCCCAGAATTGGCTCTTTTGACTGCATATTCAATCATCAAATTTAGGAATAAATCCGAATGCTCTTTGACACACATGCTTGGTCCGACGTTGGTCAAATTAAACACGCATGTTGCTTGTTTCATCTCAAATCATGTTGACTAAAAAATCTTCTTCATAGAGAGTACATGAAAGACATTCATCAACCAAGACTCTCAATGATCTATCTCTTTTCTTTTGATGCCATTATTTAGAGAGGACATACTCCCTCACATTATGACCTTTCTTGGTTATCTTTCGGGTCACAAGTACCCAGCCATTCACATTCATGAATGAAAGCATGGAAAACTTTTAGTCTGAGAAAACTTAGCCAATAATCAACAGTAATGAGCATAAAAATAACCCTACGTTGGTCTGGTTAAAAGAAATGCACATTAAACTTTTGAAACTTTCTTTTATATTATATATCACCGTTGTGGCAGAATTCGAATAAACATCATCCTTCTACATTAATTCCATATCACCGTTGGGCGGAAATGGAAATAATACATATAACTCATAAACAATGTGATGATAGTATTTCTATTAAACAACTTTGCTAAGAATTAATCATTGTCATCAACTTTATTGCAGCGGGAATAAGAAATATACATTTCTCTAGTTCAAGAGCATTTCTTGGTCTTTATCCGTTCTCTAAAAATTGATCACTTTGATACAAAATTTATCAGAGATTTAAACTTTGAACATAAGACTCATAGAATTATAGCACTATTATCATCAAGGTTGGTCAGAAAATAACAAAACCGTATTTTAACTTTAAAACAAATATCTTTCTTTTGTCATATCGAAAACTATCTGCATCTTATTTCACCCACAGGGGAAAAACATTGCTAAGTACAGTACTTCCAATTAAATTTTCCCGTTGGTTTCAATTTAATTGGAGGATAAATATTTTACTTTGCAAGGTACACTTTACAATATTCTATTCAAAAACAATTATGTACTCTTTTACTCTCTAAGCCGTTTTAACCGGTTGGTTCGAAAAGCATTAGAGAAGCAAAAATTTAATCTTTTACTTTAGTTCTATTCACTTAAAAAAGGCACTTTTATTTTTATTTCCAGCAGAAAACATGAATGAAAAATTCATGGACTTTTTATACATTATAGAAACTTTTCTTTGACCGAATAAAAAATCATGAACTTTATTATTTTCTTTATAAAATTCATGAACATTTCTTTTTATAAAAATTTCCTGTTTTCATTTTCAAAAACTTTTTCTGCTTAATTTTCTATTTTTTAAACAAAACTTTTCGTTGGAAAAATTTGCATAGAAAAATATGGACAGAAAACAGATAAACAAAAAATAGCAGCTCAGCCAGGCCTCAGCCCAGCGCGCCCCGCTGCTCGCCTTGGCCCAGCGCGCCGCTGCGGCTTTGGGCCCAGTGCGCCCTGCTGCCGGCCTCTATCTCCGTTTCGGCCCAAAAGCCCAGTCTGGCGCTAGGGTTTCAATCTCATCCGTCCATCGCGATCCGACGGTCGACCGCGCCTCTCTCTAGAACAAAAACGCCTCGATCGATCCTCCAGAACGAAACCCTAGCGATTTCTGTTCGATCCTCCTCGTCTCTCGTCGCGGTCTCGCTGACGGCGAGGCAATGGGCTGCGCCCCGGCCGCCGCTGGTGACGGCGGAAGCCACCGCGCTGCGCCGCGCCTCCCTTTGCCGCTGCAGAGAGAGAGATAGGGTCGGGCTTGCACGCTCCTCTTCTTCCCTTCGAGCCGGCCTCTGTGATGCAGCGGGGTTGGGGCTTCGCCGGCCGTCGCCGGCGCTAGCGCGCCATCGCGCCGCGCGAGCACCCTTTTCCACTTCCCCTTCTTTTCTTTCTCCTTCCACCTACAACGCCCCGTCTCACCCCCCATGTTTTCTGTGGTCCTCGGCATCGGAGCAACCGGTGGTTTCGCCATTGCCAACCCCTTGACCGGTTGCGCGTTCCCCTCTGTGGTGAGCGCTCCGCCGTCGAATGGATCAGCCGCGGTACACTTTGCCCCTTTGAGGGGTTGGTTCTTCGTCCCTGCACCTTGGCTTGCCGATGCGTGTGGGGATCGAGAGGAACAGGCGCGGCCATGACGTCGGCGCACTTTGCCGGCAGGGCCCGAGGCCCTACTCTGGTGAACTCTTTGCCCTGTCTAGGGTTCTTGGGTGGAGGGGATTTCTTTTTCTTTCTCTCTTTGTTCTTTGTACCGAAAATCTTAGCCTAGCATCCTCTGATACCATTGATAGATTATCTGAATTGGAATAGGCTAATGATTCTGGTCAACCTACCTTCTGCCTTCCCTTGCGAGCTCGAACCAGCAGCCATGGTGATGTTGTGGCGGTGGTGATGACAGTGAGATGGCGTCGGTGGTGTGCTTCCTCTGAGCACCGTGCTAACCCTAGATCGGTAGGGAGTGTCGGTGGGGATCGTGGCAGCGATTAACCTCATAAGTCGTGCCTCGGCATCCACCTCTGTTTATATAGCGCAGGTCTCC
>LR880972.1:1003539589-1003552999 GCA_904067115.1 Aegilops sharonensis | reverse complement strand
GACCCCCCCCCTCGTGTTGAAGTTATCGGGAGGGGGTATATCGACAACGACATACCCGATAAAAAGTAAGAAGACAAAAGAAGAAATAAAAAGAGGAGAAGAAGAAAGGAATAGAAGAGAAGATCGAAGAAAAAAAAGAAGAAAAAAAGAGGAGAAGAAGAAAGGAATAGAGGAGAAGAAGAGAAAATAGAAATTTTTTCCTCTTCTAATTACCTCTTCCTCCTCTCCTCTTCTTCTCCTTTCTTCCTCTTCTTATTTACCTTTCTCCTCTCATTCTTTTTCTTCTTCTTCCTTTCCTAGCTAGATATATAAAAAAATTCTCAAAATGTAACTTTTGGATATATAAAACTTTTTCTTCTTCTTCCTTCTAACTTTTGCATATATAAAAATGAAACTAACCAAAAATATACTAAATCAGAGAACATATATAGATAAAACTTTTCTAAAAATCTAACTTTTGCATATATGTATTTTTAAAACATCATGCATATTACAATTGAAAAAATACATACATACATAAAAAAACATGTAAAAATACATACATACATACATGAACATACATAAAAAAAATACATATATCTAAAAAATACATACATACATATATGAAAATCTAAAAACGTGTAAAAACATGTAAAAAAAAGCATGAATAACTAAAAAATTACATTTAATTAGCGGCGACGGCGGGGCAGGAGTGGGGCATGGCGGGGCAGGGGCGGCGCGCGGCGACGGCGTCGGGCGAGGGCGCGGGCGACGGCGTCGGGCGAGGCCGCGGGCGACGGCGTTGGGGCAGGGGCGGCACGCGCGTCGGGGCAAGGGCGACGCGCAGCGACGGCGTCGGGCGAGGGCGCGGGCAACGGCGACGACGGGCGCGGGCGACGGCGACGGCGGGGGCGGCGGGCGGCGGCGGGGGCTGCGGGTGGCGTCGATGTCGTTCAGTCCTACTTATATACCCAGGGCATTGGTACCGGTTCGTGGCACCAGCCGGTACCAATGCCCCCATTTAGTCCCGGTTGGTGCCACGAACCGGTACCAAAGGTCACTTTTCAGCAGCCCAAAGGGCGGGAAGCAGAGGCCTTTGGTCCCGGTAGGTGGCACCAACCGGGACTAAAGGATGGCTTTGGTACCGGTTGGTGACGAGTGGCCTTGCCCAGCGGTGTGGTGGTGGGAGTTTAGTCCCACCTCGCTAGTTGGGAGCGCCGATGACCTGTTTATAAGCTCCGCTGCCTCCTCTCTTTCGAACTCTTTCGAACGGCAGGCCTATGGGCCTAATCTGACACTGCTTTGCATGTGGGCCTGCTGGGCCTTCTGCGGGCCTGAATCCTGGCCCAGCTAGCTGGGTTTCTAGTTGTATTCAGGCCGTGGTAGCCCAGTAGGTGGCAAATTTTTTATTTTTTCCCAGTTTTTTTTATTTTCTTTTTTGCTTTATTTATTTTGTTTTGTTTCTACTTACAACAAAGTACTTATTTATTTTGTTTATAATTACTTATTTTTTTTATTTTATGATAAATCTTTTTGCTATTAAAGTTTCTAACAAAAAAAAGTTCTTTATGAAAATTGTTTTTGCTTTTAATGATTTTGAACAGAAAATATTTTGATAGTTTTAGCTTCATAGATTTTATTTATGTTATTAAAGTTTGTTTTATTTTATTTTTTTTGTTTCTGCTTATATATTTTGTTAAAATTTATATTATTTTGTTTCAAATTACTTATTTATTTTATTTTATGATAATTCTTTTTGCAATTAAAGTTTGTAACAAAAAAGTTATTTATGAACTCTGAAACAAAGGGATTTCATACGTAAACTCGTCTGTTACAAAGGGATTTCATTTTTGTTATCAGGGTTTCATACGGAAACTCGTCTGTTACAAAGGGATTCATTTTTTTGAACTTATTTGAACTCCATAGTTTTTCTGTGTTTAAAATGCACCATTCAAAGGCACATCATCAATTTTCAACTCTTTCTGACTTCATTTGTTATTTTTCATGCATTTACTGATTATTTTGAGCTATAAGACCATGAAATTAAAAAGCAGTTGAAATGAACTCTGAAAAGGTTGAAAGTTAGCATTGTATCATCATTTCACCCACATAGCATGTGCAAGAAAGTAGAGAGGGTTATGGCAAAACTGGATGCACTTCGTGTACAAAACGGACAATCTCTTTTGAAGTATCAGGGTTTCATACGGAAACTCGTCTGTTACAAAGGGATTTCATTTTTTGAACTTATTTGAACTCCATAGTTTTTCTGTGTTCAAAATGCACCATTCAAAGCCACATCATCAATTTTCAACCCTTTCTGACTTCATTTGTTATTTTTCATGCATTTGCTTATTATTTTGAGCTATAAGACCATGAAATTGAAAAGTATTTGAAATGAACTCTGAAAAGGTTGAAAGTTGGCATGGTATCATCATTTCACCCACATACACTACTAGAATTAGCTTATTTGGCGTCAGCTATCTCTTTGCCGTCCGCTCGCTAACGGCAAAGAAGGTCTTTGCCGTCAGCCACAAGAAAACAGACGGCAAAGAAGTGGCTAATGTCAAACAAGGTCTTTGCCATCAGCCAATTCTTTGTCGTGTGCTGGCTAACGGCAAAGATTATTTGCCGTCCGCTAGTAGACGGCAAAGAAGTGGGTGGGTCCAGTTATTGTTTAACCAACTACTGCCCATCAGGCCCCACCTCTTTCTCGTCCCCGCCCCGTCCCGCCGCGGCCGTCCCCGCCCCGTCGCTGTCCTCGCCCCGTCCTGCCGCGGCCGTCCCCGCCCCGTCGCCGCCCTCGCCCCATCACGCCGCGGCCGTCCGACCTTTTTATAGAAGGAACATCAACCTGCCACTGGTTCCACTATCAGGGTTGTCTCAGCTTCAACTTTCTTCGTGCCTCATTACAGATGGGGCATTAGCTGTTTGCCTTGATGGTCTCACTTCTCTGAGACGTTTGTCATTAAAAGAGATCATGACTTTAACTACACTTCTGTCACAAGATGCCTCCAACAGTTGACAAAGCTTCAGTGCTTGAGAATCGACTCATGCTGGTGCCTTCAGTCACTATGGGGATTGCGAGCTGCTACCAGTCTTTCAATTTTTTTCATTATAGAGTTTCCCTTCTATAGACTTGGCACGTGGATCAGATTTTTTGCCATTGTTCTTGAGACACTTGAGATAGCACACTGTGTGGTTGCAGCTGATTTCTTCAGTAGTGACTTGTCGCACCTGATATATCTTTCCATGATGTGGTGCAGAAGCTCTTCATCCTTGTCGATTGGTCATTTAACCTCCCTCAAAACATTGAGACTACGAAATTTAAAGGACTTGTGCTTTCTTGAAGGGTTGTCTTTACTGCAACTTTCCATCGTAACTTTTGCATATGTCCCAAACCTGAATATGAAGTGTATCTCACATTTGCGAGTCAAGACTACCCTCGATGTTAGCTGCCCCGTACTGCTCAGCCACATCCTCTCAGCTGAAGGTTTTACAGTTCCAAGAAATCTCGCTCTTGTAGGAGGCAATAAGTGATCCTTTTCATTTGAAGAATCAGTAGATTTATCATCTGTCAACTGCTTGTCATTTTAAAATTGTGAAATGATTTCCTTGACAGGAAATATGAAGTGTTTTTCATGTTTGAGGGGACTCCAAATCTGTGGATGCCCCAATATATCATCTTTACCAGATTTACCATCCTCTCTTAACCAACTGTACGTGGATCATTCTGAACTCTTGAAGAAGAGCTGACAATCACCCGATGGAGAAAGCTGACCAAAGATTGAGCATATCCACTCAATACAGATTGTTTAGTTTTCATTCAGATATGCAATTACAAAGTAAGAGAAAGGTAAACACCTCACCTGCTCACGCTCAAAGAGATGAACATTCTGTACTTCTTATTTCACAATTTTATATCTTGCATGTATCTTATGTATTAAAAAGCTCCCTTATTGATTTTATTAAAGTTTTCCTTGTTCATTTATTTCGAACAGAAGGCTTCCACGGACCAAACCTCCTCTCCACTGCCTGTCACTTAGGTGGAGTGAGTGTCTCAAGCTCTCATCATGCAGTTCAGCGCTTGCATTTGTGGTCGGTTGACCCCTCAGTTCACTTCATCGCTAATTTATGGAATCATGGCCGTCAATGGCTCCACCTCCTTTGCCAAAACGTTTATTTAAAATATGCATATTATTATATTCTTACTAGTTGGTACTAGTTGTAGCTTGTATCTTTTGTGTGCTGTGTTGTACTTGTACTTCTGGACAGCTAATCTTCATGTACCCGTGCAGCTGCACGGGCTAGAAATTTCTTTGTCTTAACATTGTTGTGTAAATTCATTTGTGACATCAACAGTTTTGAATAGCTATACTTGTTGGTCAAACACATCATCTGTCCTACGGTAGATGAAGAGAAGTGTAGAGACACCCTCATATGTTTCTATCTGTTAAAAAATTTCTCTGTCTTAATATGTTTCTATCTATTAAAAAATGTTTATTGAAGTGAAGAGAAGCTGCACGGGCTAGAACCATTCTTAACGTGATGACCTACCGAGTCTTCAAATAATATGTACATATACCAGGTTAAAGCTTAAAAAAATAATAAATGAACTAAAATTTGGAAGCTGTTAGGGAGAGATATTCTTTTTATTATTTATTTGTTTTATCTTGGTCATGTTTTTTTCTTACAAAAGGAATTAAAAAATCATTCATGAATAGACTTATTTTTCTAAACGTAATGCTTTCAGGAGCATTTATTTGTACGTTCTTTTTTTTCTCATGGGAACATGCACGTGGCTGAAAAACATTCAGGTAGTTTTTTCTGAGCGTGAGGCTTTGGGGGGCAATTATTTGTACGTGGCTTTTAATTTTTTTTCTCAAGGGAGCACACACGTTGTTTTCATTTGGTGATATTTGGGACATGGACTCTTTTTCTAGCATTAGGCCTAAGGACATTTCATTTGTGTGTATCTTTATTTGATAACATGTCTTCTTTTTTCTTTATGAATGGAGAAGGCAAATGGATTTTGTTTTGGTCGGTACTTGAACGTGGGCATCCCGGACAATTTTTCATGCAGTTGGTTTAATCCTTTTTTATACTTTTGGTATGTGTCATTTTTCCATTAAAAAATTATATGGCATGGCCGCCTAACTGAGCTTGACCATTACATTTTAATATAATTGGTTTATGGTTAATTATGTTTTTTTGAAGCGTGAAAATTAATGTATATTTTTCTACTTTTGTTACATGAAGTGATTTCTCATAATAAAATTCTTGGTCTGTGTTTCTTAAGTAATATTTCTTTTTTTCTAGGAATCCAAGAGAGACACAAGGGAGGAAGTTTCCCATACGTGGTAGCATGGGATGCTCAGATTTTTGGTTTTTAAAGAAATATATTTTTTATGAAACGAAGAGAGTCCAATGGGAGTAAGACTCCCGTACGTGGTAGTATGAGACAACATGTCTTACCTTTCATCTAATGGCTACAAATACATTATATATTAATCCAACGGCCAAAATTCTTTAATTCCAAGGATTAACGTGGTGCCTCGTATGGTGCCTCCAATTAGTAAATATAAGATATAAGATATAAGATATAATTTAGTTGATCCGTTTGCACTCAGTAAAATTTGATGTCTACTTTAGGTGGCTGCTTCTGGATACATATAGTTTTTTGAGTGCAAGTTTATTCTTGTCGGTTATTGGTGGAGATTGTTGAGTCAGTACTGCTGATCTCCATGTAGCATCTTACGTATGTGAACCTGTGCAGTTTCTCCTGGACCACAGTGGAGTTCGCTTTGTCCTTTTGGTGTATAATAAGGATATCTGGGGAAATGCAAAATGGTGCTCGAGCTCATCTGCTCCTTAAATCACAGCCGAACAACTGACCTGGGATAGGTGAAATGCAGTGTATTTGGCAGTGTATTCTGATGGTATTTTGATTTTTGATGTGTGCCATGTGAAGCATTGATAATGGTGGATCCCACTGAGCACAACCATCACCTCAATGCTCCTGATCGCATTCAATAGAAATCTTGCTCCACAACCGGCCGTCCTTGGCGATTTTTGTTACTATATAAATTGAGACATGACCATATCATGATTAAAAGCGAAAGAGTCCTCGCAGTATAACCTATTATTGGTTTTCCTGTCCACGGCATCAAGCAGGAAGTCGAGTCCAGCATCTTTCATCTCTCAGCGTCCGGAGCCACCGCAGCCTGCAGGATTTGGGCAGGCCGTCCGCGGCGGCAGCCGCGGTGGCGGCAGCCTTCGACAACGACCTACAGGGTTTGTGTGGCATACTCTCCCAAGCCAGACTCACGAATGGTCGTCACGTACGTGCGTACTGTTCCACGGCTCAGATAAAAAAAGTGAACATTCCGGTCTACGGACCATGAAAATCAGCGCGCCGACGGACGTCCAACCATACGTTCCGGGCCCAGTCTTCCCACTGTTTGCAGGCGTATATGCGTCGTATTATCTGTTTCCTGTCCTTTTCAGCTGACACACCAGCGGCTGTTTCCCGAATCACGAGAACTGATCGGACGCCAGCGATTCCGGGTGCAGCTGAGCTCGAGCACAACTGAAACCAATAAAGCATGATTTTAGGAGGATAGGCAAAGTTTTGCAGAACATACCCACATATGGAAGATTAAGGGTACAGCCAAATTCAGTATTTCTTGGAAAAGCTTCAAGCTCATGTAGAACATTGGAGAACACAATTTTTAGAACCATTACTTGGCTCATCCAGTTAGCAGCACAAACACACGATTAATGGTTACATTTTTCTTGTATAATTAGAGCTTGAGTACAGCAGCCACCTCAACTAGCTGCCGCACAGTTCAAGGGCCTCATTTCGCATCGTCGAAATACAAATGTCCAGATCAATATAGCATCAACCAGCTAGCCACAGTTTACACTTTTTCAGCACAGATAATTAAAAATGTCTCCATAAAAAGAAAAGGCAAGAATGATCCACCACAATAGAACACTGCTCAAATAATTTGCACCACAGATCCAAAGATCAACATGAACAAATGAACAATAATCCACACATCAGTAGATCGTTCACGAGCACAAATTCTATGGGGAAAACGCATGAATGAGTGCAAACCAAAAACTTTCTTGCCTTAACAAAAGATTTGCAAGAATGAGATAAAGAAGTACTAGGCTACTAGCAGAGAGAATAAAACTTGGCTTAAGCCATCTCCCGTGTGGAAAACTGACCTGCAGAGAGCAATCGGCATGGAGAACTTGGTGCTCAAGCAGAGAACGTCGGGGGTACATGGTGGTGGGCAACGCCGGAGTGTATGCGGACGACATCTGGATCAGGCTGATTTGGGTATGCCCATATGGGAGCTTGGGCAGGAACATGACGTCGCCTTCATCGCAGGAGGGCTTGCGTGCCCTCCACCACCGTCGGTTAGAGTACCTCACCGCTGCAGATCTTAGCCGCCGACTGCCGGAAAAAGTGGATCCAGGGCATGAGAGCTCGAGACGAGACCGGACGAGACGTGCTGATCTGACTGCAAATTCCGCAGTGAGATTGAAGAGCTCACCGTCGCCGGATCTTCCTCGGGGACAGCCTCCCCTGGTCGTAGAAGGATCTTCGCCGAGGACGGCCTCCCCTGGTCGGTGAGGATGAACGACGGGAGAGACCGTGCGGGGGCGGATAGATTTCCTCCGTGGTGTTTCGGAACAGTACGGCTCAGGTACAGGACCAGGAAACCCGGGGACGGCCGGCCGTCCACCCATACTATTTGGGCCCACGTACCCGCACTGTTCGCTACCGTATACGAACCGTAGCCCATTTTTTTGCTGCCTCGCTGCAGACGTGTCAGACCGAAATATGCGAATCCCAAGTCACAAAGGAACGCCAGCGATTTCGGGAGCATCTGAGCTCGAGCACCGAATCGCTGCGTCCAGATATTTGTACCTATATTCAATCGATCCATTTATGCTCAATCGATGTGTACATCAGACCGCTGCTGCCGGGACACTGCGATGGCGGCGGGGCATTTCGCCTTCTCGCGCAGGGTCCTTTGTGCGCTTGTCATCTTGGCGCAGAACTTCCCCTTGAAATATGAGTTTTGACAATTTTGCCGAATATCAAAAATCTGTGGCAGGAATGGATGCTTCCATAAAGAGTACCTGGCAAGTAGGTAAAAATCCTGCACCGTCAGCATGTGGTTCACAATCTTGTGAAAGTCAGCCCTCAACTGACACATTTACGTGTGCAGCATCCCCGATTCGATCTCCTTACTTACTTCACGACATGCCATTTACAGAAAAGTTGTTTGCGCTTGTTGATAGTATTTTTATTTGTTTCTCATGTTTACCCACTGGCATATATGTGAAATGTGAGGTAAATTCATTGAAGCATATTCTCAAATAAGTGACAACTTAAATTATTAGAAAGTTGTTTGCTTGTGCTGATATTGTTTCTGATAGTTTCTCATAGTTATCCAATAAACTATAGGGAAAATGGGCTGAAAATTATGAACATAAAAATAAAAAATTGAATGCACATATGTGGTTCCAAAATTTTATATAAACTTCAGCCGCTGCTTGTAGCAGCATGAGTTTCTTCCTTACAATTGAAGACAGTGTATGATCAGGAAACAGAACCGGAAAACAATGGCGAAGATATGGTTCATTTGGCAGCACATAGATTATGATCTCTTTTTCAAGTACAAATAATAAGGTAGCATTGCATTAATAACAACATGATTTCCATTGTTCTCGATAGGGTTTAGGGACACAACATTACAACAGTAAGAAATATTCCAGATGAAGTTTGGATTTACATAGAAACGGAAGCACCAGATATATATAGATTGAGGACACGAAGAATTACCCTTTCTTGTGTAAAGTCCAGTTGAGGTGCATTGCATAGTAACTGTGCCAGCTCATTTTCCTCTTAAAAGATGTTTTTGCTCATCAAAACAAAGTACACTAAGAGAAGACAAAATCAGATGTATACAATCGGTTACACCTTATAGAACAAATATAAGACGAAGCACTGATATTAACAGATGATTGACATCTAGAGGATTAAATTGAAACAATCAGTTAAAAATGAGTGTGTTATTTGTAGATTTTGCGGTACTAATATAGCTCTTAATCACACTACAATATTGGGGTAAAGAAATGTGTATAATAATGGAGACCCATAACACAAACATTAAAGTGAATACTTCTTCCATTCAGGTCAACTGATAACATGGTCGATTGGGAAATAGACAAAAGTGCAATAGTACATAAGAACATGAACTTGTGCAGTGGAAGGTATATGTTCTCTTAATAGATGAATAGAAATGTGAAAATATCCTTATTTTTCAGTTGGACTTTTCTTGCTACTTCAGAAGTTAGACATAACCTCTGGGATTATAGAAGAGAAAAACAAAGTAATATCAAGCCTTGGTCATGGAAACAATGATTGCAAACTAATTGTAGGGACCCTGCTATGGAACCGTCATAATGTGCAATATCAAAAGCATGTATGGATATATCGGCTACAATCTATGATCTACGCATATATGTGGAAACAATGTAAAGCATGCAAGTCGTGCAATGTATGATAGACTTATGGTGCTTACTACTAATAATATAAATCACCACAGACATATAGTAAACTCAGTTGGCTATTCTTGTCTTGAACCTGGAAGGTAAGATGGTAGCATGATTCAAAAAGGGATTGCAAAAAATGAAGATGGAAAACACTACAATACAAAGAAGATATACATGTTGAATCTTAAATCGACTCTATCTATGGATGAGCAAGTCTGGTTTGATCCAAAGATCATTGGTGTGCACCCATGTATGTTCCGAATTTAGCAGTATATAAAATTTCAGGATAAATGTAAATGAACCATTATTTACTTGAACCTGCAGAACCAAATCGCAATAGAAAAGAAGATAACAGTAATTGTAACAAAGATGTAAAGGGACTCTCTACTATCAGAGTATTCACGAAACAAAATGATTTACCTCCTCTTTATGCAGATATGGACATGCACATGATATTTGTGAAGTTCTCCAAACGACCTCACATACGGATATGCACCAGATATTCGCGAAGTCAGTACACAATTTCAAATTTTAGATACGATATGGACAAACAAATGCCTGAAGGAGAAGCAACGCTTCTGCATTGAGTACCAAAAGTCAACGAAAGGAACCCACATGATCATGCATTTACACTAACGCTCTGTTTGGATGTCTGTATTGAAGGGCTCCGTATTGAATTGGCTGGAATACCAATTCAGCAAGGAAATTGAAATGGACAGGGATACAAATTCACTTGTTTGGTTGTCCACTGAATTGGCTCATTGAATCTCAATGAGGTTTCAATACCAAATCGTGTTTGGATGACAAACTCTTGAATTTGTATATTCAGATGAATTAGAAGATTATGCTGTGTTCAACATACTTTAAAACAAAATCTGTACAAAATATGACTATTATTCAAAGCATATGATGGTAGGGAGAAAAGGTAGCAGGGAATGGGAAGTGCTTTGGACTCGAAGCTTACATCCCTAATTACCTATTTTACCCAGAAATAGTGCTTCAGACTTAAACACCAATAACCTAATAATTAACAAATAGAGCTTCGTATTAACATTGGAAGTGTGTACTGTGTAGCGAGCAGGACACACATCGAAGGATCTAGCAAGGGCGCTTACATGTAACAGCTTAGCGCGCCTCAGCGTGGTGCCTGTGGAGGGGCTGGTAGTAGCACCTGGGGGTGGTCTTGGAGGCCGGCGAGCGCGAGGGATGAGGGCGGCAACAGAGATCCCTGCTCCTCTCCTCCATCTCCATGGGCAGCAAGGGGTTCCTTTGAAGCCGACGAGAGCGAGGGAAGAGGGCGGCGGCGGAGCTCCCTACTCCTCTCCTCCACGGGCGGCGGGGAGGCTCGAAGGGACGAGCCCGGCGGCAGATCTCCCTGCCCCTCGGCGGCGGGGGAGGGGGGGGGGGGTCCTTAGAGTCCGGCGAGCGAGGGACAAGGGCGGAGCTCCATGGGTGGCGGTGGGGGACCTCCACGGATGTCTGTTTTCCTTGGCGAGACGAAGCGGTACGTTTTGCGGGAGCGAGCGTTTCGGAGCAAATCGGAGGCCTCAGGCTTGGTATTCACGAGCAACGTGCACAAGTGGGGAAAATCACACTCTGTATTGAGATACGTTTTCACCTGCCAATACAAAGGCCATCCAAACAGCTGAATTGGAACCTCCCAATACCAATTCACAATTCGGAGCCTGAATACATACATCCAAACGCAGTGTAAGTATACCGGGAACCCATATACTATTGAGAAATTCATTTTTCTGTGCAGCCAAAATTGTCCTGATTCTGCCTGCAACATGCACTATAGGTACTTAATTTCACGGGTTAAGAACAATGCATAAACTCAGTTAATTAGGAAGACGTGGAAATAACAAAGCTAATTAGGTGACCATGTGTTTTACATGAGAGATCAATCCCTGGATAACCCAGGCTCCTGTAGTGCAAATCATAGTGAGAGCTACACACGGAGTAAGGAGAAGCAATACAAAACCGTGAAGAATTATTTATCTCAAACAATAAGGAGGATAAATATCATGAAGCAAAACAAAACAAAAAATTGATGGAGGACGAAGGCTTCTCAAGAGGTCAAAAGAGGAGGGCGTTCACTATGGTTGAAGCATTACACTGGCATACATGAGAAGCTAAAATTTCTATAATAAATATATTAGGAAGTGGCTAGTGCCTTTTCACCTGAGGTCATAATTTGGGTGACTGAATTTGAGGCAGACGGACAGTGCTGAGAGGCCACTGTAGGGATGTATACATTTAGCCTCTAGACATGCTCTTACTGACCAGCGACGAAAGCACCACGGTCTGCCCCCGCATCTTGCCTCCTCTTGGTCCGGGTGCCGCCAAAGGACAACACTGGAATCGCTCGAGGCCGCCCTCTTTTCTCTCCTCATCTAGGCGCTCTTCTCATTTAGGCAGCACCATACCACCAGTCCGCTGCTCATTGGCGTCGTCACATGTTGTTTGGCCGCCCCTGTCACCGCGTATCAGCATAATTGGAATCAATTGGATGTGAGTCAGGAAAACGGCTGCCAGGTCGATCTCTCCCAGGCAAGATTGAAATTTTTTCAGATCGCTAGAATGAGTTCGAGCTGACAATTAGAGGTAGCTTTCCCTTTTTTAGATAAGCATTGACATAGAAAGAAAGGATAGCCTAGAAATAACGTGATGGTCCTTATTCCTGGGTCGCTTTTTGTCGCCATAGGGGCTTTTTCAACATGGTGGTCTTTTTTCTTATTCGCAGCATAATCTCCTACTTTGTAAGGTGGTAAATTGCAACGCGGCTGTCTTTTTTTTACTCACGGCATGATGTCTACAGGAATATACTATTTGCCATTAGTTTCGAAGTTAATACAGACCATTTCCAAGGACCATAAATGAATACTTTCTGAACAACCCAACATCCTAATGAATATACCGTCCACTACTTTCTCGCATGTCCTACATACACTTACATATATGAATACTCAGACTAAAACATTACTACTACATAGTGGCATAATTTTGTCATAAAAGATGTGCGTTGTGAGATGTCCAAATCAGATTACCTGGGTATCTCGAGTTACTGAATAATTTAGGCTAGATTCAAACCAATATTTCTTTGCAATCACACATCTCAAAATAAGTGACGCCAAGATGCCAGGATAAAACCATGCATCAGAAGTAATGTACAAAATCAATAATTGGATGGCCAAAGGAACATACAATGCAGTTTTACCTTGGGAAGTTATGAGAGATGGGTGGAGGTGGCCGGTGATGTCATCAATAGGTATTGTTGAAGCACACATGCATGTGTATAATCAAACAGACTGCTGCAGGATTGGCGAGACTATAAGCCCACATGCCAATGTTGTGCTAGATAGCCTGGCTAACTCGGCATCGCGGACAACAAAACTTTTGGCCTCTGAATCACCTGCATGATGCAAAAATAGATAACTTGGCTAACCTGGCGTTGCGGATAGAAAACAAATTTGTCCTCCAAATCACCTAGATGTTGCAAAAACGACATGGTAAGGCAGTGTAACATCAAACGACAACCTTGGGGAAGGTTCAGGAGGTCACATGGCTGTGGAGTCAAACTCGTCCTTGGCAAATTGAATCGAGAGCTCCAGCCCCAATGAAACTCAACTGATAGAGTTCTTCGTGTTCTTCTTAAGACTCTTTTTCCTCTAAGATCAAATCAACACATAAGGGAGAGGCCAACATGCACTGGTGCTTCTCCTCCTTGCCAGATCAAGGAAAGGAGGAATCCTGACGCACTCATGATTGGCTGCCTGATAAAACTCGTCACCGACATGCCGATTCAGAGACAACAACTGGAACCAGAGATGATGCGTGGACTGCCTGGTCTAGGTT
>LR880972.1:1003517837-1003536443 GCA_904067115.1 Aegilops sharonensis | reverse complement strand
CCTGATGTTAGATAGAGATGGATTGGGATTATTTCTTGTCCAAATTAGCCGTGTTCAAGAAAAGAAAAAATATCTAGTTAGCTAGAGCCAAACCGCGGTGCATACAAGTTAAGAAAAAAACCCTCTTGGCTTGTAGTTGTTGGAAATATGGTAGGTCGAATTCGAATGAGAAAAAGTTTGTCATGACTCCATTCCAATGTGCACTGGATAATTATTTGGAGGATTTTATAGGATGTGAAACTCAAAAAGTTAGCAATATTTCCAGATTTGTATGAAATTAAAAACAACTAAGATTCTAGAAACCTCCCCTTTGGACGGGGTGGCGTACCGGTAAGTCGTTTTAGAGAACAACATCGAAAATCCAAGGCGCGATATACACTATATATCAACCAATAAAAACTATTCTAAAAGCAATCGGATGACTTACGTAATAACAAAACAATATCCAGTTGACACAGTATAATCCATTTGTATCGTTCCCTACTTATTAGGCCTACGAGCTAGCTAGGAGAACACTTTCATGGTTTGTAAGCAATATGGTAGGTCGATCTCCAACATCGAGGAGCGCTCCTTTTGCGTATGGATCTCCTTCGTCTCCAGATCAAAAACTACGAGCGCACTATAGCGACCTTTCTCGCATACCCGTAGCAACACCACGTCCCCGCTCCTCTTCCCGGAGCCCTCGAACTTAATGACTACATCGGTGCCACACTCAAGAGGAATATTTGGGCAGACTGACCGTAGGTTCTCCCCTATGTCGATTATATTTTCTAGTGACCAACCACCACCACCACCACCACCTGCTGGGACTGTATGGAGTTGTAACCACACTGATATCTTGAACCCCTCTATGGCGAGCAGTTTGAGTAGGTTCCTATCTGGAGACGTGGCCAAGTAGAGCTTGTTTGCTTCGCATTTGGTAAGTGGGGGCTTCACCATTCCAGGTGTCCCCGTGCGCACATCGTAGGTGAGGATTTGCTTACCGTTGAACACTAGCCAGTGGATGATGCCACCGCGGACGACGGCCGGGGCGCTTGTCTCCCAGACATACATCCATGGAAAGTCCGGGTTGCTCGCATGAGTCGTGACGGGTCCCCAGGTACCAGAGGAGGATGTGACGGCCTGTACTTTGATGCTCCATCCATAAAGATCGAAGAAGAGTAGCACGAAGGAACAGTCGATGCCATCTGCCGCGGTGAGTAGGACGTACACTTGCAAGTTGTTCTTGGTACTCTTGATACCTGTCGGTCTTGACAAGAAGGTGTGGTTGCCGGTCATGGGATTATACACGCACATGTCAGAGGAACGCTTGGATTTGGGTCGCGCATTGATGTGCTCACGGCGGAAGACGACAAGGCCGCCACGGGACGTCACCGGTTTGTACCGACTAAAAAGCTTTGTTGCGCGACGCGACATGTAAGGCGAGAGTTGGTTGCGGCATATGGACATGATGGTGGGCGTGACCGGGTGGACCACAGTTAGGGGCCAATCATCATAGGTGCTGTAGGCGAGGATGCTTGGAGCCACCTTTTGGGTAATGCCGTGGATGAACTGCGGGCTGAGTATGTCGCGACGCAGGTGCTTGCAAACGGCGGCGCAACGGACGACCGTGAGAAAGTCAGTGTGTGCCATGATCTCAAGCAGGACATCAGCGGGGAGGGTCGTCAGGATCTCCGACGCCACTGGCGCACACATGTTGTCTCGTCGGCGTTTGCGTGACACCATGGGTAGTACGTGTTTGAGTTGGAACATTTTTCTTTTGAGAAGCGTTTGAGTTGGAACTTGGAAACCCTAGTCTGCCATAACTAGCTAGCTATAGGTAGAGAACGTACCCCTGTCGTCTCCGGCTGCAGACCCTTTTAATATATCGCATCACCTAGCTTGCGAGTTCGTGTGGAGAACGGAAGCAGCTTTCCTAGATCAAATCGGAGTCAGGAACCCAAACCGGACGAAGCAGAGCCTTGTTTATACCTAAATAAACGCTGTCTAGCAAGGCCTCGTGACAAAAAACTTCCAACCAACGCATGCGTGTGATTCAACCTCCGCGAACGGCCGAACGACAGCCGTCCATCACGCGACACGATGCAGCCATAGTGTCAAGTCTGATTAGTTTAACACGAGCCACCCCCCCCCCCCCCCCCCCCCCCCCGCCCCCCCCCCGCCGGCCCCGGGGGGCGCCCCCCCCCCCCCGCCGCCCCCCCCCCCCCCCCCCCCCCCCCCCCCCCGGGGCCCCCCCCCCCCCCCCCCCCGCCCCCCCCCCGCCGGCCCCGGGGGGCGCCCCCCCCCCCCCGCCGCCCCCCCCCCCCCCCCCCCCCCCCCCCCCCCGGGGCCCCCCCCCCCCCCCCCCCCGCCCCCCCCCCGCCGGCCCCGGGGGGCGCCCCCCCCCCCCCGCCGCCCCCCCCCCCCCCCCCCCCCCCCCCCCCCCGCGTCGCCCCTCCTCTGGCGACACGGGGGAACCCCCCGGCGCGCCGTCGAGTCCCCCTCCCCCCCTCCCCCTGCCTCGCCGCCACCCGAGGAGGCCACCGGCGAAGGCCGCGCGCGCTCCGGGGAAGGTGGCGGCCGGGCGTTTCTGCTGGTTCTCGCGCGCGCTCGAGGAGGGGCGTTGACTCGCGGGGGATCTGGGGGCCGAGCTCGGGTCGGGCGGCGGCGTTTGGCCCGTCGGCGCGGAGATGGTGGTCGGCCGGTCGACGCAGAGGTGGCGTCTCGCAGGTGCTGCTGCTTCCTGGTGCCGCGGTGCCGTGGGCGGGCGCGGATCCGGCGCAGCGACGTGCGGCGCCTGTGGCCCTGTGGTGCGGGGGCGGGCTCGGGTGGCGGCTTCGGCCGCGAGGGGCGCGGCAGGACGTCACGAGGACGCCCTCGTGATGCGCTGGTCGGGGGCCCGGGTTGTCGGCGAAGAGCGCCCCAGCTGTGAGTGATGCTGTTTCGCCGTTGGGCAGCTCCGATGGTGGTGGTGGTTGGTGGGCTCGCTGGTGCCGGTGCGGGATGATGTGTGGCTGAGGTGGTGTGGGAGCTTGGGTGAAAACCCTGTCCCGGTCTTGTGCCGTGACCAGTGATGGCGGCGGCTGTGGCCGTCGTTGACCTTCCTGGAGGCATCGCTGTTTTGTTGCCGCTCCCCTCCTGCACGGATCCGGCCATCTCGGCCTCTCCTGGGGAAACCCTTGATCTGTGATCGGACGATGGCGGCGCCTTGGCGTCGTTTTCCCTTTTGGGGGCTTCGTCTTGGGAGCCCGGTGTAGGAGATATGCCCTAGAGGCAATAATAAATGATATTATTTATCTCTGAGTTCATAATTATGTTTATGTTCCATGCTATAACTGCAATGATTCTTGAGTCTGCAATATCCACGAGGCCCGAAGGAAGACTCATATGTACGTGTGAAATAATAAACGGTAAGAAGTATTCCTAGTTTGGCCTCTAAGACTAGCTCAAGTGTTGCATGATGGTTCAGTTTTCCTGATCATGGGCATGTCTATGCCAGCAACTTCGAGGGCACAATGTTAAGAGAACATTTGTGTTGAATCGACCCGGTTTGATGTTATGCTATGAGATTCATTTATCACAAGTTAATGGTAAATAACACAGAGATGGTTAACGTTTGCATGATTCCTTAGACCATGAGAGTATCGAGTTTCTTCATGCTTGCTTCATGAACTTTGGGGTTTGTTAAACGTCATCCGTAAATGGGTGGCTATTACGGCGGCTTACGGGTTCATGGAAAAGTGTGTCAAGTAACTTGATAGCTCAAGATTGGGATTTGCACCTCCGACAATGGAGAGATATTCTCGGGCCCTCTCGGTGTTACGGTATCCATCATCGTCTGGCCAGACACAGTGTGATTTGATCACAGGGATGCCGGAACACGGAAACGAGAAAAGAGAACAAAACCAGTAACGAGGTAACTAGCATAGTGGACAAATTGTTGATCCACGGGGATGCAAGTAAATCTCACCTCGGGTCTTTGTAACATATCGCGAAGCAACAGGAATAGCACATGGCAACTGGAGGTTCACTCGAATATTCATTCGTGTGGGTATAGGGGTCAATATGGGTGTCCACGGCTCCGATGTTGATCATTGATTGGAAAGGGTTCCGGTCATGTCTATACTTCACCGAACCTATAGGGTCACACGCTTAAGGGTCATCTATCTGTTGAATACTAGACAAGGAGTCTGAGAGAAAATCACCGAAAAAGTTTCGGACACCGGAAAAGTTTCGGACAGCGGAAAAGGTTCCGCAGAGAGAGGTCATCGGATGAGTTTCGGTGAAACTGAAAAGTTGTTTCAGGGGATACCGTTAAGTCAAATTGGTTTCGGCACATGCCTGATAATTCTTGGAGGGTGCCAGAATCATTCTGGAATTTTCCGGGATAATAACCGCATATGCTCCGGAGCTGCCGGAACCACTTCAGATGTTTTTCGCAGATGAAATTCACTAATCTGAAATTGTTTCGGAACAAATCCAAAATCATTTTAGTGGGTACTGGAATTATTATAAGACTCACAGAAATATTTTCGGATTTAATGGACGCGAAAAATTGTCTCCATGAATAGTAAAAACGCATTCTTGTTTACTTTGCGCAGATGAAAATCACTAAACCGAAATTGTTTCGGAACGCATTGAAAATTATTTTTGTGGGTAATAGAAATGTTCTGAGCCCACATAAATATTTTCAGTTCGAACGGACGCTGAAAAATGTCGTCATGAATAGTGAAAGTGCTTTTTGCTTGGCTTCTTGGAGAAGCCACCTTGAGGGCCTTTTGGTATTATCCCCTTGGCTTCTTGGAGAAGCCACCCTTGGGCTTGGCCTATAAATAGGGGTGGAGGGGGCTGCCTAAAGAGACATCCCTTGCTCTCATACACATGCCATGCATTATCTGGCTTCTTCTCTCCCTCCCACGAAAAGAGTTTCGTAGAGTCGTAAGGTTGTCTGGGTTCCGGCAGGAACTAGTTCTGGACGGCGAAGCCCTGCCGGATAGATGACACCGTATGTGTGCAACTCTGTAGAGAGATCTTAGTTTCGGTCTTAGTTCGTGAGTGCCTCCCGAAGGGCTGTCCGTGTGACCGTCCAAGTTTCGAAGGTCCTCCCGAAGGGCTGTCCGAGCGACCGTTCGAGTTTTGAAGGTCCTCCCGAAGGGCTGTCCGCGACACCGTCCGGGGGGCTGTTCGACCGTCTCTCGGAGGGCTGCCTGAGGAGCAGATGAGGGTATACATCCTCGCGGTTGGGAGGTTGTAAATCCTAGCTGCGGGGATCTGCACCGCCGTTCGTCATCGACTCTACTTCCTGCTGCGCTACGAGTCGGTAACGAAAAAGATCTAACCATGTATGCAGTCTCCATAGTGGTCCTGGGCTGGTGCATAGGTCGGAAATTTTTTGTTTTCTGCTGCGTTCCCCTATAGTGGCATCAAGAGCCGTGCTATGCGTAGATGCAGGTTACGATCTAGGATACATGGAGATGTATGGGTATTGCATAATATAATTTTGGAGTAGATGAGATCTATTGCTGAAAATTATTTATGCGGGTGACAGATGAAATCTGTTACCCGACGTTCTTGTTGCTTCCCTAGAATTTGCGTTTGCTCAATCTCGAGACAGCATGGTGGAATTTGACAAAGTTCTGGCAATCCGTGATCTTGATTTATCATGGAAGTGCTATCAGTTCTTTGGCTTCTGTCGTAGTCAAAAGAAAGATGAAATTCGCAGATCAAAGGGCATTGCAGATATGATCTGCACGGGGGTCATGCGTATGACGAAGATTAGTATGGGGTTCGAGATTTTATTATATCGTGCTTCATACATCCCGAGATGTTAATCTAGCGACTTGAATTATCATACTTGATGATGGACGTAGGTAGCTTCGGTTTGTTTCGAAACCTTAGAAGCCACGTAAAACCTTTTTTGTATGAACCGGTTAGAGGCGTCTAACTTGGTTTTGCAGGATGGTTTGCATGTGATGTGGTATAGCAGTGCTCATAATAATTTGATTATGTATGAGATGACTATATAATGTAATTAACATGACCTGCGTGTCATGATTCGGCATGATGGCTGGAGCCATATGATTGCACTTTAATGACCTGCATGTCAACCTTAAGTAATGCATGTATTTTATCCGTTATGGAGATAGCGATATTATCTGGTGCACCGACAAGGTGGTGGCAATCTTCACGAAGGTGAACACCGATGCGAACGCCGAAGACGAAGAAATGAAAGACTTCTCCGTCAGAAAGGGCTATACCATATCATGCTATTATGAATTGCCTGAGATGTTTCTCCCTTATGATGCACCCTTCTTGATTGCGCGGTAGTCGCTTTTTATTAGGGTGATCTCTCACTAAAATATCAAGTAGTTAGTGTTCTCCCAAGTGTAGCACCGTCACGGCACCTATCTTTTCGGGGTGCGCCATGGATGCATGGGTACGAACGATTAGAGAAGAGTGAGGCGGGTGAGGTCAGACCTCGCAGCAAGATCACTTGGTTGTCTTGACGTTCATGGCAGGATCGTCCTGAGCTCGGAACACATGCATCGAAAGATGAGCAAGAGTCACATAGAGATGTGATCGGCAAGTTGGCCTACCGATTAAAATTCCCGTTATGAGATGATGATTCTATGGCGATGAGTTGAAGTCTGGATCTTGTATCACTCAAAATTAATTATGAGAGACATTGATTTGAGTGGGAGGGCACTGTTGAATTAACATGCTTAATTCTTAGTGCAATTAATTATGAACACTGTCTAAGTGTTTCTTGCAAAATAGTTATAGAATAATGGCTCGCGTTTCCACCTTCCCTGTTAAAATTGAATAGCTGTTAAATATCTGGTTAAAACTTTACGATTGGTAACGTAATGTGAGGATTGTCCTCAAAGGTGTCGAGAAGGATTTTGTCCTATCGCATGCTTTCCGTATACTCCCGGTAAATGCTATGGATGATGAGACTCTCGTCCTTCAATCCAAAAGCTAGAATTCCGTTGCGGTCAAGTGCAATATGTTTGCTTCCATGAGACCCGAACTTCAAAAGTTTGGGATAGTTATGTGATATTCATGGAGCTGAAAATCGTTTTCAGATACAAACAAAGCAATGTTTGTTTGCAAATTGTTAGTAAAGTGTTTACTATGCATCAGACTGATAAGAGAGGGATCCAGAAGAACGCCTATCATATGATAAAAGGTGAATAAAACAACAACTTAAAGAGAAAGGAAGTGTCCAAAGGGTGTTAGTGTGACTTACACGCCTAGGAAGTCCGGGGCTAACGCCACTCTTAAGTTGGGTGCTTCTTTTGCGAGTAGGAGAAATACTAAAAGTTAAACTGTTAGAAGTTTAAAGGCAGAAAGAAAGATGACTGGAATATCCAGCTCATGTATGAATGTCATACAAGTTTTTGATGTATAGAAGGCTGGTCAAAGATATAGTTCTTGGGAATTATGGTTAAACATGTTAATCACTAATTCTTGGGTATTGTGAGTTAATCACAAAGATACCCGCTTGATTGCATTCTGTTGCGAATCAATTTAAGAGCTACTATGGCCTAAAAAGACTAGCCAGAAATGAGGTTAAGGTATACACAGGGAACATAGTAAATGTTACTATACCTTCCATCGGTGTATTGCCGTCTATATTTATTTTGATAATTCATTTAGAGTTTTACAAACTCTAGCCCATTGCATCAGGTATCTTGCAAGAAGATTGTTCATAAGAGAACTTTTTATGTTCGATGTTATGAATAACACAAGGGTCGTACTTTCATTATGAATGAGATGTATGTTATGAATATTGATAATAATAAAATACCTCTGGGTTTACTTTCATAATTCATTTTAGAGTTTCATACACTCTAGCCCATTGCACAATGTTTGTTGCAAAAGAGTTGTTCATAAAAACAAAAATTGTTGTTAAGTATTATGAATAACATGAAGGGCCATGCTTCCATCCAAGATGGGATGTATGTTATGAATATTGATGGTAATATGATACATCCATAACGCTGACGCCAAATGTCGCGAGACTATGAGAATACCACACATGTGTGGCACTACATTTGGTCACATTGGAGAAACCCGCATGGAAAAATTCCATTATGATGGATTTTGAAGTCGTTTGATTTTGAATCACCTGACACTTGTAACTTTCCTCCGAAAAGTGAAGTGACTGAAATACCGTTCACAGGCCATAAGGAACGAGCAACAAACTTATTGGTGATCATACATTTTGATGTGTGTAGTTCAATAAATGTTGTTGCAAGTGGTGGATTTATTTATCTTCTGAAATGACTCAAGTAGATATATGGATATTTACTTGATGAGAGGTAAGTCTGGATCTTTTGAAATCATTAGAAATGTTTTCAAAAATGAAGGAGAAGTTATTGTAACAAGGAAATTATGTTTCTACAATTTGATTGCAGAAAGGAATATCTGAGTTACAAGTTTAGCGAATGTCTGATGAGTTGTGAAAAGAGTTTCATAACTTACACCTTCCGGAACACCACTATGAGTGGAATGTCTGTGAAGATGTAATCTAAACATTTATGACATGGTAAGGTCAAAGATGACATAAATAAATTTGCCATTATCCCTTTTAAAGTGATGCTTTAGAGACTGCGGCTTTTACACTGAAAAGAGCTACATCGGGTCTGTTGAAATGAAGCCATGGTATGGTACGCCCAACCATGTTATATCTTTTCTTAACATTTGGAATATGGGGCTTGTGTAAAAGTTTACAAACCTATTCCAAATCAGACAAGTGCTACTTTGTAGGTTATACCAAAATGTTGGGTATTCCTCCCTCACTATACCGAGGCAAATAGTTTTGCCGCGAAACGGTGTGCTTTTAAAGAGAATGGTTCTTTCAAAAAGGTGAGTGGGAGAATAGTGCAAATTGACGAGATAAATAGTATCTTCGTCATCAGATCAAAGGAAAGAGACCTTGGAAGTAATTCCAGAGTTTCCTACTGCGACTGAACGGAAGTCTCTACAATTAAATGTATGAACATCGGTCGAACTTGCAGCTGAACCACGTAGGCAAGGCTCGTGCAAACCTCTCAGGTGCGCAAACGAGATATTGTTGTTAGACAACATATAACCTACGATACACAAGGAAGCGTTGATGGGCCCTGACTACGGAATTGGCTAAATGCCAATACAACCCGAGTTAGTTTCCATATAAGTGATTCAAGATTAAAACCTTGATACACCTTTCGGAAGACTTAGAGTCTAACGAATATTTATGGAACTTAAAACTGATACGGATAAAAATGTTTTATCCATAAAGCTCGACTTGTTAAAATAACAAGTTCAAGAGTTGACTACGGTGAGATTGTTTTCATCGTAGCGATGCTTAAAGTCGGTTCGGGTTGAACTAGCAATTAATACATATTTCAATCATGAGATATGAGACATGGATGACAATAGGATTTCCATATGATGGAAATAAAACCAAGGACTTGCATGTGTTACAGTCCAAGGCATTTTGTTTATCTAGAGGATGCTAGAAAGGGTGCAAACTTGAGAGTTCCAGCGATGGACAGAAGAGAGCAAAATGGAGTTGGAATCTTCGTGCTTTGATGAAATGGTCAAAAGGATTTGACTTCATCAATGGGTAACGAAGATGCTTGTAATTCAAGAAAGTAAGTGGGAGCGTAATAATATTTCTAAAAACCTTGTGTGCTTGACACATTGTTAATTGGAAATAAATTTCTTGACACGAATTAGGACTTCATTTGAAAATAGTTTTTTGATGAAGTGCTTAGGCTAAATAGCCTCAATATTAGGCATAATGATCTATGGAGATAGATTTACCTAATAGGGCTAAGCAATAAATACATATTGACAAGATGCTAAAACCGTTTAGCACTAAGAACGACAAGGAGTGATTCTTGCCGAAGTCACATGGAAAGAGTTTTTGCAAGAATCAGTGTCCCAAAACACTGATGAGCAAAATACATGATGGAGATTCCACACACTCGTGTGTTTGGATCAATCATTTATTCCATGGTATGTAAAAAAAACATATATGTCCAATACTCCCAAGATGTTGCGAGTATGGATACTAAAGTGATCAAAGTACTGATCATGGGACAACAGTGAAAGATGTCATTGAGTACTAGAGTAAGTACTGATGATATGTTTTCTCGCAAGCGGAGATCATGAAGATTTCGTTGTAAAATGTTACATCGATGCAGTCTTCATCGTTTCTCCATGCGATTTTCGATTTAAGTTAAAGGTTTTGTGTAATACACAATATGGTGGCACGGTAGTTGGAAATTGTTCCCAACAACATACTGTGGCGAATTCTATAACAAATGACTAAGTATGTTGACGCTTTAGAAGCGACAAACAAGATGTTGAATCATATAGTTCATTCATGAACTTAGTATGGTTCCAAGATGGCTTTTGTCAATGGGACACTACTGCAGGTAGTTCCTCCATAACTCAGTCTGGGGAATCCAGGTTTAACCTGTGATTAACATTTATACAAAGCCAAGTCCGCACAAAATATGAATTTTGTGAAAGCGTGAAAACGCGAGGATATGCAGAGATAGACACGGAGCTGAAGTTGTCGGATCTGATGGACATCAGGCTATACCACATGCGAAGCATTTTTTACACCGGCATGCCATACGTGTAAAGTGCATTAGCATTAACTAGATTATTGACTCTAGTGCAAGTGGGAGTTTGTAGGAGATATGCCCTAGAGGCAATAATAAATGATATTATTTATCTCTGAGTTCATAATTATGTTTATGTTCCATGCTATAACTGCAATGATTCTCGAGTCTGCAATATCCACGAGGCCCGAAGGAAGAGTCATATGTACGTGTGGAATAATAAACGGTAAGAAGTATTCCTAGTTTGGCCTCTAAGACTAGCTCAAGTGTTGCATGATGGTTCCGTTTTCCTGATCATGGGCATGTCTATGCCAGCAACTTCGAGGGCACAATGTTAAGAGAACATTTGTGTTGAATCGACCCGGTTTGATGTTATGCTATGAGATTCATTTATCACAAGTTAATGGTAAATAACACAGAGATGGTTAACGTTTGCATGATTCCTTAGACCATGAGAGTATCGAGTTTCTTCATGCTTGCTTCATGAACTTTGGGGTTTGTTAAACGTCATCCGTAAATGGGTGGCTATTACGGCGGCTTACGGGTTCATGGAAAAGTGTGTCAAGTAACTTGATAGCTCAAGATTGGGATTTGCTCCTCCGACAATGGAGAGATATTCTCGGGCCCTCTCGGTGTTACGGTATCCATCATCGTCTGGCCAGACACAGTGTGATTTGATCACAGGGATGCCGGAACACGGAAACGAGAAAAGAGAACAAAACCAGTAACGAGGTAACTAGCATAGTGGACAAATTGTTGATCCACGGGGATGCAAGTAAATCTCACCTCGGGTCTTTGTAACATATTGCGAAGCAACAGGAATAGCACATGGCAACTGGAGGTTCACTTGAATATTCATTCGTGTGGGTATAGGGGTCAATATGGGTGTCCACGGCTCCGATGTTGATCATTGATTGGAAAGGGTTCCGGTCATGTCTATACTTCACCGAACCTATAGGGTCACACGCTTAAGGGTCATCTATCTGTTGAATACTAGACAAGGAGTCTGAGAGAAAATCACCGAAAAAGTTTCGGACACCGGAAAACTTTCGGACAGCGGAAAAGGTTCCGCAGAGAGAGGTCATCGGATGAGTTTCGGTGAAACTGAAAAGTTGTTTCAGGGGATACCGTTAAGTCAAATTGGTTTCGGCACATGCCTGATAATTCTTGGAGGGTGCCAGAATCATTCTGGAATTTTCCGGGATAATAACCGCATATGCTCCGGAGCTGCCGGAACCACTTCAGATGTTTTTCGCAGATGAAATTCACTAATCTGAAATTGTTTCGGAACAAATCCAAAATCATTTTAGTGGGTACTGGAATTATTATAAGACTCACAGAAATATTTTCGGATTTAATGGACGCGAAAAATTGTCTCCATGAATAGTAAAAACGCATTCTTGTTTGCTTTGCGCAGATGAAAATCACTAAACCGAAATTGTTTCGGAACGCGTTGAAAATTATTTTTGTGGGTACTAGAAATGTTCTGAGCTCACATAAATATTTTCAGTTCGAACGGGCGCTTAAAAATGTCGTCATGAATAGTGAAAGTGCTTTTTGCTTGGCTTCTTGGAGAAGCCACCTTGAGGGCCTTTTGGTATTATCCCCTTGGCTTCTTGGAGAAGCCACCCTTGGGCTTGGCCTATAAATAGGGGTGGAGGGGGCTGCCTAAAGAGACATCCCTTGCTCTCATACACATGCCATGCATTATCTGGCTTCTTCTCTCCCTCCCACGAAAAGAGTTTCGTAGAGCCGTAAGGCTGTCTGGGTTCCGGCAGGAACTAGTTCTGGACGGCGAAGCCCTGCCGGATAGATGACACCGTATGTGTGCAACTCTGTAGAGAGATCTTAGTTTCGGTCTTAGTTCGTGAGTGCCTCCCGAAGGGCTGTCCGTGTGACCGTCCAAGTTTCAAAGGTCCTCCCCAAGGGCTGTCCGAGCGACCGTTCGAGTTTTGAAGGTCCTCCCGAAGGGCTGTCCGCGACACCGTCCGGGGGGCTATTCGACCGTCTCTCGGAGGGCTGCCTGAGGAGCAGATGAGGGTATACATCCTCGCGGTTGGGAGGTTGTAAATCCTAGCTGCGGGGATCTGCACCGCCGTTCGTCATCGACTCTACTTCCCGCTGCGCTACGAGTCGGTAACGAAAAAGATCTAACCATGTATGCAGTCTCCATAGTGGTCTTGGGCTGGTGCGTAGGTCGGAAAATTTTTGTTTTCTGCTGCGTTCCCCTACACCCGGCATCGGTGGGCGGGACCCGTGGATGGCGGCGGTTGTGGCGACCAGGCTTCTGTGGCAACGATGACGGTGGGAGCGATGTCGACGACGCGGCAATGGTTGCGGTAGTCGGCTCTTCTCCGGCGTGTCCGCGGTTTTGCCTCGGGTTGTTTGTTGCTGTGGAGTCGAAGCTGCGGTGGCGGGGCCCTGTGGTATACGATGACCGGCTGCAGGTGCCCGTTCGGCGATCTCCCGTGGCGCCAGCCGTGCCTGGTTCTGTTCTTCAGAGTTCTCCGTCAGAGTCGGAGCTGCGCTGTCTGGCCGCAGGTGGCTGAGATTTGGCGCAGATCTTCATGTAGCTTCACGCGTCCGCTTTGGTGTGGGTTGAGTCGACGATCGCCTGCGGCGAAGTCGGAGTCGTTTGCTCAGAGTGTAGGGATGGCGATGACGCCTCTAGGGGAGGAGTGATGACGATGACGCTTGCGTGCTGTCTCGACGAGACCCTCGTTGAAGTGGTGTGTGTGGGGTATCTTATGTGTGCCGCTCAGCGGTTGTGGGGGTTTTCGCTCGGTATTCCCTAATTAACCGAGCAACTCTCTTCTGCTTATTTAATCGATGAGGCAAAACTTTTGCCTCCGTTTCCAAAAAAAAAGTCTGATTAGTTTCTGATGTGTCCAACTTGTACATGCTTTGGCTTCTGGGCTTCTGGCCATGTACGTCCTAGTGTCCTAATCAGCTACGTGAAATTAGTAGAGTCTTATTAGTAGTAGGAGCTGGCTTGCACGCCAGTGTCCAAGTGTGGTACTAGTTAGGTTGCGTGTGATTGATGTTGAGTCCGGTTTGGACTAAGACTTCATGGGTCGGCTGCTCATGCATATATACTAGACCATTAAGGCGCGCGTTGCCGCGCCCGTTCATCCTTAAGAAATGATACGTAAATTAAAAAAATATTTGATAAAATTGAAATGACTCAAATTACAATGCTTCAATATAGCGATGGGACATAATTCTCAATCATTAATTAGAACTGTTCGACTAATCACATAAATCCTCTTTAGTGTTTATCCTATATCACAATCATCAGAATGATTCAGAAATAGACATAGCAGAAAATGTACTACATTTTATCTTAATCTTGAGGGCTCTTGCACCTAATTGAACTCTCCGACAGTTCTTCGATGGAATATCTCAATAGAATTAGCTATCTTAGGTAAAATGAGCATGCTGTAGCAGGGCACAAACGGTATTCAAAATCAGGATCCTCACAAGCATTCGAAGCTTTCAACATAATTTTGTTACTTAAAAGGTAATCATTGTATATTAACCATGAACAAGTCTGGAAACAACAATCTGACAAAAAAAACTGTCTAACGCCTCTTTAGCAAGTGCCACCACAAATTAGTTTTCAGAATGCACTTGTATGCTAGGAGTATTTACCTGAACTTCCTTGTGCACATATTCTGCAGTTGATATGACTGTAAAAGACATCCTATGCTAAGTAGCTATGGTTAGGATAACATAAGCTAAGTAGCTGATTTGCATGCTTGCAAATTGCTTGGGTAACATGTAACAATGCCTACAAAGGTTCGTATTGTTCAAACTGCCTCGCTCGGCCAGTGTACTCAGAGATTTAGGGATAATCTCTCTTTACATACATGGATCAGAAGAGAAAAATGAAGGTATAACTCATAAAAAGGCTCATATTTATCTCCTTTAAAACATGAACTGCATTGCTACATCAATTCTTTGGTTTAATACGTTAGGACATCATTACCGAAATTTTAATTATTGATACAAAATGTCTTCCATGAGTAGGTAGGCGTGTACTGAAAATTTTGGGTCAGAACTTCCTATAATTCATTGAGTAAAGAAATAAAAATATACTTAACATACGGGGGAAACCTGTACCAAACAGAAAAACTCAACTAAGCACATAGTGGGAGTGGACAAAATAAAATCACCAAAAGGGAAAGTTCACCTCGTATTGGGACTGTTTGCGCCATGTGGACTGATGAGTAGCTGCCTTCACGTCGTCTTTGTCGCCCAGCCTCTTACCCCTAACAAGCCGTTGTACTCTTTCTCCTACAGTTGCTGCCGCCAAGGTAGCACCAGAGATGGTGGCTTATTGGCACGCACTTACACACGTGGTCTTAATCCTCCAGCGGCGCATTGGTCGCTCGTAGCCCGTGCTTTGGCCTGGAACCTCCATGAAGAACGCTGCAGGGGGCACGGCATGGGGAGATGAGACTCACCGTGGGGGGCTCCCAAGGATGAGTAGAGGGCATCAAGGCCGAGGCAGACAAGCAATAGAAGCTCACCGCCGGGACGGAGGTCAGCGGCGGCGCAACGCCGAGGAACGGGGGAGCAGCTCGAGATAATATACAAATCTTTTTTTTTCGAGTTGAAGAGATAACATACGAATCAGGCTAGGAGGCTTTGTACGACTGCAACTCGTGAGCCTTTTACCTAACGGCCCAATTCGGGACAATTAGCGTAACTCGCTCCCTGGAGCAGCAGCCCAGAAACTGTACACTAGACGGCCGAGCAAATCATGTACATAGGTGAGAGTGATCTAACGGCTGAGAACATCAAATCGCTGTGGAGGGGTGTAGCTCGCCCCGTTTTATTGTTTCTCAATATATGTGCATAGATGTCGTGGGGAACCATGGCTACCTATGGGGCTACGAGCCCCTTTCTGGTTCGGCGGGGGATGACACGTTGCACAAAGAGCGGAGGAGCGTGAGACAGCATGACAGAGATCACACGGACAATTTTTACCCAGGTTCGGGCCACCGCAAGGCGTAAAATCCTACTACTGCTTTGGTGGTTGATGGTGGTTTGTGGGGGAAAACGCAGCGCTCTTGCCTGGCAGTGTTGCCTTGGGACGAGAACGGCTACGCACGTATGAGTGCACAGGAGTCCGAATCCTTTCTATGGTTGCCATGAGCCTCCTTTTATAGATCAAGGGGACACCACAGTGGCAAATCAGTCATTACACACTGATTAGATAGCAAATAGTGATATCATACCTAACTCTGCAGGCTGATAGAACGCATTAAATGCGCCGCTCAATGTCACGTCATAGCTTTCCCGGGAGGCTGTGTCGGGCCGTTTCGCCAGCTTGGCGCCTGCTTGCTCGACACGTCGCAGGACGGGTGCCGCTTGTAGGTATTTTCTGTAGGAGGTGACCGCCATGTGGCATATAGCAGCCACTTAGTCACCTTGGAGCTTGACACAACATTGATCGACGACGTACGTCATGGTGAGGTGGTGCAGCAAAGTGGCTTGCCTTCACTAGTCCCGGCAGGCCTGCCGAGACCATCCGGGGGGGGGGTGGGGGGCGGGGCCAGCGGCGGGGGCGGCGGGGGGCAGGGGGGGGAGGGAGGGACGGGCGGGGGGGGGGGGGGGGCGCGGGGGGGGCGGGGGGGGGGGGGGGGCGCGGGGGGGGCGGGGGGGGGCTGGGGGGGCGGGGGGGGCAGGGGGTCGCGGCCTTGCTTCCGGGGATAACCTTGTCTTTGGCAGGCTCGACTGCCTAAGGGAATTTTTTTCCTTAGTACTATCTCGCCCTTCTGGCTAATCTTGGTCATCTTGGTCTCTGCTTGGATCCTTCAAGGAAATCGATCCATCTTGCTTGAGTTGATCATGTCGTTGTGAACTTGTCCTAGTGCCTGTGCACAGTCTGGGCAACGGACTCAGGGTTTGTTGCACCAACAGAAGCCCCCGATCCTGGCACGAACGTACCGCTGGGCGTGGTCGGGGTAGGCCCTAATTTGTGCACATGAAAGAGTGCAGAGGCGGCTTAGTCCTTTGAGATCTTATTTGCTTGTTCATTATCTTGAGCCCGGGCCAGTTTCCGGTTTTTCCGCACGTCGTGCTGAACGTTATGGAGAAAACCAGATCGTGGCCCGCCGACTGCCCACGCCCCACGATTCACGGGGCGAAAAGCTGTCACCCCACTTTATTTCGCCCTTTGGGATGCTTGCCACGTGCCCCACTTGCATTGCGTTCGGTAGGTGGTGGATGTGGAGGGCACGGAAATGGGTGCCATGGCAGAAGACCGTGTGCCACTTATTGGCGCAGAAGGTCGGCTCTGATTCCCTGGGCCGTTGCAGGCGCAGGGAAGCCGTATTGGAGGAGCGGGGTGGTTGCCTTCTGAATGAAAGGCCAACCCCCCGGCCTCGCTCCACTATAAAAGGAGATAGGCATGGTGGTCTTGTTCACAAACCTTCCATCTTCCTTTCTTCGAATTCTTCTTTCCTCGTCATGACGAGAGGGCGAGGACGCGGTAGTGCCCCAGTGACAGCAGCGAGAGCCTCTGCTCAACAGCGTCTTCCTCCTCCTTCTAAGAGCGCAGGGATGGAACCCGCTACGAGAGGAGGAGGGAGGGTGCAAGGTCAAGGCCGTCGGGGCGCCCTGTGAGGAGGAGGACAAGGCGGCGCCCAGACCGTGCCTCCGCTGGATGCCCCTCCACCGCTGGAAGGCCACATCGAAGAGCAGCCTCTGTAATTCGTCCTCGGGCTATACAAGCCTCCGCATGGCTGATACGTCTCATACGTATCTATAATTTTTGATTGCTCCATGCTACTTTATCTACTGTTTTGGACTATATTGGGCTTTATTTTCCACTTTTATATTAGTTTTGGGACTAACCTATTAACCGGAGGCCCAGCCCAGAATTGCTGTTTTTTGCCTATTTCAGTATTTCGAAGAAACAGAATATCAAACGGAGTCCAAACGGAATGAAACCTTCGGGAACGTGATTTTCTCACCGAACGTGATCCGGGAGACTTGGACCCTGCTCCAAGGAACAACAGAGGCAGTCACGAGGGTGCCCCCCCCCTTAGGGCGCGCCCCCTACCTCGTGGGCCCCCTGTTGCTCCACCGACGTACTCCTTCCTCCTATATATTCCTACGTACCCCCGACAGATCAAATACGGAGCCAAAAACCTAATTCCACCGCCGCAACTTTCTGTATCTGCGATATCCCATCTTGGGGCCTGTTCCGGAGCTCCGCCGGAGGGGGCATCTACCACGGAGGGCTTCTACATCAACACCATAGCCTCTCCGATGAAGTGTGAGTAGTTTACTTCAGACCTTCGGGTCCACAGCTAGTAGCTAGATGGCTCCTTCTCTCTTTTTGGATCTCAATACAATGTTCTCCCCCACTCTTGTGGAGATCTATTCGATGTAATCTTCTTTTTTGCGGTGTGTTTGTTGAGACCGATGAATTGTGGGTTTATGATCCAGCTTATCTATGAATAATATTTGAATCTTCTCTGAATTCTTTTATGTATGATTGAGTTATCTTTGCAAGTTCTTCGAATTATCTATTTGGTTTGGCCAACTAGATTGGTAGTTCTTGCAATGGGAGAAGTGTTTAGCTTTGGGTTCAATCTTGCGGTGTCCTTTCCCAGTGACAGCAGGGGCAACAAGGCACGTATTGTATTGTTGCCATCGAGGATAACAAGATGAGGTTTTTATCATATTGCATGAATTTATCCCTCTACATCATGTCATCTGTCTTAAGGCGTTACTCTGTTTTTAACTTAATACTCTAGATGCATGCTGGATAGCGGTCGATGAGTGGAGTAATAGTAGTAGATGCAGAATCGTTTCGATCTACTTGTCTCGGACGCACATGATCATACCTAGATATACTGATAATTATGCTCAATTCTGTCAATTGCTCAACAGTAATTTGTTTACCCACTGTAGAATATCTATGCTCTTGAGAGAAGCCACTAGTGAAACCTATGGCCCCCGGGTCTATTCTCATCATATCAATCTCCAT
>LR880972.1:1003482516-1003496774 GCA_904067115.1 Aegilops sharonensis | reverse complement strand
TGCCATTAGTTTTCAAATTTGAATAGTTAAAATTTGAATTCTTTGAAATTTCTGTGAATCACAAGTTTATGATTAACTTTACTAAAAAAATGAGCATAGATGCGCCTATAGAGAAAATTCAACCTAAATTCATAATAAATTTCTACGAATTTCAGAGAAATTCAGTATGAATTTAGGTCAAATTCCCTGTAGAAGGGCATCTATTTTCACTTTGAGAGGAGCTCAACAAGGCAGAGAGGGAGGGGCTTATAAACCGATGTGAGCGCCCTTCGGTTGGCGAGGTGGGACTAAACTCTGACCGCAACGAGGACCAACCCTTTAGTCCCGGTTTGTGGCACAAACCAGGACTAATGGTCATGGGCCATGGGCAAGGCGCATTGGTCCTGGTTCGTGCGTGGAACCGGGACCAAAAGGTCCAGACGAACCGGGACCAATGGCCCATGTGGCTGCCCTATTGAGTGTTCTTGGTGAGAACATAGTTGACAAGGAGTGAACCGGGATTAATGGTATTACGAGGGCCGAACCATAAGACATTAAAGCATTTCAAATGAACTCTGAAAAAGTTGAAAGTTGGCATGGTATCATAATTTCACCCACATAGCAGGTGCATGTACAAAACGGACAATGGTATCATACTTGGGTCAGCCTTGCGGGAGAAAGTCTTCACTTTTTCTTCGCTTGTGTCATTTGCTTATTGTGCCGTAACCATGGATAATCTTGATTGTTTATCAGGATGCTTGGGTCAGCCTTGACTTTGAAGGGAGGAATTTCATGAAACTTTTCATAATCTTCAGACATGTCTGTCTTGCCCTCCACTCCCACGATGTCCCTTTTTCCTGAAAGAACTATGTGGCGCTTTGGCTCATCACATGATGTATTCGCTTCCTTATCTTTTCTTTTTCTCGGTTTAGTAGACATGTCCTTCACATAGATAACCTGTGCCACATCATTGGCTAGGACGAACGGTTCACCAGTGTACCCAAGATTTTTCAGATCCACTGTTGTCATTCCGTACTGTGGGTCTACTTGTACCCCGCCTCCTGACAGATTGACCCATTTGCACTTAAATAAAGGGACCTTAAAATCATGTCCGTAGTCAAGTTCCCATATGTCCACTATGTAACCATAATATGTGTCCTTTTCCCTCTCGGTTGCCGCATCAAAGCGGACACCGCTGTTTTGGTTGGTGCTCTTTTGATCTTGTTCAATCGTGTAAAATGTTTTCCCATTTATCTCGTATCGTTTGTAAATCAATACAGTCAAAGATGGTCCCCTGGACAACAAGTACAGCTCATCACAAACAGTCTTGTCACCTCTGAGACGTGTTTCCAACCAACTGTTGAAAGTCCTGATGTGTTCACATATAATCCAGTCGTCGCACTGCTCCGGGTGTTTGGAGCACAGGCTGTTCTTGTGTTCATCGACATACGGGTTCACCAAGGTAGAGTTCTGTAGAACTGTGTAGTGTGCTTGAGACCAAGAATATCCGTCCCTGCATATTATTGAGTCCCCTCCAAGCGTGCCTTTTCCAGTCAATCTCCCCTCATACTGCGATTTAGGGAGACCTATCTTCTTAAGGCCAGGAATGAAGTCAACACAAAACCCAATGACATCCTCTGTTTGATGGCCCATGGAGATGCTTCCTTCTGGCCTAGCATGGTTACGGACATATTTCTTTAGGACTCCCATGAAACTCTCAAAGGGGAACATATTGTGTAGAAATACGGGCCCAGAATGACAATCTCGTCGACTAGATGAACTAGGACGTGCGTCATGATATTGAAGAAGGATGGTGGGAACACCAGCTCGAAACTGACAAGACATTGCGCCACATCACTCCTTAGCCTTGGTACGATTTCTGGATCGATCACCTTCTGAGATATTGCATTGAGGAATGCACATAGCTTCACAATGGCTAATCGGACGTTTTCCGGTAGAAGCCCCCTCAATGCAACCGACAGTAGTTGCGTCCTAATCACGTGGCAGTCATGAGACTTTAGGTTCTGAAACTTTTTCTCTGCCATATTTATTATTCCCTTTATATTCGACGTGAAGCCAGTCGGGACCTTCATACTAAGCAGGCATTCAAAGAAGATTTCCTTCTCTTCTTTGGTAAGAGCGTAGCTAGCAGGACCTTCGTACTGCTTTGGAGGCATGCCGTCTTTTTAGTGCGAACGTTGCAGGTCCTCCCGTGCCTCAGCTGTATCTTTTGTCTTCCCATACACACCCAAGAAGCCTAGCAGGTTCACGCAAAGGTTCTTCGTCACGTGCATCACGTCGATCGAAGAGCGGACCTCTAGGTCTTTCCAGTAGGGTAGGTCCCAAAATATAGATTTCTTCTTCCACATGGATGCGTGTCCCTCAGCGTCACTCAGAACAGCTAGTCCGCCGGGACCCTTTCCGAAGATTACGTGTAAATCATTGACCATAGCTTCTTCCGGTGATCTGCCTCGCCTTTGAAATTCTTGCCTTTCTTTCGGCATTGATGGTTGGTCGGAAGAAATCGACGATGGCCCAGGTACACATTCTTCCTGCAGCTTCCTAGGTATATACTTTCAGTGTCAGCTAAATAGTGCGTGCATGCGTGGTATCCCTTGTTTGTCTGTCCTGAAAGGTTACTGAGAGCGGGCCAATCATTGATGGTCACGAACAGCAATGCCTTTAGGTCAAATTCCTCCTGTTTGTGCTCATCCCACGTATGTACACCGTTTCCATTCCACAGCTGTAAAAGTTCTTCAACTAATGGCCTTAGATACACATCAATGTCGTTGCCGGGTTGCTTAGGGCCTTGGATGAGAAGTGGCATCATAATGAACTTCTGCTTCATGCACATCCAAGGAGGAAGGTTATACATACATAGAGTCACGGGCCAGGTGCTGTGATTGCTGCTCTGCTCCCCTAAAGGATTAATGCCATCTGCGCTTAAAGCAAACCATACATTCCTTGGGTCACTTGCAAACTCATCCCAGTACTTTCTCTCGATTTATCTCCACTGCGACCCGTCAGCGGGTGCTCTCAACTTCCTGTCTTTCTTACGGTCCTCACTGTGCCATCGCATCAACTTGGCATGCTCTCTGTTTCTGAACAAACGTTTCAACTGTGGTATTATAGGAGCATACCACATCACCTTTGCAGGAACTCTCTTCCTGGGGGGCTCGCCGTCAACATCACCAGGGTCATCTCGTCTGATCTTATACCATAATACACCGCATACCGGGCATGCGTTCGGATCCTTGTACGCGCTGCGGTACAGGATGCAGTCATTAGGGCATGCATGTATCTTCTGCACCTCCAATCCTAGAGGGCATACAACCTTCTTTGCTGCGTATGTACTGTCGGGCAATTCGTTATCCTTTGGAAGCTTCTTCTTCAAAAATTTCAGTAGCTTCTCAAATCCTTTGTCAGGCACAGCATTCTCTGCCTTCCACTGCAGCAATTCCAGTACGGTATCGAGCTTTGTGTTGCCATCTTCGCAATTGGGGTACAACCCTTTTTTGTGATCCTCTAACATGCGATCGAACTTCGGCTTCTCCTTTTGACTTTCGCATTGCGTCCTTGCATCGACAATGACCCGGCGGAGATCATCATCATCGGGCACATCGTCTGGTTCCTCTTGATCTTCAGCAGCTTCCCCCGTTGCAGCATCATTGGGCACATCATCTGGTTCCTCTTGATCTTCAGCAGCTTCCCCCGTTGCAGCATCACCGTATTCAGGGGCACATAGTTGTCATCGTCCTCTTCTTCTTCGCCGTCATCCATCATAACCCCTATTTCTCCGTGCCTCGTCCAAACATTATAGTGTGGCATGAAACCATTATAAAGCAGGTGGGTGTGAGGGATTTTCCGGTCTGAGTAAGACTTTGTATTCCCGCATTTAGGACATGGACAAACACATAAAACCATTCTGCTTGTTTGCCTCAGCCAATTTGAGAAAATCATGCACGCCCTTAATGTACTCGGAGGTGTGTCTATCACCGTACATCCATTGCCGGTTCATCTGCGTGCATTATATATAATTAAGTGTGTCAAAAACCATTACAGAAAATCATGAATATATAATTAAGTGACCAAATTAATAGAAGTTCATCATCACATTAAAACCAAAGTACATACATAGTTCTCATCTAACAACATAAAACTCTCCAGAGCATCTAAATTAATTAAACCATACATTGAAACTATGTAAAACATTTCAATGCGAAAACAAATGCGATCATAATCGCAACCAAGGTAGCAATTGATCCAACGGCATAATGATACCAAGCCTCGCTATGAATGACATATTTTCTAATCTTTCTAATCTTCAAGCGCATTGCATCCATCTTGATCTTGTGATCATCGACGACATCCGCAACATGCAACTCCAATATCATCTTCTCCTTCTCAATTTTTTTTATTTTTTCCTTTAAGAATTTTTTTTCTTCTTCAACTAAATTTAACCTCCCGACAATAGGGTCGGTTGGAATTTCCGGTTCACATACCTCCTAGATAAATAAAATATATGTCACGTTGGTTGGCATAATTTTCATAAACAATAAATGAAGCAATAGTTATAAAGATAATATATACCACATCCGAATCATAGACAGGACGAGGGCCGACGGGGGTGGATACCAAAACCATCGCACTATATAACAACAAGCAATAAAATAGTAAGAAAATTAGACAAGTATCTATCTAAAGCAAGAAATTTTTTTCCAGAAAGAAGATAAGAACAAGTGGCTCACCATGGTGGTGCCGGCGACGAGATCGGCGCGGGCGATCGACGACAGTGAAGACGGGGACGGGGCGTGACGGGCCGCTAGTATAAACCTAGACAAATCTCGGGAAAAATAGAGTTCGGAGGTCGTGCTTCGAGAGGAGAAAGCTTAACTAGTGTGGCTCGGGCATTTCATCGAACACCTCAAGTGCATAGGAGGTGAGCTAGAGCACCACAAAGCCCTCCCCTCCCCGGCCAAAGAAAAACAGAGCAGTGGAGTGCTCTGCTCGCGGGCGAGGGGTATATATAGGCACCTCAATGGTCCCGGTTCGTGGCATGAACCGGGACTAAAGGGTAGCCAGTTGTCCCGGTTCGAGCCATCAACCGGGACCAATGGTGATGGGCCAGGAGCCAGGCCCATTGGTCCCGGTTCGTCCTACCAACCGGGACCAAAAGGTCCAGACGAACCGGGACCAATGGCCCACGTGGCCCGGCCGGCCCTCTGGGCTCACGAACCGGGACTAATGCCCCCATGGGTGCCGGTTCTAGACTGAACCGGGACTAATGGGCTGACCCGGCCTGAACCAAAGCCCTCTTTTCTACTAGTGTGACAAGAAGATAAGCATGGTGGCCCACGATCCCAACAAGACCAAGGCGGTGCACATTGACTTGGCAAAAGGGATGTTCATTCATTGCTGATAGAATTATGAATATCCATCTTGCCTGAAAATAGGCTCGCTTGGATATTGGGTGGCATGTACCATTCATCTAGTCAGTTACACCCTCCGTAAAGAAATACAAAAGTATTTAGATCACTACTTTAATAATATAAACGCTCTTATATTTCTTTGCGCAGGGAGTACTAATCATAATTTCCCATGCATTGTCAATCGAGAATGTAATGCAGACTGACGGAATGTTCACATGTGTGATTGGTTCGGACAGTCGGTTAGTAAGAAGTGCCGATGCAATCAATTGAGAATGTTGAACAGAGGGGAAGGTGGAACTGAGACGAGATTAGGGTTCCCTCCCCGGGGACCACCCACACCAAGTCGTGGCAGGGCAATCCACTGTATGGTTGCGTTCGTCGTGGTATCTTGCTGCCACCTAAGGGCCTGCCCCGATTCTTGGCAGCATCAACAACGTAGATACATAGTCCTATGGAAAAAAAAGAAACATACTATCGGAGTTTCGATTGTAACTGATTCCACCTCTCATAACTAATTTGCTGCTTATACCCTAGAAGTGGCTATCAAACCCGCACGCACGCACAATGGCGCCATGGAAGCGCTGCCATTACAATAGGGTGTCGCTGGCAGCGATCGAGCGGACGCTACCGGCGGATCTCCTTCTTGAGTTCCTTGTACGATCGGACCCAGACAATCTCATGGGATGTGCCGCCACATATAAGCTTCTTCGCCATGATACCCTTGATCTCTCCTTCATCCGCCGTGTCACTCAACCGGGAGGCGTCATGCCTCCTTCTTTCCTTGCCTAACCAAGCGCAATAGGAACCACAATCTTCGTCCGCTGCTCTATGAGGTCTACCCTGCCATAACGCCTGATTCATGCTTCATGGGAAATAACCTCACGCCTTACCTGTTGTGTCGCGGCATTGACCTTCTTTGCAGCAACCAACCAGTGACGTCGCATGGTGCCCTCATCATCCTCCGTCGCCATAACACGAACAGAAGCTAGTTGTCTAAGTGCAATTCGAAATTTTGCATGTACAATCCCATGATTGATGACCGCACATATCTCTCGCATGCACCAGAGTTCTTCTCAAAATGCTGTTACACTAGCGGTTGGGGAGCCACCCTGTAGCTCCTCTTGACAGGAAGCTGTGCGCATGTTTTTATTTAAAAAATACGTAGATTCCTTGCCTCAGTCTAAAAAAACATCTAAAAAAACTCTCACCTTCATCTAAAAAATAAGTAAAAAGAAAAAAAATTATCACAACAGACTACCAGCAAATGCCACTTTGCATAACCCTACATTTAAAAAATACCAGAGGTCCTCATCTTCATCTAAAAAAATACATTTAAAAAATAATCCATACCTTAATCTAACAAAATTCCAAAGGATTTCTCACCACGGCCAACCAGCTTGCTCCACGTGGCATAGCTGGTTGGCCGCCCTTCACGCGCAGCTTAATGGTTTTAATTTTTGTTCTGCTCACCGCTAAGGACAGCATTGGCTTCCGATTCATGCTATTGGCCGCTGATTTGGGGCCATATGAAAACTGTGGACGCAGTATCATGGTGCACATCGCCAAATCATCCGAAGACAGCAGCACCAAGTGGAGACCTACTACTTCAAAATCCCGTTCGGGTAATTTTTTTGACCCACGTGATGCCTATGTCCTCCATGACTGCATCATCCATTGGCTACTCTGGAATAGTGAAATAATCCTCACATATAACGTCAACACGGAATATATGGGCACGATGAAGCCCCCGGCCATGGACATCGGAGAAAGAAATCGACGTCCCGGTACATCGCCGTTACAGCCCAAGAAGGTAATAACAGACAATTCTTTCGCTGCGCTACATTCCGTGATATTGATGTCAATTTCTAGATTTTTCTAGCATTTTTATTGTACAATTTTTTCTCTATTGTTTTCGTGTTTTTACTTGCAATATTGTTTTCATGAATTTTATTTTTCTGTAAGTGCTTTGTGGTAGTCTCAAGAATTAAAAAAATTGATGGAAATTTTTTAGATGGGTTTTCTCTATTGCTTTCGTGTTTTTAGTGGAACTAGCAAAGTGGCCCACTCGTGCGCGCGCTAGAATTTTATAATGTTCAATGATGAGAACAGATTATTTGACTTGTTCAGAAAAACTAAAACAAAGTGTGATGACATTTGAAATATAATACTTCTGCGAACATAGTTTTTTCTTAGGTATGTTCAAATTTTTATTGATATATAGATATATGTGTTATGCAGTTAATTTACATGCCAATTATTGATACCATACTAACATTTCTTATGACCAGTCGCATCACATAAATTATATTTGTGTTATTTCTCTAGCATTTTATCATGTTGATCTGTTATTTTTGTATAGATAGTAATTTTATAGCTCTCCATTTTTTCATGTAGGCATTTGTAAGTTTGCTATCGATGTGTTCCTGCAAAAAAAATTGCTATTCATGTTCCTAATTGACATGTTAATTTTAATTTAATGTTTTTTTATTGTAAGTGTTTTCCAGTTTGGTATATAAAGTTAGAGTGTATTTAAATTTTATACATATCCATTAAAACTATCGTGTTAGATTTTTTCTTTGACGTGTAGTAAGCAGAACCAATGTTAGCTTTGCTGGACTCCAATGTATATTTATAGAAGACGGCAACAGCAAAGGCATGCCCCATGGGAAGGAATTGTGGAATGACGGTGAAGACACATGGTCACTCGGAGGAGCGGCTCGATCGATCTCACTAGTGGCACCATCACCCGGGCAAGTTGCCGCAAAACTATAGAGACGATGGCTGGCTGGCGCAGAGGATATGGAAGAGACATGGGTGTGATGTTCTTAACCTTGGTGCTACGGATTTGTTTTGGGGCATTCTTTCGATTGTGCACATTATGTAGCCTGCGTGTGATGGTGGATAGGATTTCTCACGTTGGTTGGTCAAGATTTATTAATGCAAATTATCTTTGAAAATCAGCGGTTAGATGTCAGGACTTATTAAGTATTTTTTTAACTTTTTTGGTGGGCCCTTGATGTATTCTTAATACTCCTATATAATAGGTACGTATCAAGTAACTTAGTGTCCACCTTTTAGTTTTCATGAAATTTCGGCATACCAGAAGTTATGTACTTCCTTATTTTTCTTTGTCTATTTTTTGGCACACGAGAAATTTACTTATTCATGAAATTTTGGCATACCAGAAGTTATGTACTTCTAAGAAATTTTATTTATTACTACATTCTATTTTATGTTTTTAGGTTTGCTATCAACTTTCATTTAGGATGTTTCTCGCGTAGAGTATCAATGCGCGCACATCCTTGCATTCGTAATTAGATGAATGGTTCTGAAACACATGTAAGAGATACAACTTGTGCTTGTCTTAGATTCAGAAAATGTTGCGTGCGACGTGAAAATATAGAACAAAATGATATGTCTATCATATTCACACGTGCAAGTGGTTAAGTTGATTTGAGGTTTTATCGGAGCATACATATGTTTGCTGCACTAAATGGTTTGCAACTTTAGATGATCCTCAACATACCCGGAGTATGGATGATCGCTACTTCTGATCGGAGAAAGCATGGAAGAATTATTGCTCAAAATTGCTTGGTGCAACGATGATACCAACATAAATCTATGTAGGGATGATTGATCCATCCGTCCATGGATGTAATATGACACATGTGGCCTAGAATAATGGGTAAGAGTCAAGGACGAAATATTCCCGACCTATTGCAATGGTGGATAAATTTACCAATTAGATCTTTGTTTGGTCGCTTGGTTCCACATTGGTGGAAGAGATGCTGGAGCGCTCGATAGGAAATATATCAGGAGGAACTATAGCGTAACAACATGCCAGAGCACTCGATCGAGTTACTGTTTTTTTTTTCATGCGTCCATATGTCTCCCTATGCTTGTACAACCTGTAGCATCGCTTGTTAGTTGCAACATGACCAGAGCACTCCATTGAAGTAAGAATGCATGTAGCATATAGACAGGCATTAGTCCAAAATAGGGTAGCACACTGTCTTGACAATTATTCTTGTACAACATGTAGCACCTCTTGTTAGTTGCAACATGGTCCAAATTTTATTTCTAATCTTGTATTGGCCGATATAACCCTATGGACATTGAATAAACCTCCCTATTTACTGCAAAAAATTAGTCCACATCCTGTCTAGTGGCAATGCATGTATATTTTTTGTTTATGCATCGTCAAGCTTTGATTGTTTAAGAAAAGTCCTATGCATGCACGTCACCATGTAGGTTTTATATATTTTTCCTGAAGAAAGTACTACTGTTATGTACGCAAGCATGGTCACGCTATATTTTTCTCTCTCTTTGAGACGAAGTGCTCTTAGATCTAATCCATTGATTCCGTACTCTATGTTATGGGTCCACCAAATCAATAACCAGATGTCTCTAATAATTTCTAGCTTATTTATATTTTTTCTGATTAACCCGTCAAGCACTTTTTATATATAATAGATATTGTTTCTTAATTTTCCATTTTGTTATAAGCATAATAGTTTCTCATTTTGCCTTTAAAAAAAATTGCAATGGGAATCGTTTGGGCCAGCAGGGCTAGCAAAAGGCTCAGTTGACATGAGATTCGGTGGATAGTTTGGGCTAGAAGGACATCACATTGAACGAAACCGTTTGTTGGCACTTCCCTGCTACATCGAACAATTCGTTCGGATTGCTCACCTCCCAGCCTGAACGTTCTGCACATATCGACATCCAAATTGTAATCCACAGTTTTTGCCTCTTGATGTATATAGTAAAAATACCATACAATTTTTTATACACATTTTCTTGCAACCATCTACACATGCAGAAATTTTTCTTCTGTGTTATTTTCATGAAAGAAAGATCTTTTTGAACTATGGCAAATTTTGCTTACAAAGTATTTTGGTTTGAACCATTGGGATATTTTTAGTAGTATCTCGTTTTCAATCTATCGAACACGACAGGTTTATCTTTCATTTTAGTTTTCGGACATTTGCAAAACATAGCATGGCAAAATCTAGAATTTATTAGACACATCCATTAATGCTTTTAAGTGATAGGAAAAAACTGGGCGAAACTGGGCTTTATTGATTCTTCTATTTAGACACAACAAAAAGGCAGAGGGTGTTCGGGCTGAGGTTTTTCCTACCGAACGATTTCGTTCGATGGATGCAATCCCCTACAACAAACAATTCGTTCAATCTGGGGAGCTCCCAGGCCAAACGTTCGGGAGACATTGGGATCCTACATATTTGCCAAAGAAAAGAAAATAGAGAAAACATACATGCATACTAATGTATACGAGTTCAAGAACTCCCTCTGTAAACTAAAAGATCTTATATTAGTTTACACGAGTTCAAGAACTCCCTCTGTAAACTAAAAGATCTTATATTAGTTTACAGAGGAAGTACTAGTGATCCATACTACCATGATCTATAAGAGAAATCAACTTTCGATGTTGCAAGGGCTTGTCAACAGGCGAACCAACCTGTGGTTGGATGTTTAACTAAATAGTGGTAACCCATCAGGGTTCAAGTCCGGATGCTCGCATTTATTTCAGGATTTTCAACGATGCTCGTTCAGTGGGAGGAGACATTTTCACCGACTCCAACGTGCCTTTGGTCAGGCGATGATCGTTCAGGGGAGAAGACGTTCTCGTCGACTACAAGATGCATTTGGTTACTTCGTCAATCTCAATGATATGCCGGCTCAGTCTCTGGAAGATCCTTATAAAGATACGGTGTGCGTGTCTGTATTCATAGGGATGAGTGTATGGGCGTATATAAGAGGGCTTGCATCTGTACTGTGTTAAAAAAAGGGCTTGCTCAGTAGATGATGAGACCGGCCCACCCATAGGTTGTGGTTTGTCACGAACATGCATGCATCTAAATAACGATCACTACACCGGATTTTGTCACGTTCGCCAGGGGCGGAGCAACCACTGTAGCGTAGGGTGCAGCTGAATCCAATAGAATTTGTCGGCTACGTGCATATAGGTAGGTCCTTATTAGGCCTGAATCGTGTGAAAAAATTTGGCTGACCCATCAAATAAGTGGTGCAACGTGGATAGACTAAAATGGCCGGAAAGGAAATAAACAAACCCTAAATGCTTATTAGCCCAGCTGCACTAGTTGGAGAATATGGGCGCACCCTGCTTCTAGCATCCGATCCGGATCGATGGTCCACATGCGGTGCCAACAGTGTGAAGAACTGAGCAAGTGCCTACTTGTAATTTCTTTGTTTTCCTGGACTTTTCTGTAAGAATCTTAGTGTAATGCAATTCAGTCCTTCTGCGCAAAAAAAAAAAGTTTCGGTGCTAGGGTATAGGTTTAGTGCCTTGATCATTGAAAAGGATATAACTTCTATAATTTGGAGAGCAGCGAAGGAGCGGACGAGCTCGCGTGCTCCCTCTACGCCTACCAATAGAACTAGGACGCATCGACCCTGTATTGAATGCGATCGTATAGGTCAGGGGAGGGTACGTAGCATGGACCAGTCGTATACGGTGACTCCGCCGTTAGGTACGATGATGATGTCGTGACGGAAAATGGTACACTGTTTCGATGGTACAGGACGCGCGCGCCTGCCAGTAAGCCAGGCCGCGTCACCCGCGCAGAATTAAAAGCGGGCGAAGAAGGATGAGTAGGCGGCAACCGACGGCCTCGATGTGCTGGATCCCCAGCCGACGAAGGGCTGGGGTTTGAGCGCCGCCTACGGGACAACCTTGATGCGCGGATGAAGCACCGGGATGACCCGCCCCGGTTCGTCGACTCAGAGGCTAAGAGCTCGCCCTCCACCGAGAAGGACCAGCTCCGCCTCCTCACCGGTGATACGTCTCCAACGTATCTATAATTTTTTATTGTTCCATACTATTATATTATCTGTTTTGGATATTTAATAGGCATTAATATGTTATTTTATATTATTTTTGGGACTAACCTATTAACCGAGGGCCCGGTGCCAGTCTCTGTTTTTTTGGCTATTTTAGAGTTTTGCAGAAAAAAAATAACAAACGGAGTCCAAACGAAGTGGAACCTTCGCGATGATCTATCTTGGACCGAAAGCAAACCAGAAGACTTGGAGATGAAGTCGGAGACACAACGAGGAAGCCACGAGGCAGGAGGGCGCGCCCATGGAGTAGGTCGCGCCCCCACCCTCGTGGGCCCCTCGTAGCTCCCCTGATCTAGTTCCTTCGCCTATATATACTCTTATATCCTGAAAACATCCAGTAGAGCCACAAAACCACTTTTCCACCGCCACAACCTTCTGTACTCGTGAGATCCCATCTAGGGACCTTTTCCGGCGTCCTGCCAGAGGGGGATTCAATCACGGAGGGCTTCTACATCAACACCATTACCTCTCCGATGAAGCGTGAGTAGTTTACCACAGAGCTTCGGGTCCATAGTTATTAGCTCATTTGCTTCTTCTCTCTTTCTTTGATTCTCAATACCATGTTTTCCTCGATGTTCTTGGAGATCTATTCGATGTAATACTCTTTTGTGGTGTGTTTTCCGAGATCCGATGAATTGTGGATTTATGATTAAGATCATATATGAATATTATTTGGTTCTTCTCTGAATTCTTATATGCATAATTTGATATCTTTGCAAGTCTATTGTAATTATCTGTTTAGTTTGGCCTACTAGAATGATCTTTCTTGCAATGGAAGAAGTGCTTAGCTTTGGGTTCAATCTTACGGTGTCCTTTCCCAGTGACAGTAGGGGCTGCAAGGAACATATTGTATTGTTTCCATCGAGGATAACAAGATGGCGTTTTTGTTGGGGAACGTAGCAGAAATTCAAAATTTTCCTACGTGTCACCAAGATCTATCTATGGAGAAACTAGCAACGAGGGGAAGGAGAGTGCATCTACATACCCTTGTAGATCGCTACGCGGAAGCGTTCATGAGAACGGGGTTGAAGGAGTCGTACTCGTCGTGATCCAAATCACCGGAGATCCTAGTGCCGAACGGACGGCACCTCCGCGTTCAACACACGTACAGCCCGGTGACGTCTCCCACGCCTTGATCCAGCAAGGAGAGAGGGAGAGGTTGAGGAAGACACCATCCAACAGCAGCACAACGGCGTGGTGATGATGGAGGAGCGTGGCAATCTTGCAGGGATTCGCCAAGCATCACAAGATATGAGGAGGAGGAAGAAGAGAGGCAGGGCTGCACCAAGAGAGATGGAATTGTGTGTCTTGGGCAGCCCCTTGGCCTCATATATATAGGGGAAGGGGAGGGCTGCGCCCCCATCTAGGGTTTCCACCCCCAAGGGGTGCGGCCAGCCCTAGATGGGACTTGGGGGGCGGCCAAGAGGGGGAGGAGTGCCTCCCAAGTCAAGTGGAGGCCCTCCCCCTTAGGGTTTCCCCCCTCCCATGCGCATGGGCCTTGGGGGGGCTGGTGCCCCTGGCCCATTAAGGCTAGCCCCCCTACAGCCCATGCTACTGTATTGGACGTGGTGGAACAATTTCCGGACCTCCGGACCCCTCCGGAATCCTCCGGAACCTTCTGGAAGCTTCCCGGTACAATACCGAAAAAACCCGAACTTTTTCCGGAACCCGAACAACAACTTTCCATATATAAATCTTTACCTCCGGACCATTCCGGAACTCCTCGTGACGTCCGGGATCTCATCCGGGACTCCGAATAACATTCGGTAACCACATACAAACTTCCTTTATAACCCTAGCGTCATCGAACCTTAAGTGTGTAGACCCTACGGGTTCGGGAGCCATGCAGACATGACCGAGACGTTCTCCGGTCAATAACCAACAGCGGGATCTGGATACCCATGTTGGCTCCCACATGTTCCACGATGATCTCATCGGATGAACCACGATGTCAAGGACTCAATC
>LR880972.1:1003445081-1003461708 GCA_904067115.1 Aegilops sharonensis | reverse complement strand
ATGGGGTTTTCATCATATTGCTTGGTTAATTCCTCTACATCATGTCATCTTGCTTAATGCGTTACTCCGTTCTTTATGAACTTAATACTCTAGATGCATGCTGGATAGCGGTCGATGTGTCGAGTAATAGTAGTAGATGCAGGCAGGAGTCGGTGTAGTTGACACGGACGTGATGCCTATGTTCATGATCATTTACTTAGATATCATCATAACTATGCACTTTTCTATCAATTGCTCGGCAGTAATTTGTTCACCCACCGTAATATTTGCTATCTTGAGAGAAGCCACTAGTGAAACCTATGCCCCCGGTCTCTTTTCCATATTATTAAATCTCGTTTACATCTTGCTAGTTTTCGATCTACTATTTTGCAATCATTAGCTTCCAATCTATAGACCAAAAATACCAAAAATATTTACTTTACAATTTATCTATCTCTATCAGCTCTCACTTTTGCAAGTGATCGTGAAGGGATTGACAACCCCTTTATCGCGTTGGGTGCAAGTTGTTGATTGTTTGTGCAGGTATTCGGTGACTTGTGCGTTGTCTCCTACTGGATTGATACTTTGGTTCTCAAAACTGAGGGAAATACTTATGCTACTTTGCTGCATCACACTTTCCTCTTCAAGGGAAAACCAACGCAAGCTCAAGAGGTAGCAACCGACAGGCCCGAGGGCTTCCCTGACCTCATCCGGCTCCGTCTTGCTTCGTCCCTCTCCAGCATTGTCATCCTGCCGTATCTCAGCAGCCTTCCGAGCGGTAAGGATATGGAACTCCATGGAATAACCTTCGCCGGCAGACAAGGTACTTTCTCTTCTCCTCTCCTCGTCGCTCTCACATCATTTTCTTGGTGTCGATTGAAATTTGAAGTGTGGTAGCATTGTCAACATGGTTGCATATTCTCGTTTCTCTCTATTTAGGTTCAGTCCAGTTCAATTAGGTTCAGGTTCACCTTACCGGCATGCCAACATGGAGGTCTGACGGGAGATGGCATCTGAAGCATAGTAGTACTATACGCTACCTCTCTGTATCTACCTTGGCCATGTTCCAAAGATGTTTTGTAGCGGTCAACGTCGTTGATGAGCAATTTTTTGGGTCTATAACATGGCAAGTTTGAAAGAACTTTCTACTGGTCACATAGCAAATTCAGAACATTATGTTTCAGTTTTCACAGCACATGGCAAATTTTATGAAAAACTGTAATTGTCACACAAAAATTTTATGAATTTGTTTTCTAAATCATGGCAATTCTTGAAAAAATTTATAGTTGTCCCATGGCAATTCTTGAAATAAATTTTGTTTTCTAAATTATAGCAATTTTTGAAACAATTAGTATACATCTATGCCACCTTAACATATATCGTCATTCTCTTGCATGGCAAATGCAGATATTCGTTTTTTTGGCAAATGCAAAAAAAAAGTATTTATCATGGAATTTTTATTGTAGCCATGGCAATTTTTCTATTTATTGTTTTTACCATGGAATTTTGGGATACATATGCTGGCAATTATTGAAAATGTTGCAAACTTCTCTTCTGTAGCATGGCAAATTCCTGGTTCCTAGTTTCTATAGAACAAAATTTGCCAAGTTTCTGGAGAACGAAATTCCTAAAAAAAGTGCGCCCATGGCAAAATCCTAAATTGTCATCATTCTAAGAGAACAAAGTCTTTTTAATTTGCAATTATGTGCACTGTTTTTAAGAGCATGTTGACACGCATTTGTGGACGCATCGTGGCAAATTTGATACACAATTATCATGCTTTGTTTTTTCTCAACGTCATGGCAAGTGGTGTCATGGTAATGTTTACACACATTTGCCATTTTTACCGCGTTGTGATTTTTTTGGCTTTGACTAGTTATGACATTTTATTCGTCTCCGACTATGTACATGCCATGTCATTTTACTTGTTTTTTAGCTATAATCTCGACAATTTTTCAAAAAAAGAAGCTATAATCTTGACATGGATTTTTTTTCTGGCTTTTGTTTTTCCCAAGGGCAGTTTAAGTTTTGTACTACATCCATATAATAGCCATGGAAAACTTTAATGTGTTTTTCCATGACACCTTAAGTAGTGTTCTACATCTATATAATGCTGGAACAATTTGAGATCATATTTGCCATGCCACCTTATGTTTTGTAATACATATATAGACATGTCATGGCAAAATTGAAGATCATATTTGCCATGCCACCTTAAGTTTGTAATACATATATAGACATGTCTTGGCAAACTTTTTAAAAATGTTACTGCTATGGAATCTTAATTTGCATTAGATTTATGTTCATTACATGGCAATTTTTGACTTGCCTTTTAGCTATAAACTAGCCATGGCAAACTTTCTAATGTTTTTGCCATGAGTAGTTTAAAATTAATACTAAATTTCAATAACTACACTTATAGCAAATTTATTGTATTTGACCATGAAAAAAATATTGTATTCACCATGGCATTTTTACTCATGGCTACCGTCGGAAATTCTTTTTTTTAACTAAGCATGTCAAATTTATTGTACAAAATCTTCAAATTTTTCCATGTCATTAATCTCCATCATTTTAGAAAACATAGGGAAGTGAAATATGTCATGACATGAAAAGAGCATAACATAAAAATTTGGAATTGCCTTGGTCCACTATCTGCCAGCAAAGTCATACAAAAGAATTTTTTGCTATGGTGTAAAAATAGTAGGGGTATTTTAAGAATTTTCCATGTAAGCAAATAGTGATACATAATTCTAAAATTTTCCATGTGAGTATTAGAGAAGTCATTGTTAAAAACCAAAATGTTCTGAACTTGAAATTATAAGTACAATGGGCTCGTCGGTCATTCCGGTCACGCTAGAGGGTCCTGTCACACATTACAATTTTTGTATAATGTTTATGGCACCTTCTCCTCTGTTTATAGCATGTCAGTTTTACTTTTAAGAGCATGCCAATTTTTATTATCTAGGTCATCTGTAGTAGCTAGGTGCGTCAGGGTAGAACAGCCTGGTGTTTCTGTTCCAATCTTGATCATCTCTGCCTGGACGCCTAAGGCAGCTTCATTGGTTTCATGTGCACCTGTGTGCATATCCATCAATTTTATATGTTCACTTAGGGCATCTCGAACACGGACTCTCAAACTACCCGCATAGGTCGGTCCGGATGTGTGTTGCTATTTAGCGCGGGCATGTATCAGTCCGCTCGGTGAAACGAACACACTTTTTCACATAAACTGGAGACAAACTGGGTGGTTGCGGGTGTCCGGACCACTGCCATGTCCGCTTCTAACTGCCCAGCCACCCAAAACCCTCTTCCCTTGCCCCCGTGCTTTTTCGCCCGGCGTTAGCTGCCCACATTCATGCCGCTATGAGCAGTCGCTCCGCATTGACGCCGCCGCAAAATGGGCACTAGCTCTCACTGGCGTCAGCATTGAAGCGCTCGCCGGCCGAGAGAGTGTTGCTCGCTCGCTGCAAGCCGACGCATGGTTCAGCAAGCTGCCGCTCCAATCTAGCTTGCGGAGGAGCACGATGGCACAAGCAAAGATGTTGTCGTGGACGAGGTAGTGTCGTTCCGCTCCTGCCGCGCTATCTGCTGTTAACGTGCGTGGAACTGTGCCCTGCCAGCGGAGGAAGAAGTCAGCGTCGTGGAGATCAATGAGGTGACCAGCACGTCTGCGGCCACCGCCGACGGCGAGGAAAAGTAGATCATGGGAGGCCACCACCACTTGGGTCCCACGAAGGCCACCGCTAGCTCGTCGCCGGCGTGCACAACAGGGGTCTTACCCTCTACGCAGGCCATCGTCATAACCCACCCCCAAAACCAACCAGGACCAGTGCTTCACGGAACCAGAGGCTATTCATCCCCTCTCACTGAAGCATATCCCTCAGGGCATCCAGCAGTCCAACGAGTAGGCTGCCGGGCATGGGGAAGACATGTTAGCCGAGGGGCTGCAGAGGGGGTGGGGCTTCATATTTCAAGGCTCATGGCCCGCCCGGGATGGGAAACGGGCGTCGACGATCATTTTAGTCTAGGTTTAGAGTACGGCCTAGTAGAAAAATGTATAAATGTAAAGAATTTGCTCCGGTTGAGATGAAAAGCATTCGGTTTTATGTAAAAAAAAATTCAATTTGTTTGCGTTTGAATCACACTTGTTCATTTTCATTGAATTTAGTTTGAAATGTAACTGGACCTATGTGGCTATCTTTGGATGGCTGGCTCCCGCATTCATATCTATGAATTGGTCCCTATCCGCGGACGGATGTCGCAGCAAATTTACGGGTCTGTGCAGCGTTGGGGATGCACTTACTACCGCTTCATGCAAAAGGTGATGTAGCTAATCTCGTGATAAGTTGCATGTGCTGTATAGGGCGGGGACCCGATGTTGTTTCCTATTTCCATGTACCTGTTAATTTGCATTTACATGGCCTATCAGATGCCGCCTTCACATGGCCTATCCGCTACCTGCCGTTTGGAGTATCAGGTGTGAACTCATCCGAAAGTACATGTCGATCGGTCCAGGACTTCCCGTGAAACACTCGTCCGTTAATCTTGTGGGCCCGTCCTACCTGCAATGTCCACTACCCATCCGTACACAATGTATACATCTGAAAGTACCTGACGCGGCCCATATCCCGATGGGAATGAGTGCGTAGCGATTCCAGGAGCGCGTGAGCTCGTCCGCTCCTATGGATTTCCGCTATAATTTGATCATACCTTTTTAACATGGTGGACCTTTCTTTTGACCACAATGTCCAGCAGCAACGCCCGGGTAATCCTGCATTCTTTTATGATGCTGATGCTATTAGACTATTGAGGGCGCCAAACATATGTATATTGAATATTCTTTTTCCGAAGAAGTATAGATGCAGTCCAATCAGGATTACCTGAGAATCAAGTCCGTTGTAGCAAACACTACGCTGTAACAAGCTAACAAGGAAGGGCTCCTCCAAAGTGTTAGTAGTAATCTTGATTAGACTAGTAGTTAGTTGCATGCATAGGTTAGTGCAGCAGGGCCGTTGTGATCTGTTGGACGTTGGCCGCGTCGTGCGCGTAGGAGCGCGCTGTGCGTGCGGCAGAGCGTGCAGATCGTGAGCGAGCTGGTAAGTGCATGCGTGCGTGGGATAGTGGCCAAGGTGGGCAGCGTCGTGTGTGTGCACCTGTGCTGTGCTAGCCCGGGTATAAATCCCACCGTGTACAGCTGATCGAGGTGTCTGGGTAGAGCCGTGATGTAAACTGTGAACACAAAGAAAGGATTGGGGCGTTCGTGCGCCGGCCCGGGAAAATTTCTTGTGTCCTGTGTCCATCTTCTTCTGCAACCTCCGTCCGCGAGCTGAGAGAGAAAGAGAGCGGCAATAACAATTGGTATCAGAGCGACCAGGTTCGAGGGACGGCCGTGGCGCGCGATGGCATCCGCGGCGTGCGCGGCCGACATGGGGGCATCAGCTGCGGTGCGCGGCGAGCGCGTGGCGACCGCGACGCGCGGCGAGTCCGCGGCTGTGTGGTGTGATGTCGTGCGCGCGTAGAGCATGGTGGTCGCGGAGACAAGGAAGTCGCGGAGGACCTGCGTGGTGGCGCAGCGATCACGGCGGCTCGGCGCGACAACCGTGGAGGCGCGTGGCACGGAGCCGCGGCGCTCGTGTCGGATGCGTCAGGCGCGTGTATGGGCGCGCGACGGGCGTGTCAGGCGCGGCCGGACCGTGGTGTAGGGTGGTCATTGGCGAGGGGGGGTGTGCGCGTTGAGCTGGTCCATCGCGGGCTCGCCGCGCCCAGACGTGTGCGTGCATGTCGGAGGGGGCACGATCAGAACGGGCGGGACGGGCGTTCGACGTGGGCTGGGATGTGGGTGCGTGCCCGGCGCGTCCCTGGGTATAAAACCCCCATGTATGTTGTAATGCCCGGAGTCGAGCTCGAGCTCGAGGGAATCAAGGCCGTTGGTGCGCCGGAAAGATGGTGGCTGCGACGGCGTGTGGCGCTGTCCCATGATCACGAGTTCAAGATTAGAAGGGAGAATGTTAGTAGTAATCTTTATTAGACTAGTTGTTAGTTGCATGCATAGGTTAGTGCAGCAGGGCCTTTGTGATCTGTTGAACGTTGGCCGCGTCGTGCGCGTAGGAGCGCGCTGTGCGTGCGGCAAAGCGTGCAGATCGTGAGCGAGCTGGTGAGTGTATGCATGCGTGGGATAGTGGCCAAGGTGTTTAGCGTCGTGTTTTTTATATGTGACTTCCAACATGGCTTTGCATCTTTGCTAGTACATGTATGCACCTGAACCAGTTTAACACTTGAGTTACAGAAAAAGCAAATATACAGGTAAATCGAGCAGTTATTCCTCTATGAAAAATAAGACTGACAACGGAAATACAAAATACATAGTTCTTACTTGCGTATTGGTAGTTTTGTGGAACAACCAGGTTGCTATTTGCTAGTACATGTATGCACTTGAATGACCAGCTTGCTATTTGCTAGTACATGTATGCACCTGAACCAGTTTGCTAGAACGCACTAGTAGAAAAGGGGGCAATGGTCCAGACTGGATCAGCCCATTAGTCCCGGTTCAATCCAGAACCGGGACCAATGGAGGCATTGGACCCGGTTCGTTAGAACCGGGGGCCGGCCGGGCCACGTGGGCCATTGATCCCGGTTCGTCTGGACCTTTTGGTCCCGGTTGGTGGGACGAACCGGGACCAATGTGCCTTGCTCCTGGCCCACCACCATTGGTCCCGGTTGGTGGCCTGAACCGGGACCAAAGGCTTTCCTTTAGTCCCGGTTCTTGCCACGAACCGGGACCAATTAATTGCCTATATATATCCCTCGCCCGCGAGCAGAGCACTCTCACTGCTCTGTTTTTCGTGGCCGGCGGGGAGAGAGTTTTGTGGTGCTCTAGCTCACCTCCTATGCACACGAGGTGTTCGATGGAATGCCCGAGCCACACTACTTAAGCTTTCTCCTCTCCAAGCTCGACCTCCAAACTCCATTTTTCTCAATATTTGTCTAGGTTTAGCGGTCCGTCACGTCCCGTCCCCGTCTTCACCGCCGTCGATCGCCTGCACCGATCTGTGCGTGCGGCAGAGCGTGCAGATCGTGAGCGAGCTGGTGAGTGCATGCATGAGTGGGATAGTGGCCAAGGTGTTTAGCGTCGTGTTTTTTATATGTGACTTCCAACATGGCTGTGCATCTTTGCTAGTACATGTATGCACCTGAACCAGTTTAACACTTGAGTTACATAAAAAGCAAATATACTGGTAAATCGAGCAGTTATTCTTGTATGAAAAGTAAGACTGACAACAGAAATACACAATACATAGTTCTTACTTGCGTATTGGTAGTTTTGCAGGTTGCTATTTGCTAGTACATGTATGCACTTGAACGACCAGGTTGCTATTTGCTAGTACATGTATGCACCTGAACCAGTTTGCTAGAACGACCAACTTAGTAGATTACTAGATTGCTGATTTATTTTTCCTGATCTTGTATCACAGATGAAGAAGAAGGGTGTTAGCATTGTTGCATTGTGGGAAAGATCTTCCAAGGCAAAATAAAATTAATTCGACATCTACACCAAATCCTCCTGATGTTGAAGTTGAGAGCAGTATCATTCCTCCTACTATTGAGAGCAATATGCAACTGGCACTTGTGCAAGCACATGAACCTGATGATGGACACATAGAACCTGAAAGTGCAACTGGCTCCCCAACCCCAATTGTAGAAGATGATGAAGCAAATGATGAAGTTCAGTTTGAAGTAGATTTGGAAGCACTTGAGTCTGATCCCGGGAAACGGATCCCCATCTCTAGGTACAATGTCAGTGACCAGGATAAAGTTAGAAGGAGATACATTGAGTTGCGGGCATGTCAACCAAAGAATCATAATTTTGAGTATAGAGATATAAGTGNCAACTGGCACTTGTGCAAGCACATGAACCTGATGATGGACACATAGAACCTGAAAGTGCAACTGGCTCCCCAACCCCAATTGTAGAAGATGATGAAGCAAATGATGAAGTTCAGTTTGAAGTAGATTTGGAAGCACTTGAGTCTGATCCCGGGAAACGGATCCCCATCTCTAGGTACAATGTCAGTGACCAGGATAAAGTTAGAAGGAGATACATTGAGTTGCGGGCATGTCAACCAAAGAATCATAATTTTGAGTATAGAGATATAAGTGGATTACAGTGTCGCTTTTCTCCTTCTTGGTTTAAGGATTACAAGTGGCTTGAGTATAGTGAGGACAAAGAAGCCGCTTTCTACTTCGTTTGCTATTTGTTCAAGGATAAAACAAGATGTCCCGGTGGAGATGCTTTTGGGAAGAAGGGATTTAGTAACTGGAACATGAAGTCGAGATTGAAGAAACATGAAGGTGAGGTTTGTAGTGCTCATGTTGATGCTCAAGAGAAGTATGATAGGTTCACTACACCACAAACATCAATTCGGGAGTCTATTGCTTCAAACACCTCACAATACAAGGCTTTGTATAAACAACGTTTGACATGGACACTCAAGTGTGTGAGATTTCTNACTTCGTTTGCTATTTGTTCAAGGATAAAACAAGATGTCCCGGTGGAGATGCTTTTGGGAAGAAGGGATTTAGTAACTGGAACATGAAGTCGAGATTGAAGAAACATGAAGGTGAGGTTTGTAGTGCTCATGTTGATGCTCAAGAGAAGTATGATAGGTTCACTACACCACAAACATCAATTCGGGAGTCTATTGCTTCAAACACCTCACAATACAAGGCTTTGTATAAACAACGTTTGACATGGACACTCAAGTGTGTGAGATTTCTGTTGCGCCAAGGCTTGGCATTTAGAGGACATGATGAAAGTGAAGAATCACTAAATAAAGGAAATTTCCTTGAGCTTCTAAATTGCCTAGCAGGAAATTTTGAAGAGGTTGACAGGGTTGTTCTCAAGAATGCTCCACGGAACTGCAGGATGACTCACCATGATATACAGCAAGAGGTGATAAAATGTTGTCACAAGAGACTACTAAACTAGTAATTGAGGAACTTGATGGTGATCATTTTGCAATACTTACAGATGAGTCTAGTGATGTTTATCAGAATGAACAGTTGGTTGTTTGCTTGCGTTATGTTGATAAGAAAGGAAGGGCGGTTGTAAGATTTCTTGGTCTTGCTCATGTTGAAGATACTACCTCGTTGACACTAAAAGCTGCAATTCAGAAAATGCTTATGGACTGCAATTTGACCTTTGCAATGGTTCGTGGGCAAGGATATGATGGAGCTAGTAACATGAGAGGTAATGCTAATGGCTTGAAAAACTGATTATGGATGACTCCCCTTCTGCCTACTATGTTCATTGTTTTGCCCATAAACTACAGTTAGCTCTTGTTGTTGTTGCTAAGGAGAGTGGTGATTGTACTTGGTTATTTCAGCAGCTTGCACAGTTGTTAAATGCTCTTGGCATGTCTTGTAAAAAGATGAGAATGCTTCGGATAGCTAAGGCTGAAGAACTCATTGATGCATTGGAATTGGAAGAAGTAGAAACAGGCAGTGGGCTGAATCACGAAATGGGTTTGGGAAGGCCATGTGATACACGTTGGAGCTCTCACTTCAAAACTATGAACCATGTCATCTCTATGTAGTCCTTCGCAAGATTGGAGATGAGTACCATGGTGCGGAGGCACAAAGCGGCTCTATCCATAGAGAAAATATTTCGATCATTTGAGTTTGTTTGCATGGCACACTTGATGCAAGAAATATTTGGATACATAGATGAGTTGTGTATAGCTTTGCAAAAGCAAGACGAAGATATTGTTCATGCTATTGAGCTTGTTGGTGACACAAAGTATTACTTGGAGGCTTTGAGGACCGATGCTGGATGGGATGATTTTCTCACAAAGGTCACATCTTTGTGTACAAAGCATATGATCAAAGTTGTTGATATGGAGGGTCCTTACTTTCCCATTGGCCGGCCTAGAAGGGGTTTATGTAATGATGCGAACAATTACCACCGCTTCAAGGTTGATATGTTTGTGGGTGTCATTGATAGGAAAGTCAGTGAGCTGAATGGCAGATTCGATGAGGTAAACACGGAGCTACTTTCTTGCATGGTAGCATTTCGTCCACTTCATCTATTTGCTGCTTATGACCAAGAGAAGTTGGTTAGGCTTGCTACAAAGTCTTATGCTTCTAATTTTACAAGTGATGAACTGGGAAGACTTCCATGGAAACTAAACATGTATGTTACTAATGTGCGTAGAGATGAAAGGTTTCAAAATCTGAAAAATCTGTGTCAGATTTCAGTTATGCTTGTTGAGACAAACAAGCATGAACAATATCATATTGTTTACAAGCTTCTTAAGTTGGTATTGATTCTGCCAGTAGCTACTGCTAGTGTTGAAAGGGTATTCTCTTCAATGAGCTATGTGTAGAATAAGCTAAGGAACAAAATGGGTGATGGATATTTGAACAATTGCTTGGTTACATTTGTTGAGAGAGAATTTTTCGATCAAGTGAAGGATGAAGATGTCATCAATCTCTTCCAAAGAGGCGACCATAAAGTTATATTGTAAGAAGGATATCATCACTTTAGCAATCAAAAGGTACTTATGTGTTCATCTTGTTATGGTCTGATACATTGAAATATTTCTATTGTTGTTATGCTAGTGTTGTTTTGTTCATATATTGCTAGTGTTGCTTTGTTTGGTTCATATACTACATTTAGAGCCAAAAACATTTTTGGATGAATACCCGGCCTTCATTTCCTGGTGCCGCCACTGCACCGGAGGCGATTGGCGCGCACAGCTCCAGCCCCAAGCACGCACCATGGTCGTCAATAACAAGTTGGGACTCACTCTTTTTAGTTTGATTTGATTTCTGCTCCCTCCCTATAATCATATTAGTTAATCCACTTTTTCAGCTTCTGAAATAGAAGAAAGAGAGAGGAATTTCCTTCCCTGGATCAATTTTTTCATCGATCCATCTGGTATATAGCTTTGATCTAGCCACATGGTATATATCCATAGCGGCAGCAACAAATTCGTCTGTCGTCCATCTATCTAGCTCCCAGTTTTCTGCGCATCTATTCAATTCCTTCTTACTAACCCCCCCCCCCCCCTCTTTTAATCCAGCGTAATTTGACGCGCATCACCATTCTCCTTGGTACTTCTTCCAGTACAACAGTTGAAAAGTAATGTATCCTTCCAAATTTATTCACATTTTGCCTTAAGCATGTACAAATGGAGTACACGAAGAAGCATCTGCTATCCACGCTACAGGGACTGAACCAACTTCAAAAAGTCGTTGTGCGATTCGAAGACAAGATCTATACTCAAGCAACAAATCAGGTAATTTGACCTATATCTTCGAGCACAGAAGACATTAGTAGTTATGGGGTTTTCTTTTAGTCAAACAGGTTTATGGACATATAATAGAGCTCCAATCGTTGTAGTACAAGATTTTTCACATCCTATTTTAGTAAATAGTTTTCCCTGGTTCTTCATGAAATCTTGGGTGACTTTTTTACTCCCCAGCTGACAAAGTTTTATGTGCCTAATTTTTTTAAGAAGATACTTTTATTTACCTACTATTGGGAACATATCCTGATTTTTCTCATGCTTGGGAACAAACACAAATTTCTGTGCTGCCGGGACTCAAACTGGGGCCATGAGTGTGCCAATGTCCACACTCAAACTATTTGGAGCACATCTCATTTATTTTAGCATTTTCACACTGAGTGTACATACAAAATCTATGTTAATAAGCTAATATGTTTTTATAGACATGTCCTTATCATTATGTTACATAAAGGATAGACCAAAATGCTGATCTTGATTTTGGTTATCACCGATCACATGTTGAATCATGTAGTGATGTACCTTGAGTGTCTAAAGTTGGTTACTCGTCCAATTCATGTTGCTATGCCATGTTTCCACGCATCTGAGTTTGTTATAGATAAAATAAAACTATCTACTTTTTACCCCGCAAAAAAATATCTTCATTTTAAAAGGATAGTACTACCCAAGCCCATGGAATATACAATGGTATACAATCATTTATCTTGGACAAAAAATGAAACAATACTCTACTCCCTCCTTCCCTCTTTTTAAACGGGCTTCATCTTAATTGCATCTACCCTAGTCTGGTAAAAAAAATCAAATGTATTTATGTGGTTACGGTGAACCATATGACTATCTCCATTTTGAATTTCTGTTTGTCTCGCTTATTTGTGGCAAACCTCACAACAGTCTACAATTCTTCATCATATTGCTTGACTTAGTAATGGTGAAAATTTTCTTATTTCATAAAGTTGGCGCGTACTGTCACTATTTGATTTTATGTTCAAATCTCTTATTTGAGGCAGTGTGCTCTGTTGCTTAGATTAAATTTTTTAATTTAAAGTTTAAAAGCTGAAGCGTCTTCACAATCGTGACAAAATGCAAATCACACAAGAACCGTTGGTTCCACTATTAGTAATTTGTTATAGAGCTTTATATACTCAGCCTGATTATTTGCGGAATATTTCTTTGAAAATGTTTATATGGAGATGAAGACAAAACAGGCTCTAGGAAATGCTCAAATGTTTTCAGATCAAAACAAAGCTCCTGAGGTACCATATAGAGTAAACTTAGTGCTGCACAATTTATCATCTTCGCTTGCATGCCAATTTCTTTATTGGACCCAGTGCCAAGATTATGTGATTTATTGGATTAAACCACCCTCAGTTTTTTCCAGCATAATTTATAATCTTCGTGTGTGCCATGGGTATGTAGTTAGGCTGGTTGTAATGGGAAGTATCATATATTAGTATCATGCATATGATACTAGTGTATATGATACTACCGCCATAATGAATAGTATCACAAGTTAGTATTGTAGGTTGTCTTATTAATTTACATGCATGACACAAAATAGTACAACATTTAATAAGATACGGTATCATGATATGATACCACATCCTTTCTTTCCTCATTTAATTTTGTGCCACATCATAAAAAATGTTTAGTTGGCATGCATGATACCGCTTATAATACTCCCTTCGGCGTTGGGACACTACTTGTACACGGTGTCGGTCTGCACGGTCAACCTGAATTCCAAGAGTGTGCGTCGGACTCATGTACATATGTACCTTGATTTATGGATAGACAGGGAGTACATGGCAAGAGACGTAGTAGTAGTTAGTAGAGTACATTTCATTCATGCAATGGTCTCAAACAACTATTTATTAAGTGGTTTTTCTTTACTTGTTCTCCACCCTGCTAGTACTTCATTAAGAAAAATAACTGCTGCGACGAGGACCTATTTGTTTTTATCCCACTTATATCCCAACCATATTCTTATTTTTGAAAAAAAGCATATTCTTAATGAGAAGGCAAGCTTCTAGAATGAAAAAACAAGCTGGCCATTCCTGCCTTGTACGTGACGTCCAAGGGACCACAACCCATGTGCCCATGTATCATGTTACTAATGTACAACGATCTGTCTACAGTAAATAGTGTTGGATTTCACTATAAATCAAACATTAGACTTTTTTACCATGGCAAATCGAAAATGTTTCAACCGACGATGAACCCTCTTTGCCACTCAGTGTGAAAATGAGCTGTGTGAGAGAAAAAAAGAATGTGAACACGATCGATTCTATGCAACACAAGCATTTTTTTGCGAGAAAACTTCTGGTCTATTCATATTCAATCATGGCAGTACAACGAATACTAGAAAAGCTTTGAAAAGAAGTTGTCTGCTAGGCGATTCATGGCCTTCTACGTTTAAAACAAAATAGTTGGCTAGCAGTTAGATTATCACCTTGTAACAGGCCATGTAAAAAGCAGCCAGCCTTTTCCATTTATGGCAAAAAAATAGTTCGACATGGGGATGGGGTAGAAAAAAGCATATTGGATGGAGGTGAGGTGATGGTGAGCTCTTGTAAATTGGAAGGAAGAATGAGAAACATATTTGATTTACCCAAACAAAGCTCTTTTCCATTTGCTATCAATTTTGTGATTCACCAAAAGTTACTTTATTTTGTACATAGCCATTATGACCAATAAAGTGCTGCAGCTCCCAGCAGGATAACATATCCAAAATTATACAAACACCTTAGAGTCAGTTACCAAGCAAGTTGGTTTTTTACAACTATTGCGGCAGTCCATTATTTTGCGATGCTATCTTCGTAATGAAAAGAGAAATCCCTTGCTCGATCAAAACAACAAGCTGGACATTGCAATCATAGTGTATTGTGTGTAATGTAGTAACGGTCGTACTTTGCTAGCGAGTACGAACATGGCCTTGTGTATTGACGCATATAATGAGTTAGTGGTCACCCATCTATCATCTACCTTGAGCAACAGGCTTTCCTTTTTCGGCAACATTAGTTGGCATGCATGTCATGGAGCTGAAAAAGTAGTCAAAGAGATGGTGACTGTGAGCATGTGAACCTGGAGGAAGGAAAGAGACGGAACTGAGGGGCACATCACGTGCTCTGCCGAACAGAGGGGCACATCACATTCTAAACAGTGTGCCAGATGAACTGATTCGTATCCAAAGAATAGATGGCCATGACAGAACGCATTAAAAATCATAATTGTGGTATGTACTCTTTGCATTGTAACATTGGTATTTCAGATGGCATGCAACTCCCGTTTATGTCTACTTACAATTTTTATTTGTAAGTTTATTATATATATGTACCATTCTTTAGTGTGTTACATTTATGAACTCCTTTTTTTGTTAAAAAATGTACTTACCACTTTATTACCTAACCCTGAAAAAAATGTTGTGAATATTAGAAGGCACATTGATTGACACATCGAGCAACTCTTCAAATGACTGATCTGACATATTTAACACCATCAAGGACTGGACAATTCCTGCCATCGAGCATGACTGCGGTTGAATGGAAGGTGAAATGGTCAATGATGCGTGGCTGCATAAATAACTATAATGAAAAATCACCCCCTTCCTACGTCTCCCATGATACTTGCGCCACTTGTTGATCCACGCAGACACAGTGCATTTGGTGAGGAGGTTGTCGAGCAAGGATCTCTGGCCAAAGGATGCACACATAGCCAGAAGACCAAAGCGATGTGTGCCACCTGTAAGGCAGAAGATGCTAATAGGACGACCTCAAAGGTGCCGATGATTTAGCAGTAGCCGAAAAAGCTATGATGAGGTAGCTCCGCAGGTTGCTTGGTCATGCCTGATTTTGCTCAGTGCCTCACCTGAGTCGCGAGTCTCCAGGCTATTCCATGTCCTTGTTCTAGTTGCTTTTCTTCCCGAAGGACACTGAGGGAAAAATGGAAATTTCATTAGCCATATGAGCTTTGCACGGGCCATAAGTATTTTTTTTTCTATTTCTCGTTTCCAGGAGAATAAAGCGAAAAAATTTAGAGATTGGAAGTTATCGGTATTAAATTTTACCAGATGTCTAGTGCTCAGATTAAAACATATGCACAGGTATTTATAGAATTAGCGATCCATGGGATTAATCATATCCAAAGAGTCGTCTAGCATGAATGTACTCATTAAACATCATGACATCGGTTTTACTTTTTTATCGTGTAACATCAGTGTTTTTCATATGGCATTATACTTGCTTTTGTTTGTACCTCTTTGTTTAGCAAAATGCTTTTGTGTACATACCATTTTGTACCGTGTAAAGTTTTGGTACATTCCACTTTTTTCAAATGTACTTAGCAATTTTTCCTTACCTAGCTTCGACAAATTGTTGTGAGGATTGGAAGCCTCATTGATCAACACATCAATGATGCATAGCTTGAGGGTTTCACAAGACATCAAATGACTTGTCCGGCACAATCACCACCATTGACGGCTACACAAGAAACTTAAAAATAATGTTTTTGGCACAATACATTAGGAGGATACTTCGCCAAATCGACATCAAGGTAGAAATTGGCCTGATGCTGGGTCAGACTCTTGAGAGTTGTGGCACAGTTTGATCCTATCGACAATGGCTATGAATAATGGACGGAGAGATATTCGACACTTTAAGTCATGGGACTAGGGTTGGCTAGAATGACTAACACACACACACATGTGTGTGTCTATATATATATATATATATATATATATATATATATAGGGTGGGTCTATTATGATAACACCCTTAAGACCTTATTATGATAACACTAAACCTTATTCTGCTAACACCCTAACCAACCCGAACCGCCTTGACTTACCGAATAAAACAAAATCAACCCTCGACCCCTCTTCTACCCCACCCCCATCACTTCTCCCCCGCGCCCACCCCCTCACTCCATCGGCGGGGCACCACCTCCCACCGCGCGGCCGGCCACCACCTCCCACCGCACGGCCGGCCACCACTTCCCACCGCGCCACTGGGCTAGGACCTCCCACCGCCCGCCCGACCATCTCCCGCCGCGCCGTCGGCCACCATCTCTCATCGAGCCGCCGGGCCACCACCTCCCAAGGCACAGCTGGCCTCCTCCCACCGTGCCGCTGGCCCGCCGCCACCTACCACCGTGCGTGCCACCACCTGTCCGAGCTCGCCGGTGCTCCACGCCTCCCCAGATCCGTCGTCTGAGTGCCCCTCTCCTCCCCAGATCCGGAGAGCATCCCATGGCCCTCTCCTCCCCGCACCCCGCCGCGACCGGCCCACGGCCTTCCTCCCCTCGTCGGCGAGCCGCGGTCGTCCTCCACCGATGGATCCAGGCCACGG
>LR880972.1:1003425106-1003444763 GCA_904067115.1 Aegilops sharonensis | reverse complement strand
CCCCCCGCCAGATCCGGTGCCCCACGCTGCCATTCCGCCTACCAGCAAGCGCGGCCTCCCCATCCACTCGACAGCTACCATGGGATGGCTGGTGGTCTCCCATGGCCTTCTCCCTTCTTTTTACTCGCCGGCGGTCGTGACCAGCGGTGCGCTCTGGTTGTTGCTGCAGTACGCGGTCGTGCCAGCTACCGCTCTCTATGTTCCTCTTTTGAAATTTCCGCGTCACTGTATTCATGGTCTCATGGAGTTCACTCCCAGGTAGAGCAGTTTGGCCAATGGACCAGTGCAGTTTGGTCCTCTCCATTACCCCTCCCCATGGACGGGAGCAGTACACATCGACGCCATGGTCGGGGACCCCGATCCCCGCCGCCACCACTTGGAAAGCAACGACTCCAGAACAGGGCCGAAGATGATGCCTGGCTGCCTCCATCCCCCTTAGGCCGGATCCGAGGCCCTGCTGCTTCCCTTGCGCCACCAGCCGCNTCTCTATGTTCCTCTTTTGAAATTTCCGCGTCACTGTATTCATGGTCTCATGGAGTTCACTCCCAGGTAGAGCAGTTTGGCCAATGGACCAGTGCAGTTTGGTCCTCTCCATTACCCCTCCCCATGGACGGGAGCAGTACACATCGACGCCATGGTCGGGGACCCCGATCCCCGCCGCCACCACTTGGAAAGCAACGACTCCAGAACAGGGCCGAAGATGATGCCTGGCTGCCTCCATCCCCCTTAGGCCGGATCCGAGGCCCTGCTGCTTCCCTTGCGCCACCAGCCGCGGCCATCGGCCTCCCCATCTTGCAAAATGGCGAGGCCCAAGAGCTTTAGTGCAGGCAGGGCACCGGGAAGGAGTGAGGCCTGATGGAAGCTGCAGGAGGCGCCGATCTTCCCCGATATGGGTTCCTCCGGCGCCTGCATATCGTCCATTGCAGTGCGCTGCGGCCGGGCAAGCCGTGCGGTTCCGCGTTCTGGGCATCCCAGTAGTCAGGGCCAACCCCAACACCCCTAAGTGGCTTGCCTTGAATTTTTGTTTGTGTTTTGAGGTGGTTCATGGGGCGTTGGCGTGCAGTGCGACACCCGTGTGCCTGCAGTCCACGAAGATGGGGGGCAGGAAGACAGTGTTTTTTGTGTGTATTTTGCTAATGGTTGACCTTTTTCCGTTTTTCACATTTTTTGCTGCNTGACGAGGCTGGCATTTTTCATAGCTATCCAACATATATTATACCCCTCGTTCCGACAAACGGTTTAGAAACTAGAGCGAAAACAATGCCGAAACAATGCATGCAGTTTTTTCTGGTGACATTGCAGTGCTCGTTTGGTAGGGATGCAGAGCCCTCGTTTTGATCGTGCAGTGCAGAAGTGTTATCAGTATAACTATTCTGCTAATATTAGAGAGAGAGAGAGATCTGCTGGGGATGACACGATGGGTTCAAAACCATCATTGGAAGGGGCCTACCTTGAAGAGGGGTAGAACAGAACTTCAGGAGACAAACAATTTAGCCTCATCTGGGGCGGCCTTTCGATGCACGAAAAAGTCCTCACGACATTGGATCAAGCACTGAGGGATACGGAGGAGACATTTTTTGAGGCAGTGGAGTAGGGTGCGGCTTAGAACCCTTAGGTTGGCACGATGGGGTCATGTGTGCTAGTGATGCTGATTAAGGGTGAGGGCCTCTCTCTGATGAACATCGGCGATAACTGCGCCATACTAGCAATGAGGTGGGAGCCCAATCTTATGAACATCCTCNGGCGCCTGCATATCGTCCATTGCAGTGCGCTGCGGCCGGGCAAGCCGTGCGGTTCCGCGTTCTGGGCATCCCAGTAGTCAGGGCCAACCCCAACACCCCTAAGTGGCTTGCCTTGAATTTTTGTTTGTGTTTTGAGGTGGTTCATGGGGCGTTGGCGTGCAGTGCGACACCCGTGTGCCTGCAGTCCACGAAGATGGGGGGCAGGAAGACAGTGTTTTTTGTGTGTATTTTGCTAATGGTTGACCTTTTTCCGTTTTTCACATTTTTTGCTGCGATCCCATGGGTGCATAGGTGCAGTGCTGTGAGGGATGGACATGCAGTGCGCCGGCGCCGGCTTGCATTTCACTGTAGTTCGTTCGCCCCGCCTCGTAGTAGTCAAGAGATGTATAGATCACAGCCCTCTCGAAAACATGCATTGAGGAAAACAACAAAAAAAACTTTTTTTAGGTGCAACTCACTTGTTTGTTTGCCACAGTGATCTTCTCTCTCCCAATGGTTCACTATGTGTCCGAGTGCAAAAACAAATTGGAAAAGTTGATTTTTTTAGTGCAGCTCACTCCGTTGTTGTGTGCAGTAGAAAGAAAATTGGAAAAAGAAAAATTGATGCAGTACACTCACCTCTTCCCTGCAGTGCAGACTCGTTGATAGAAAAAGTTACGGAGGCGATAAAAGAAAAAGAATGTAGTTCTCTTTTCATAGTATTGCGGTTCACCAGCGAAAAAAATGTGGTTCTCTTTTCATAGTATTGTGGTACACCAACGCTCGACATGAATTGCACTCGACCTCGTTTGGAAAAAATTTATGTCCCATAAAAAATAAATCATGCATTGCACTTGTCGGTCCGATGAAGTGCGGTTTTTGGTCTGAAAGCAGGGAGGTTTTCTGTCTGATGTAGTACATACGACGATTTTGGGTCGCGAAAAAACAGTGTCCGCATTACGTTAAAATAAAAAATGCTCTTAAACTGTAAGTAATCGGAGAGAGTGTTCTACATGAAAAAGTTGCGCCTCATCGATATCTTACCAACGGCGTGTAATTTGAATCATTTCAACCAATGGTTTGTAAAAATTTCATGAAAACGGCCGCTGTCTCTCGTTGTCAGCCGCATGATTTTCAAAATTAACTAAAAACCTTAAAGAATCTCAAAAACATTTCAACATATGAAAGTTGCGTCTCGTCCGTAGCTTTCCAACGGCTTATCACACGCCATGTTTTGACAAACGGTTCAAAAACTGGAGCGAAAACAGTGCAAAAATTTCAAAAAATTCGAAAAAACAGAATTCCGCGATTTAGTTAATTTAAAACTGCTCTTAAACCGCAACTAATTAGAGAAAATAATAGATATTAAAAAGATGCGGCTCGACTATATATTTCCAACTCCGTATCGTTTGCTTCATTGCGATGTGCGGTTTAGAAAAAATCGTGAAAATACGCTTGCTGCGTCTCGTCATGCGCGCACTGTTTTTAAAACTGCTCTTAAACCGCGATGAATCTCGAAAAGTGTTCAACATGACGAGGCTGGCATTTTTCATAGCTATCCAACATATATTATACCCCTCGTTCCGACAAACGGTTTAGAAACTAGAGCGAAAACAATGCCGAAACAATGCATGCAGTTTTTTCTGGTGACATTGCAGTGCTCGTTTGGTAGGGATGCAGAGCCCTCGTTTTGATCGTGCAGTGCAGAAGTGTTATCAGTATAACTATTCTGCTAATATTAGAGAGAGAGAGATCTCCTGGGGATGACACGATGGGTTCAAAACCATCATTGGAAGGGGCCTACCTTGAAGAGGGGTAGAACAGAACTTCAGGAGACAAACAATTTAGCCTCATCTGGGGCGGCCTTTCGATGCACGAAAAAGTCCTCACGACATTGGATCAAGCACTGAGGGATACGGAGGAGACATTTTTTGAGGCAGTGGAGTAGGGTGCGGCTTAGAACCCTTAGGTTGGCACGATGGGGTCATGTGTGCTAGTGATGCTGATTAAGGGTGAGGGCCTCTCTCTGATGAACATCGGCGATAACTGCGCCATACTAGCAATGAGGTGGGAGCCCAATCTTATGAACATCCTCGGCAAGGAAACAATGCAGAATCTACAGTTGTCCAAGGACAAGATCATGCGCGAGCCCAACTCACATGTCATGGATGGCCATCCAGCTCAATGATGACTACAATACCTCCATTGTGCATGTACTCGATCTCTTAATTGCATCATCCTTCATGTTATGCCTTAATTTGTGTTTTGATCATTATTAAGTTGTTGTTCTTGGAACCTAGGTGGTACATGAGGTAAATAGGATCAGGACCAAACATCTCGATGATCACAACACATAATCAACATAAGGGTGAAGGGGAAACTCTATGTCACCAGAGCATTCGGGGTTGGCTACCTCAAGGAGGTACACACATATTAGAGATTGTCTCTTTTCTACTTCAGAATGCATGGTCAAGCACATCTCCGTCCATTGTCAGTGTCATGTTTCCGCTAGGCTGCTATTATACGACATAACGAAATTGCTAAATAATATATTCTATGATGCATAGAAAAGTACACTTATTCCGCACAACATGCTATCATTCTAGCACTCAAGGAGTAGAACTCGTTGTTTCCAATTAATTACAAAAGAAAAAATTCACCTCATGCTTAGGCCCTTCAAATCATTCACATGCTAGATTAGTGGTTGTCCAACATTAGCTCAATAGTGTTTTTCATGCCATGCATGTTGATGAACAACCTAAAAGTTGTGAATGTGACTTGCAATTGATGCATCACATGATGCAAATGTGATATGCCATTGACATTGAGCAATACAATTTGTTAAATGTACCTTGAGTATGTTATATGGAGGTCATCAAAGTTTCTAAATGTTAATTTGCACAAGTGATAATTCATGGGACGTGCAATTTTTTACCTGGCAGCCAATGTGGAACAGTAGGTTGTTAGTGTCCTTCAAGATTGATTACATAGGCGATGCTCCTATATCAGTTGCGCCTCAACACCGTGACAGCACCGCATCAGTCCCAATGACAACTTCCTTGTGTTGTCATCTGATGGGCTCTATTAGTATTTCACCAACAAAAGGTGCTTGATCAACTATAGATGTTCAGAACTAAGCATCCCTAGGACCTCCTGCTTAACATCTCATCGGAGATGGTTATTTTGGGCTGCAAGGCAGGCTCATGAGGAACTGACTCTGTGCTTTGCACAACAAAAGCCCGCTTGCACTTTAAAAAATGATGGTACATTCATTTTTTAAATGTACTTGCCACTTTTTCTTTATCAAGCCCCTACAAAGTGTTGCGAGGACTGGAAGCCATGTTGATCAAGACACCCTATTTGACACAATCACCAACGTTTTTAGGGAAGAACCAAAAACTTAAAAAAAGTGTTTGGCATGATGCACAAATATTGGCATAACACGAAAGGACAATTCTTTGCTAGAATGACTTGAACGTAGCAGTTGGCCCAAAGCTGTGTCAGACTCAAGAGTTGTGCCATGATTCAATCTCATGGACCAAGGCTATGAAGAATACACGAGGAAAAGTTTGACGCTTGAAGTCATGGGATTAGGGTTGGCTAGACACACACAAACAGAGGTTGTTGGGGATCACACGTTGGGTTACAATTCCATAATCTGAAGGGGGTTGTACTCAAATAAGGCAAATATTTTGGGGCTATGTTGAACTCAGCTAGAGTGGGTTCGATGGGCAAGGTCGCAGCCTGGAGGCTTAGAAGAGATTGAAGAGGCCCAGGACAATTTCATTCCAGAAATTCATTTTATTATTAAAGCCAGGGAAGAGGGGCCGAATAGAACTTTCTGAGACGGACAATTCTTCCACGTCTAGGGGCAGCCAGGCGATGCATAATGGAGTCCTCACGACATTCGTTCAAACACTGAGGAATACGAAGCAGGAAATTTTTTACGGAAGTGGAGCAGGGCGCGGCCGAGAACCCGGGGGTTGGTATGATGGGGTCATTTGTGCTGGTCATGCCGATGAAGGGCGATGTTGTATATGTGATAAACATCGGGGATAGCAGCGCCGTGCGGGTACCTAGGATGGAGCCCAATCTTCAGAACAACCTAGGTGAGGTGGCAAAGTAGAATATGCAGGAGTCCAAGGCCAAGATCATTAGCGATCCCAACTCAGATGACTGGGATGGCTTACAGTCCATCCAACTCAACAATGAACACAGTACCTCCGTTGTGGAAGTACACACCCTCTTTACAATATCATCCTTAATGTGATGCATCAATTTGTTTTCATTAACTCGATCTTGTTGGAATCTAGCGATACATAAGGTAAAGAGGATCAGGGCCAAACGGCAGGGTTAAGGGGAAAATCAACGTCACCAAAGCATTCGGGGTTGTCTACCTCAAGGGGGTACACACCAATCGAACATTGTCTCTTTTCTTCTTAAGAATGCATGTTCAAGTACATCTCCGTCCATTCTTAGTGTCATATTTATGCTAGACTACCATGATGCGACATTATCACATCGCTAACTAATATATTATACGTTGCATAGAAAAGTGCACTTATTCTAAACAACATGCTATCTGTCTAGAACTCAAGGACTAGAAGTCGGTGTTTCCAATTAATTCCATAGGACAAGTTTTTTACCTCGTGCATAGGCCCTTGAAATCATTCCCATACTAGATTAGTTGTTCTTCAACATTACCTCAATAGCATTGTTCATGCCATGCATCTTGATGAACAACCTAATATTTGTGAAGATGACTTGCAATTCATGAAAATATGATATGTCATTGACACAGTCAGCAATGCAGCTTATTACATGTTCCTTGTATATGTTAATATATGGAGAGTCACCAAAGTTTCTTGAAATATCAATCTGCACATCTCCTAATTGACGGGATGCACATTTTTTTACTTTGCAGGCAATGTGGAACAGTAGGTTGTTATCGTCCTTCAAGTTTTATTACATCCGCAATCACCTCTACATCAGCTGCACCCCATCACTATGCCACCACTGTATTAATCCCAACGAAAAGTGCCGGGTGTTGTCGTCTCACATGCATTATTACTATTTCACCAACAAAGAGGTGGGTGATCAAGGAGATATGTTCACAACATAGCATCCGTACGACGATCATTCTTCGGATCTCATTTGGAGAATTGTTACTCCGGGCTGCAAGGAAGGCTGGTGAGCAACCAAATTTATACATTCCAAACCACAAGCCTACGCGCACAATCAAGTGTATTTTGACATTGTTCGTATCTTCGCATGTATATTGATTGTTAGGTCTGGACTGACAAGAACTGCCAATATATCCCTTGGCGAGAGGAGGAAGTACCATGACGAAGTGTCCATCTTCGTGATCTCGTTCAAGGGGAGGGTATGGTGATCCACCGTTTAGGCAGAGTGTTGGTGGTGCACAATGTGTCCTTGTCTTCATAGAGCTTCAGAAGTCGGTTGCCTACTAAACAATTCATGTTATTCTAGAGTTTACAGAAGAGCTGAACCCAATGCTTCCGGTGGGCTAGTACGGTATGGTGACATCGAAAAGGAAAAACAACCAGGACTATCGAAACACATCCACCATGAACAACCTTGTTAGGTCTTTTTTTTCCTTCTCTTGAGAATGATGTTCCTTTTTAGTTGAAATCCTAGAACTAGTATGCACGGTTCAGTAAGAGGGACTATAGTTCTCGCATACTATGTAATTAGCTTTGTACGACAATGATGGTTATAGGTGATGGTGATAGGAAGAAGGTGAAACTATATATGACAAACAAGAATGCTATGTTTGTTCCTTTGCCTATACATGACAGGGATTAATATATTCCACTGGAGGCAGGCGCATGCTTCTCCGCGCCGTCAGTTTTACCCAATTATAACTTCTCACAAAAATCTTTATCATGCACTAAATGAAATACATTACACTCCGAGCACATAATTCAGTTCAAATTGAGTTTTCCTTTCATAAACTATGCACGCGATAGAAACATGTATAATTTTGTTCGGAGAAACATACCCTAAACATCTAGTTTATGCAGTGGATCCTCCTCATCTGACTCATATTCATCTAGCTGAAAAACCAATGTTTCTGACTCGACGTCAACCAGTTGGCCATATCCAAAACTTGGCAATCAACATTTCCTCACGTTATTTGAGTGTAGTTTGTTGGAATTCAAGATTCAGTGGTGTCCGTGTGTGCAAAATTTCACTAATGTTTCAACTCCACTTGCCTAGCTTTCAATGTCCATGGCCGAGAAATAGTCTGCACCCAACTTTCCAGAAGATAACACATTTCATCAATCACAAGTATTTCCTATAGACTATCACATGACAACCACGATCACAACAATACATGAGATGATATATGATTTCTTTAGTATTCCCTATAATTTTGTTCCATATGCACTATTTTGGGATCTTTAATCAATCAACCTATATTGTTTTATACATTTTTCATGATAATAAGAAGAAAAATATGAGGCATATTTTCCTTCACTTGTGTTTCACGCCATAGAAATGCAGTTTGGATCACTGTATGTTATTTCTACAGACCAATTATAATAAGAAAAGGGAGCAATACCAATTTGTCTGGATTGAGAACAGACATATAGGGGCTCAAAATAGAACATAAAACAAATTAACATCCATTCCAAAAATTAGAGAAAAACATTGTATGCTTTGTATCAACCTCACTTTTTTAAATAAGCTTATTCAACATAATTTAGCTGCAACTTCATTAATGGCATCATTTTCTCATAGAGCAAAACATTTATATAGGGCAATGCATTCAGGTTGTTGTTGATAGCTTTGAGAAACAAAAACTCTCCATGACGGAAGATCACCTCTCTGCTCGACACAGATCTGTTGCCCATGTGAAATGGAAGCTTCATATCGCAACCAATTAGCTCTCTCCCATGTAAAAAAACTAGTGCCCACTCGTATGCAGGCACATCTTTTTGACCAGGGGTTGCACCGTTGACCAGGACGACACTTTAATCTAGGTTTAATCCCGATGCTCCTAGTACCGAGGAACCATTGTGAGGATCAGAAGAAAATAAGATAGGGCACGTGAGGATCTATACAACCAACACACATTTTGAGTGACTCGGATATGGCAGAAACAAGATATTGACCCTGATTGGTTCCACGAAACATGGCTGCAATGACTCGTAGTTGAAATGGTCGATGCTCTGAGGCTGCACAAACGATGATGGTAAAACACGACTCCTTTCAACAGCATAGTGCCTCGGCCATGATGCTTGCACCAGACACTATGGTGTGGCAAGAAGAAGATAATGGTCGACACCATTGTGGTTAGACACGGTCATAGTACGTTTGGTGGAGAGCTTCTCAACTTGGGATCTCTGGCAAAGGAGACACTTTTGGCCAGAAGAACAAAGCGCAGTGCGTCAAACCTGAAAGGTGTGGGATGCTAATAGGATGGCCTCAAATAAGCTTGCGCTCTAGTGCTAGGCGGAAAAGTGGTGACAAGGTCCTCAAATGGGTTGCTTGACCTGACTTGATTTTCTCTTATACCTTCCATGCTTGGTGGGTCTTCATGATGTCCCATTTCCTCAGTGCAATTGCATTTAGTCCAGAAGGCTACAAAAGGAAACATGAAAATTTCATTAGCCATATGATCTTTGCACATGGCAAAAATGTCGTGAGAAAGAACAATATAACTACCGTCCATAAATAATTTTCTTTTTTTTCATGTTTGCGGGAGAACATAAGCTAAAAGCTTTATAGACAGAAAGTTATCGGTATTAAAGAATTCCGAAAGTGAGGTTCTCGCATTAAAACATATCCACGGATATTATTGAATCATCGTGCCATGTTCATTTATTCATACCAAAAGAATAGACGGCATGACAATACTCAAAAAAATCATAATTGTGGGTTGTACTTTTGTTTTGTAACATTAGTATTTCAGATGGCTTGCAACTCCCTTTTATGTGTACTTACAATCTTATTATCGAGCCTATTATGTGTACGTCCCATTTTTAGTGTGATAAATGTTTATACCTACAATTTTTATTAAAACTGTTATTACCACTTAGTTTACCTAGCCCCAAAAAATATTGGAAATATTGGAAGGCACGTTGATTAAGACATCGAGGAACTCTTCAAACGACTGGTTGGACAAATTTTTCATGGTGAAGGGCTGGACAAGAAACTTCAAAAACAACGAGCTTTTGGTAGACACTATGTTCTCGGCTTGATCTTGATGCTCCTAGCACCGAGGAATCATTGGGAGGACCAGAAGCAACCCAGATCGGGCTAGCCACAAACTGTATAACCATCTCCCATTGTGACCGTGCAAGAAACTACGAGGAGAAGCAATTGACCCTGATTGGTGCCATGGAGCATGACTATGGTGACTTGAAGGTGAAATGGTCGACCATGCGAGGATGCATAAATGACAACAGTAAAAGACCACTCCCTTCGTACCCCGCCCATGATGCCTGACCACACAATGTAGGTTAAGTCGTGCATCGAATACTCAAGTTACACATAAAAGGGTCAAATGTTACCGAATCAATATAGGATTAACTAAACATAAAGTTTTGCAAAGGAGAATTTTGATTCATTTAAAAAAATAACAAAAAAAGAACTATGTCTAAACCATTTTTTTATTTTTTAATACAGAAGCTAATCAGCATACATGTTATAAACGCACCACCATTGTTCCGAGCAACCAGATATGCAAGACAATCAAACTACGGAATCATGTAAGGAAAATGAAAGTATTCCCTAAGTACATTGTAATAACAAAGTAGAAAGTACTCCCTCTGTAAAAAAAATATAAGATGTTTTAGATGACTACTTTGTGACTTAAAACTTCTTATATTTTTTATGGAGGGAGTATATTTATAACTATTATCAGTTTCACGTCCTTGTTAAATTGTGTGTGTCTGAATCAAATCCTAGAAACCACTCAATCTTCCAAGTATCAAATCTGAAAAGATTTGTAATTCCACCGCAGCTCAAAGTACAATGATAGTTGCTACAAGTAGTAACAAGAGAATAACTTCACTTCCCAGCTCACACTAAAAAAAATCAAATGTTTCTGGAGATTTAGAAGAACAGAAGCCAATTTGTTCCTCTAGATGCAATTAATTTTGCATACTACTCAATATCCCGTATGAATGAACCTCACATATAAATATGAATATTTGCATAAAATATCCGCTCAAAAGCATTTGCTTCGGCAACAGGTACCCATACCAAAATTTAGGCTCGCCCCTCAAACACATGTCAGATAGCCACTCCAAGATGAACTACCCTAGGCCCAAAAGTTAACAAAAAATGAATGCAGAACATAAAAAAATTTCTTGCACCCTCATATAAACAAAAAGAAAACTATTGCCGTACTAATCAACAATCAATAAGACAATAGCTAGAATAGAAATATGCGATACACAAATTGTGAAAGCAATGGTAAAAAAGGTAACACGTATCCAACATGCTATTCAGGCAGGATTTACTTACCAATGTAAATAATTGATGCAATAAAATTATTGTTCCTTAACATGCCAGCAAAATGACGAGAACAACATCCCTAGGTAGAGCCACTGGACCACTACACTAGGAATTTTATCTTGTACAATTCGAAGAACTGGACCTGGCAGGTTGGGAAAATTGTTCAGATTCCATGGGTTGGAGCAATACATCTGCCACATTTATGGATCCACCGATCGTGGAACTAAATCACCAAGGCAAAGAAACCGACTTTTTTTCCTAGCCCGACAAGGTGTTGCAAGGATCAGAAGCAACATTGATTGAGACATCGAGGACACATAGCTTCATGAGGAACTCTCCAAATGGCATGTCTAGCATGGCGGGCTACATCATGGGCTACACCAGAAAATTCAAATAAATGAGTTTTTGGCACGGTGCACAAATATTGGCTTGGAACATAAAGAGGATGCTTCCCCAAGATTGTTGAAGGTAGAAGTTGGCCCGAAGTCATGTTAAACTATGTAGAGTTGTGCCAAAATTCAATCATGGACCATGCCGACAAAGACTGGAGGATGAATCATACAGTACTTAAGTCATGAGATTAGTGTTGGCTAGACCGAGAGAGAGAGAGAGAGAGAGAGAGAGAGAGAGAGAGAGAGAGAGAGAGAGAGAGAGAGAGAGAGAGAGAGAGAGAGAGGTGAGTGGGAGGAGGGATCGAGGAGGCGGGGGCGTGGCAATCTTATCCCCTCCTCGACGCCGGCGAGGGCGTCCGGCGGAAGCACGCCCCTGTTCCGACCCTGGTCGGGGAAACAGGAAAGGGGGAGAGCGACCGGGGGAACGGGCCGGGTCGGCCGGATGGCCAGGTGGGCCGGCATGGCTGCGAGCTAGGCCGTCTGGTCCAGGGGGGGGCTTCTCTTTTTTTTTCTTTTCTGTTTCTGTTTTGTATTTTCTTTTATTTATTTATTTTTCCTTTTCTGTTTTATTTAATTTAGGGCATTTAGGTATTTTATAAAATTGTGTCTTCTACACCANTCATACCAAAAGAATAGACGGCATGACAATACTCAAAAAAATCATAATTGTGGGTTGTACTTTTGTTTTGTAACATTAGTATTTCAGATGGCTTGCAACTCCCTTTTATGTGTACTTACAATCTTATTATCGAGCCTATTATGTGTACGTCCCATTTTTAGTGTGATAAATGTTTATACCTACAATTTTTATTAAAACTGTTATTACCACTTAGTTTACCTAGCCCCAAAAAATATTGGAAATATTGGAAGGCACGTTGATTAAGACATCGAGGAACTCTTCAAACGACTGGTTGGACAAATTTTTCATGGTGAAGGGCTGGACAAGAAACTTCAAAAACAACGAGCTTTTGGTAGACACTATGTTCTCGGCTTGATCTTGATGCTCCTAGCACCGAGGAATCATTGGGAGGACCAGAAGCAACCCAGATCGGGCTAGCCACAAACTGTATAACCATCTCCCATTGTGACCGTGCAAGAAACTACGAGGAGAAGCAATTGACCCTGATTGGTGCCATGGAGCATGACTATGGTGACTTGAAGGTGAAATGGTCGACCATGCGAGGATGCATAAATGACAACAGTAAAAGACCACTCCCTTCGTACCCCGCCCATGATGCCTGACCACACAATGTAGGTTAAGTCGTGCATCGAATACTCAAGTTACACATAAAAGGGTCAAATGTTACCGAATCAATATAGGATTAACTAAACATAAAGTTTTGCAAAGGAGAATTTTGATTCATTTAAAAAAATAACAAAAAAAGAACTATGTCTAAACCATTTTTTTATTTTTTAATACAGAAGCTAATCAGCATACATGTTATAAACGCACCACCATTGTTCCGAGCAACCAGATATGCAAGACAATCAAACTACGGAATCATGTAAGGAAAATGAAAGTATTCCCTAAGTACATTGTAATAACAAAGTAGAAAGTACTCCCTCTGTAAAAAAAATATAAGATGTTTTAGATGACTACTTTGTGACTTAAAACTTCTTATATTTTTTATGGAGGGAGTATATTTATAACTATTATCAGTTTCACGTCCTTGTTAAATTGTGTGTGTCTGAATCAAATCCTAGAAACCACTCAATCTTCCAAGTATCAAATCTGAAAAGATTTGTAATTCCAACGCAGCTCAAAGTACAATGATAGTTGCTACAAGTAGTAACAAGAGAATAACTTCACTTCCCAGCTCACACTAAAAAAAATCAAATGTTTCTGGAGATTTAGAAGAACAGAAGCCAATTTGTTCCTCTAGATGCAATTAATTTTGCATACTACTCAATATCCCGTATGAATGAACCTCACATATAAATATGAATATTTGCATAAAATATCCGCTCAAAAGCATTTGCTTCGGCAACAGGTACCCATACCAAAATTTAGGCTCGCCCCTCAAACACATGTCAGATAGCCACTCCAAGATGAACTACCCTAGGNCTGGAGATTTAGAAGAACAGAAGCCAATTTGTTCCTCTAGATGCAATTAATTTTGCATACTACTCAATATCCCGTATGAATGAACCTCACATATAAATATGAATATTTGCATAAAATATCCGCTCAAAAGCATTTGCTTCGGCAACAGGTACCCATACCAAAATTTAGGCTCGCCCCTCAAACACATGTCAGATAGCCACTCCAAGATGAACTACCCTAGGCCCAAAAGTTAACAAAAAATGAATGCAGAACATAACAAAATTTCTTGCACCCTCATATAAACAAAAAGAAAACTATTGCCGTACTAATCAACAATCAATAAGACAATAGCTAGAATAGAAATATGCGATACACAAATTGTGAAAGCAATGGTAAAAAAGGTAACACGTATCCAACATGCTATTCAGGCAGGATTTACTTACCAATGTAAATAATTGATGCAATAAAATTATTGTTCCTTAACATGCCAGCAAAATGACGAGAACAACATCCCTAGGTAGAGCCACTGGACCACTACACTAGGAATTTTATCTTGTACAATTCGAAGAACTGGACCTGGCAGGTTGGGAAAATTGTTCAGATTCCATGGGTTGGAGCAATACATCTGCCACATTTATGGATCCACCGATCGTGGAACTAAATCACCAAGGCAAAGAAACCGACTTTTTTTCCTAGCCCGACAAGGTGTTGCAAGGATCAGAAGCAACATTGATTGAGACATCGAGGACACATAGCTTCATGAGGAACTCTCCAAATGGCATGTCTAGCATGGCGGGCTACATCATGGGCTACACCAGAAAATTCAAATAAATGAGTTTTTGGCACGGTGCACAAATATTGGCTTGGAACATAAAGAGGATGCTTCCCCAAGATTGTTGAAGGTAGAAGTTGGCCCGAAGTCATGTTAAACTATGTAGAGTTGTGCCAAAATTCAATCATGGACCATGCCGACAAAGACTGGAGGATGAATCATACAGTACTTAAGTCATGAGATTAGTGTTGGCTAGACCGAGAGAGAGAGAGAGAGAGAGAGAGAGAGAGAGAGAGAGAGAGAGAGAGAGAGAGAGAGAGAGAGAGAGAGAGAGAGAGGTGAGTGGGAGGAGGGATCGAGGAGGCGGGGGCGTGGCAATCTTATCCCCTCCTCGACGCCGGCGAGGGCGTCCGGCGGAAGCACGCCCCTGTTCCNGGTCTTGATGGGCTAGGGGGCTGCCTTGTGGTTTAGAAGAGAGGGAAAAGGCCAACGGCAGCTGTATTTGTGAAATTCTCTTCATTATTTAACCGACTATTATTTTTTCGATCAGTCGAGTATGAAATGAATGCGGAATTGGAGGAAATTTCATGAGGGGTGTTGGAATACTATAGGAAGACTGGAGGGAAACTTCTGACTTATTTTGACATAATTTGGCACCGGTTTATAAAAAGAAATTTTTATCAAACAAAAAGGGACTAAATTGTGAGCCTGTGATATCGGAGGTGTAAAATTATGAATCCGCACATGGGGCTTCATAATGATATACCAGGACCATGTGCAAGTGGCACGCCACTAGTATTTTGACTAGTGTCACACCATTGAGGATTTGTGATGAATAATATTGTCTATAGCATCATAATATGACATAAGCTGTTGGCCAATCTCCGCGTAAAAACTATACAATTTCCATCCACTCTTCATTATAAAATAAATGGCATATTCCGTTGTAAGGAGAATTCAATATGTGTAAATAACAACATCTCAGCAAGAAACATGAAATAAATAGAACAATAAATAATCTTATATAATGCGCATTGTTGTAAACTAAAAATCAAACATGGTAAAGACATTTCTAAGATTTATTCTTCATGCCGACTGAAGATCATGTTGCTCAGGACGATCCATATTCTCCTCTAACTAGACCGCTCAAACAGCTACTGGTTGCCACCACCTTTTCCCCACGACTATGAGCAAGTACACAGACACACTAATGGAAATAAAAATGTAGTGTTCAATATTTGTCACTGTCGGTGTCAAAACCGGCGGATCTCGGGTAGGGGGTCCCAAACTGTGCGTCTAGGCAGATGGTAACAGGAGACAAGGGACACGATGTTTTTACCCAGGTTCGGACCCTCTCGATGGAGGTAATACCCTACTCCTGCTTGATTAATATTGATGATATGGGTAGTACAAGAGTAGATCTACCACGAGGTCATAGAGGCTAAACCCTAGAAGCTAGCCTATGGTATGATTGTTGTTCGTCCTACGGACTAAAACCCTTCGGTTTATATAGACACTAAATAGGGTTTGGGTTACACAGAGTCGGTTACAATGGTAGGAAATCTACATATCTGTATCGCCAAGCTTGCCTTCCACGCCAAGGAAAGTCCTATCCGGACACGGGACGGAGTCTTCAATCTTGTATCTTCATAGTCCAGGAGTCCGGCCAAAGATGATAGTTCGGCTATCCGGACACCCCCTTGTCCAGGACTCCCTCAGTAGCCCCCGAACCAGGCTTCAATGATGATAAGTTCGGCGTCTTGGTTATCTTCGGCATTGCAAGGCGGGTTCCCCTCTGAATCCTGCGTTGAATAGTGTCCGGCTTCCTTGTGAATATCACGCTTCTCGGCTTCCACGCCCAATAATGGCCATCTTCCACGTGTCGAATCAATGTGAAAAGTCAGGGTATCTTTACATTTACTCCCCTTGCTATGCAAATGAGCCGTCTATAAAAGAGACGGGGATCCAGATCCGGATCGCACCATCCTCCCTTCGCGAGCCTTCATCAGAGCGCCTTTTGACAAAAAATCCACTCCACCATGGACAGTCGACGCGGCTCCTCCTCTCGTGCTCCCAGCCCTCAGCCCGAAGATTGGGGGAGATGCTCAGTCCCGCACAGCGAGTTGGTGGTGCTCCAAACCAAGGGATTCCTTCCCCCGTCCTTCATGGTTCCGGTGCTTTCCGGACTCGCCACTTATAAGGGCGGGAAGCAGGCGGAGAGCGTCCCCGATCCCTCTAAGGGAGAGCGGGTATGCTTTGTCTCTTACCTAATGAGAGGACTCGGATTTCCAATCCATCCGTTTCTCCGGGGGCTTCTGGAGTTCTACGGCCTCCAGCTACACAACCTTACGCCTGCCTCCATCTGGCATATAGCGGGCTTTGTGGCCCTTTGCAAGCTGTTTCTGGGCGTTGAGGCCCATTTCGCTCTATGGAAGAGATTGTTCTGCCTTGTGCCTCGTTCTCACGAAGGGTCAATATATCAAGTGGGCGGAGCCGAATTATGGCGCATCGCCGGGACCGGATACTTATCCGGAACCCCAAAGAAGGCGTCCGAGGACTGGCTCTCCGAATGGTTTTACATGGAGGACGTCCCGCTGCCGGATCCTGTTCGGATCGGCCTTCCAGAGTTTAGCAACGCTCCTCTGAAGAAGCGCCTAAGCTGTCGCCCGCGGAGCCCCCAGAGGGAAAATGACCGGGACGTCCTTTACTTGATGAGCCGAATAAGATTGCTGGCTCATGCCGGATTGACCATGATTGGAGTCATGGCAATCTGCATTATGAGGGGAGTGCAGCTGCTCCAATATAGGGGCCACCCCATGTGGGATTTCAACAGGGAGGATGATGCCACCCGCCATGGCCGCAAAGGGCCGGGATCGGTCACCGAACTGGTGAAGACCTTGTCCGCCATGTACAAAGGAGAAGAGGAGGATTTTCTCCGCGTCAGTCCACTGAACGGGTTTTCTTCGAATAATCCTCGAAGTTGGGTAAGCGAATATCTTTGTGGCCTGTCCGATCCATGTTCCCATGGTTAAATATCTCATTTCATGGTTTCTACGCAGGAACTGCGCCGGGCTGTGGAGAAGATACACAGCCCGCCTCCACAACCCGAGGATCCGGAACGGTCCCTTGATCCGGCCTCCGAAGAGGACTCGGATATAAAGGTGGAGCTGATCGATGTGGTGTTCCATCAACTTAGCATCGACAATGCTTTGGTTGCCATTACGGCCGACTACCTCGGACTATTTCCGGCCTCCCAGGTAACCGTGACCGAAGTCCGGATACCATGACCCACCCGTGCTTTACTTCTAATCACCGCGTATTTGATGGTGTTTCGCAGGGGGTGCCTTCAGAACGGGAAGCCGAGCCTGCCGCGGCCGTCCAACAAGGGGCAGCTCGGCCCAGCAGGCGGAAAAGAAGTGTGGTACGACTCGAGACGTCGCCGCAACGGTATGATGTGCCATCGTGTTTTAAGGAGAGGTTTCTGGGAGGCACACTGACGCTCGTGGTTTTTTCAAGAAAAAGAGCGCTCGCCGGACTGAGTCCGGAGAAGTAGCCAATCGGACCTCCGCCGGCCAGGCTCAAAAGCCGAGTGCGGAAGGGGGTACAAACACGAGGCGTGCGTCGGATGCTCCTCCAACGGAGGATGCCGACAGACTGTCCGCCACCAAGTCGGAGGTGGAGAGCGCCATGAATCATAGGCGCTGCCGGACTATTCTACGTGACACATGTTTCTCCCAAGAGGCGTTGGACGCCTTTAATTCGGGAGAAGCGCACCTCCGTGCCGCTCAAGATGGCCTAGCCAGAGCCACGGAGCAGTATGTGAAGACATACGGGTAAGGAATTTTGACAGTTATATATGCCAGTAGCCCCCGAGACTTAAAATAGTTAGGATAACTGATTTAAGGATCATTTGGAATGCAGGTTCTTACCGAAAAGAATACCCGTTTTTCCCAGGAGCTTGATGAATGCAAGGCCCAACTTGAGGCCGCACTGGCCGCGACCGGGGAAGCCATGAAGACTCCCTCTGGTAATATATGCCCTTCAAAGTAGAAGTAGTTTCGCAAAGTGCGGCATGTGCATAAATCTGACATTAACAGTGCAGATACCGCCGGGATGGATCCGGACAAGCAACAGATCCTGCGCCAGCTAAAGGCCAGCGAGAGCGTGCTTACGAGGGTGCGGCAGGAGAAAAATAACCTCCAAGATGCGAACACCCAACTGGGTGAGGAACTAAAGGATGTTCGTGCCCAGTTGTCTGACTCCGTGAAGGAGAATCGACGGCTTCATCGCGGCATTTTCAGTAAGTGCTTAAACGAACTTTGAAAGAGTTCGGCGAGGAAGGCGACTAACATAAACATGTATGTAGGTTTTCTCACAGGTCATCTTGAGGAGGAGGTGCCCAGCTCTTCGATTGATCTTCTTCCCGAACTGCGTCAGCTGCACGAACGAGTTCGGCAGGTGATGAAAGGCGTCGCCCAGGCCTTGTGGCCATCTATCTCCCTGCCCGAAGGCATTGGGGAGCTGGCAGAGCGGCTTCAAGGAGCACGGCGGCGCTTCCCACTATGGAAGATATCGGCCTGCCGTCAAGGCGCCAGGGAGGCCTAGGCCATGGTAAAGACGCGGTACACGAAGGCTGACCCAAACCACATGGCCGAGGTCGGACCTGTGGGGCCTGATGGGAAGGAGATCCCTATAAGCTTAGTGTACGGCCAAGTAGAATTGGCCGCCAAGTATTCCCAGCAAGATTGTAAATTAGACAGCCTATTAGATGGCCTTGAGGAGGAATACAATCAGTCGAGTTGACTATGTAATTTAATATGACATGAAAAATGGCTTCTAGCCGGATTGTAGATCGTTTGTCATAGCGGACCTTTTCGCTTCGACCTCGGGACCCAATAGTCCGGAGTGTGTCCGAATACCCTCGCGGTTATGTAAGAACCGGGGCATGCATGGAGACAAGGCGTAGGGGTCATTATTGCTGTATCAGACAAGTGCCCAACTAGTTATGTTATATTACATGGATAGTAAGAAACATCTTCCAGGGAGAATAGTTCCGTTAAGGGTTCCTTTCCCTGGGAGGCATGCCCTAAAGTGCATGTCCAAACTGCTAAGAAAGCAGAAAATCATCTGGGGGCAGATGGATAAATAGTTAAAAATCATCTTTCAGTTCACCGACCGAATATTCCCTTAAGAATGCTAGCTTTCGGCTTCACCCAGTCTGAGGTACACATCCGGCTGA
>LR880972.1:1003409779-1003419994 GCA_904067115.1 Aegilops sharonensis | reverse complement strand
AAGGGCATTGTGTTGAAGCAGAATGGGCCGTATGGAGTGATGAATGCCGTTGCGGCTTGGTCTGGCTCCGCCATCTTAATTTGGTGGTAGCCGGAGTATGCGTCGAGGAAGCACAATGAATCGTGTCCTGCTGTGGCGTCGATAATTTGATCAATGCGAGGGAGGGGGAAGGGATCCTTTGGGCAAGCCTTATTAAGGTCTTTGAAATCAACACATAGGCGCCAGGATTTTTCCTTCGTTGGTACCATCACCAGATTTGCTAGCCAGTCCGAATGTTTTATATCTCTGATGAATTCGGCTTCCAGAAGTTTGGCTAGCTCCTCTCCCATGGCCTGTCTCTTGGGTTCGGAAAAACGCCGAAGAGCCTGCTTGACTGGCTTAAATCCTTTTAGGATATTTAGGCTGTGCTCGGCCAGCCGACGTGGGATTCCTGGCATGTCTGAAGGGTGCCAGGCAAAAATGTCCCAGTTTTCTCGTAGAAATTCTCGTAGTGCGGCGTCTACATCAGGGTTTAATTGTGCCCCAATGGAGGCCGTCTTTGCAGGGTTCGTTGGGTGGACTTGGAATTTGACTATTTCATTCGCTGGTTTAAAGGAGGTGGACTTGGATCTTTTATCAAGTATCACATCATCCATGTTCATCGTGGAGCGCATCGCAGTGAGTTCCTCGGCCGCTAGGGCTTCGGATAGTGCCTCGAGGGCTAGTGTGGTTGTCTTGTTTTCGGCGCGGAGTGCTATGTTCGGATCACTAGCGAGAGTGATGATTCCGTTAGGTCCGGGCATTTTAAGCTTCATGTACCCATAATGGGGTATAGCTTGAAAAATTGTGAATGCCTCTCGCCCTAATAGAGCGTGATATCCGCTGCTGAACGGGGCCACTTGAAATGTGACCACCTCGGACCTGTAATTCTCCGGTGAGCCGAACACTACGTCCAATGTGATTTTTCCTGCGCAGCATGCTTCCCGGCTAGGGATTATTCCTCTGAAGGTTGTGCTGCTTCGCTCAATGCGGTTCCAGTCTATTTCCATTTTTCGGAGGGTCTCCTCATAGATGAGGTTTAATCCGCTGCCGCCATCCATGAGTACCTTAGTAAGGCGAAAGCCGTCCACTATTGGACTGAGGACCAATGCGGCTGGTGCTCGGGCTGTTCGGAATTTGGGTTCGTCACTGGCATTAAAGGTAATAGCCGTGTCACTCCATGGATTTATTGTTGCTACTTGGTAGACTACGGCAAGGTTGCGGAGTGTTCGCTTCCGCATGTTATTTGATGCGAAAGTCTCGAAGACTGTTAATACCGTACTGGTATTGTTGGGCTGGGATTCTGAAGCTAGAAGCTCTTCGCCACTTTTGGCCACCTGCCGTAGTATCCAACATGCTCGAAGGCTATGAGTTGGAGTGGCATCCTCTGTGCTATGAATTTTGTAGGGTCCGTTGAGCCATCGCTCCAGTACAGTTCCATGCCCTTTATGGGGTTTTTGTTTTTTGGTATTTAACCCAGGTGGTTGGTGATGATGCACCCTTTTATTTCGGACTAGGGCTGTGTTCGGGGCCAGATTATCCCAAAATTTACTTTCGGTTTTGCAAGCACTCTCCATCGCACAATACTTTTGTACTATGGTCACCAAGTCAGCAAAGCATGTAATTTCACGACGACTTAAGGCGTTTAGGATTCCTTTGTCCGTGCAACTATTGCAGAAGAGTGAGATTGCGTCCTCCTCTCGGCAGTCCTTTATCCTATCCATAACCAGGAGGAATCTGGCCCAGTAATGATGTACTGTTTCAGCGGGCTCTTGCCGAATTCGGGATAGATCACTAATGTTTGGGTGGGCGGGTGGAACTAGATCCGGAACCCCGTCCAATCTAAGACTCAGGGGCCGAGAAGTTTCTGAACTTGGAAGTTTGGGTTTTTGGATGTTATCCGATGAATCCAACCCGCCGCCTGACTTTAAGTTCAAGATTTGATCGACATCCGTCCCTCCGCGGGAATCCGACATGGAGGGGTCGGGAATCCGGACGTAGCTAGTCCTTAAGATAGAAGAAGAGTCGCCGTATTGTTCCTCTATCACAGCAACATGGTGGGTAGCCTGGGGAGAGTTAATCTCTCTCAGATCGGTTTTGGGCCCGATCTGATCGTAGTCACTGGCGACTCCCAGGGCGGCGATGCGATCCAAGAGCTCGTTCACGGAGGAGAGCTCGATCGGATCTAGCTTCTCGGCAAGTTCCGAGTTAACACGAAGATTGGTTTCGATGACCCGAGAAGTCATCGTCGGCGCGGCGGCCGAACTGGTGGTCATAAGGAAACCACCTAGCCGAAGAGTCTAGCCGGCGGCCAAGGCTCCTTTGGTGATAATGTCGTCTTTAAAGACGGGATGAAGCATCCTTGCTGACGGTGACGGCACAGAGGAACTCTCAATGAAAGCACCAATGTCGGTGTCAAAACCGGCGGATCTCGGGTAGGGGGTCCCGAACTGTGCGTCTAGGCGGATGGTAACAGGAGACAAGGGACACGATGTTTTTACCCAGGTTCGGGCCCTCTTGATGGAGGTAATACCCTACTCCTGCTTGATTAATATTGATGATATGGGTAGTACAAGAGTAGATCTACCACGAGATCAGAGAGGCTAAACCCTAGAAGCTAGCCAATGGTATGATTGTTGTTCGTCCTACAGACTAAAACACTTCGGTTTATATAGACACCGAATAGGGTTAGGGTTACACAAAGTCGGTTACAATGGTAGGAAATCTACATATCCGTATCGCCAAGCTTGCCTTCCACGCCAAGGAAAGTCCTATCCGGACACGGGACGGAGTCTTCAATCTTGTATCTTCATAGTCCAGGAGTCCGGCCAAAGATGATAGTTCGGCTATCCGGACACCCCCTAGTCCAGTACTCCCTCAGTCACACTTGCTTCTGAGCAGATAAAATACATGTTCAATGAAATATGTGATGGTTAGCTGCGAGGATGTCTCTACGAGCTGTTATACCAATCTCAACCATACTAACCATCGTATTCAAGCACCGCATCACTGCCTCATTTCTGTCCGCTCGAGGACCGCCCCATGCGTTGCCTCTAGACGGTTTATGCGACTCCAAATTGGTGCCTGCAAGAAGCGTATGTCCTTGGGGGAGACCGATGTTAATACCCATCGGCTTGATAGATTGCACAAATCTGGTGCCTACAAGAAGAGTACTGGGTGGAGTCAATCATCGCGGTAGCCCATTGAATCTTTGCGTCGTACAAATTGGTTGCTATAAAAGCACGCATGTGGATGCACCTATAATGAAAAGTAATCGGATCCTTGTGCTGCATATTTCCAAGACCTTTTTGGCAGGGACTACTCAATTACTCTATTCAGTAGTTGCCATTAATTATGAGCTTTGAGTGCATCATATAGCTACATTTGCATGGATGTACGGATGCTAGGCCAGATGCTACAGGACACCGAGAGCCAGGCAAGTAGGTGCCATATGTATTGTGTTGAGCTCTTCCTTCTCTTGTCTTGCCTCTTTTTCTTGGGTGGTCTCTTCCAATGCATGGCTGATCTACTTGGCGTATTAGTAACTGTTAAATGAAAAAAGCACATGAGCGATTTTTTGTCCTAGAGAAAGAAATAAGTAATAGAAAAATAAAATAAAAACTCAACCGGCATTTATTATCCGCAGTTGGTCGCTTACTAGATAAATATGATCAAATATATTTTACCTACGTCACAATTTTGTATATTTGACATGTAGTATGCAAGAAATATGTTTAGTTTGGCATGTTGAGATAGCATCTATCTTGGTGCATTACACACATTTAGCTAGATGTCTAGTTCAGCCAACTCACAAATATCTGAAATTCGATGAGAGCCAGATGTGGCGGCGGGAGAGCAGGAACTCCATTCAGGAGTGGCGGACATTGGAACCCTATAAAGGTAACCCCACGTGAATACAAAGTTAACAAAAAATTAATGCATAACGTAACAAAATCGCTTGCAACCCTCACATAATAAAATTATTGACCTACTAATCTACAATCAATAACACAAAAGTAAGAATAAATATGTCTGACACACAAACTGTGATAGAAAAGATAAAAAAGGTAACACATATCCAACATGCTATTCAAGTAGGATTTGCTTACCAGTGTAAATAATTGATTGAATAAAAACAATGTTCCTCAATATGCCAGCAAAATGACGAGAACAACATCTGTAGGTATAGCCACAGGACCATTACACTAGGAATTTTGTCATGTACAGTCCGAAGAACCGAACCAGGCAGGTTGAGAAAATAGCTCAGATTCTATCGGATGGAGCAATACTACCACATCTCTGGATCCACTTATTGTAGAACCAGATGACCAAGGCGAGGAAACACAAAGTAATAGGTATTCTCTTACCATGGCGACCAAATACAAAAGCTCTTCATGGGACAAAATAAGTGCCCTACAATACATAAAATATAGTCCGGCTCCAATTCCACCATGAGGCAGACAATCAGCAGGAACAAAATTAACAGCCTCTGCACAATTTAAATATGAATTGACTGATACTTCTCAAATCTGAAATAACATCATACCCAAAAGAAAAATCGCTATGGAGTAATCACGAAGCTCCCAGGCTCCTTTTGAAAGATAGCAACAAACAATTGATCTACATGATGTACCATGTTAGCCAAAAACTACGGACTAGCTAGTTCTCCGAGGATCGACCAGGCAGGGGGGGGGGGGGGAAACGGCCTAAACTATAGCCAGTGCAAGCTAGCTATACTAGGAGAGGAGGACACAAACTGAAAGCTTCACACACAGAGACGCACGAGGAAGAGTGGAGCTCACTTATACTGCCTTGTACTGAAGCTGAAAATGACTTGAGTTGATTTACATATGATGGACTTGGGGTCCTTTTAAACGACTTGGGAATGACACTTGCGTGACAAGCACCAGGTAATTGCACAACACCTTCCTATCTACACTAGGAAACTACCACGTACTTGCATGTACTGCTCTAGTCTACTTCTAGTCAAGTTCCTTGCAACTACTAGGAAACTACTTGGTCCTTGCACGCCAAGGAAGCTATTTCCATTGGTGCCGCATGCATGCAACCGAAGACATGGTTAACTCAACATTCTCCACCTCAACCTTGTTGAAGATACTTGATGTCCATGAGCACAACTTTGTCACGCAGTTCCTGGGACAGGACGCCACCAAGTGACTTGGTTAGGATGTCCGCCTTCTGCTCACCAGTCCTGATGAACTAAAGGATCACTGTGTTCTCGACGCGGTCATGTATGAAGTGATAGCGGTGATCGATGTGTTTGTTGCTATCTTTCACAAGGATGCACAACTCATGACACATGTGGTACATCTACACCTGTTGTACATCTACACTTGTGGTACAGCTACACCTGTTGTTCATCTGCCATGCCCTTCACAGGATATTGCATCAATGTAATAGCCATATAACAGCTAGGTTTATGTTTCCACATATATTTTCTTCACAGGATATTGCTCATCCCCTTAGGTGAGGTGTTCATTCATGATTCATGTGGNTGAAAATGACTTGAGTTGATTTACATATGATGGACTTGGGGTCCTTTTAAACGACTTGGGAATGACACTTGCGTGACAAGCACCAGGTAATTGCACAACACCTTCCTATCTACACTAGGAAACTACCACGTACTTGCATGTACTGCTCTAGTCTACTTCTAGTCAAGTTCCTTGCAACTACTAGGAAACTACTTGGTCCTTGCACGCCAAGGAAGCTATTTCCATTGGTGCCGCATGCATGCAACCGAAGACATGGTTAACTCAACATTCTCCACCTCAACCTTGTTGAAGATACTTGATGTCCATGAGCACAACTTTGTCACGCAGTTCCTGGGACAGGACGCCACCAAGTGACTTGGTTAGGATGTCCGCCTTCTGCTCACCAGTCCTGATGAACTAAAGGATCACTGTGTTCTCGACGCGGTCATGTATGAAGTGATAGCGGTGATCGATGTGTTTGTTGCTATCTTTCACAAGGATGCACAACTCATGACACATGTGGTACATCTACACCTGTTGTACATCTACACTTGTGGTACAGCTACACCTGTTGTTCATCTGCCATGCCCTTCACAGGATATTGCATCAATGTAATAGCCATATAACAGCTAGGTTTATGTTTCCACATATATTTTCTTCACAGGATATTGCTCATCCCCTTAGGTGAGGTGTTCATTCATGATTCATGTGGTTTATCCACTTTTCAGTCAAAGATGATATGTATTTCCTCCATTGGTATTACCACCCATTATTTACTTATCATGACTTGCCACATCCAACTAAGACCTTCCCAAAAGTGTCTCATGAAGGCGAAGCAAAAGAATATTGTAAGTTCTCTTGGATATTGTTCTGACACAAAAGGAAATATGAGAAGCTACGGAAATATTTTATGGCAGATGAACAGCAAAGAATGCTCTGCTTTGAATATCTGCCTAAAGGAAGTCAGGATGGTCATATAACAACTAGGTTTATGTTTCCACATATATTTTCTTCACAGGATATTGCTTCAAAGTAATAGGTATTCTCTAACCTTCTTCACCACATACAAAAGCTCTTCATGGTACAAAATAGGCGCCTTACATTACATAAAATACCATTCAGCTCCAATTGCACCATGAGGCAGCCAATCAGCAGCAGCAAAATTAGCAGCCTCGACACAATTTAAATCTGAATTGACTAATACTTCACAAATCTTAAATAACATCTTACCCAAAAGAAAAATCACTATGGAGTAATCACAAAGTTCCCAGGCTCCTTGTGAAAGATAGCAACAAACAATTTATCTACTAGATGTACCACAGGTATAGATGTACCATGGGTGTGAGAAACTATTATTCACATAAAATTCCATGGCTAGCGGATGTCATTAAAGTAGTCTGTGACTAATTATGTACTCTTTGCTTTGTAACATTGGTATTTCAGATGCCATGCAACTCCGTTTATATCTACTTACAATTTCTATTTTTAAGTTTATTATATGTATGTACCATTCTTTAGTGTGTTACATTTATGTAACTCCTTTTTTTTGTTAAAAAATGTACTTACCACTTTATTACCTAACCCTGGAAAAAAATGTTGTGAATATTAGAAGGCACATTGATTGAGACATCGAGCAACTCTTCAAATGACTGATCTGACACATTTAACACCGTCAAGGGCTGGACAATTAACTTCAAAAGCAACGAACTTTTAGCCGATGCTCTGCTCTGGGCATGACCCAATGCTCCTAGCACTGAGGAACCATTGGAATTTCACAAGCAACCCAGATTGTGCTAGCCAGGAACAGTATAACCACCGCTGATTGCCACCATGCAAGATGCTACAAAAACAAGTGGTTGACCCTGATTCCTGCCATGGAGCATGACTCCGTTGAATTGAAGGTGAAATGGTCAATGATGCGTGGCTGCATAAATAACTATAGTAAAACATCACCCCCTTCCTACCTCGCCCATGATTCTTGCACCACATGTGGTGGTGTATGGAGAAGAAACACATGGCCACACAGTTGTTGATCCACACGGACACAGTGCATTTGGTGAGGAGGTTGTCGAGCAGGGATCTCTGACCAAAGGATACACACATAGCCAGAAGACCAAATCGATGTGTGCCACCTCTAAAGCAGAAGATGCTGATAGGACGACCTCAAAGGTGCCGATGATTTAGCAGCAGCCGAAAAGGCTATGATGAGCTAGCTCCGCAGGTTGCTTGGTCGGGCCTGATTTTCCTCAGTGCCTCACGTGAGTCGCGAGTCTCCACGCTATTCTATGTCCTTGTTCTAGTTGCTTTTCTTCCAGAAGGACACTGAGGAAAAATGGAAATTTCATTAACCATATGAGCTTTGCACGGGCCATAAGTACTTTTTTTCTATTTCTCATTTCCAGGAGAACAAAGCGAAAAAATTCAGAGATTGGAAGTTATCGGTATTAAATTTTACCTGATGTCTGGTCCATGGATTAAAATATATGCACGGGTATTTATAGAATTAGCGAGCCATGGGATTAATTTTATCTTGTATCATCAGTGTTTTTCATATGGCATTATACTTGCTGAGGGAGTCCCGGATTAGGGGGTGTCCGGATAGCCGAAATATCACCGTTGGCCGGACTCCTGGGCTATGAAGATACAAGATTGAAGACTTCGTCCCGTGTCCGGATGGGACTTTCCTTGGCGTGGAAGGCAAGCTTGGCGATACGGATATGTAGATCTCCTACCATTATAACCGACTCTGTGTAACCCTAACCCTATCCGGTGCCTATATAAACCGGAGGGCTTTAGTCCGTAGGACGAACAACAATCATACCATAGGCTAGCTTCTAGGGTTTAGCCTGTCTGATCTTGTGGTAGATCTACTCTTGTACTACCCATATCATCAATATTAATCAAGCAGGAGTAGGGTTTTACCTCCATCGAGAGGGCCCGAACCTGGGTAAAAACATCGTGTTCCTTGTCTCCTGTTACCATCCGCCTAGACGCACAGTTCGGGACCCCCTACCCGAGATCCGCCGGTTTTTACACCGACATTGGTGCTTTCATTGAGAGTTCCTCTGTGCCGTCACCGTCAGGAAGGATGCCTCATCCCATCTTTAAAGACGACATTATCGCCAAAGGAGCCTTGGCCGCCGGCCAGACTCTTCGGCTAGGTGGTTTCCTTATGACCACCAGTTCGACCGTCGCGCCGACGATGACTTCTCGGGTCATCGAAACCAATCTACGTGTTAACTCGGAACTTGCCGAGCAGCTAGATCCAAACGAGCTCTCCTCCGTGAACGAGCTCTTGGATCGCATCGCCGCCCTGGGAGTCGCCACTGACTACGATCAGATCGGGCCTAAAACCGATCTGAGAGAGATTAACTCTCCCCAGGCTACCCACCATGTTGCTGTGGTAGAGGAACAATGCGGCGACTCTTCTTCTATCTTAAGGACTAGCTACGTCCGGATTCCCGACCCCTCCATGCCGGATTCCCGCTGAGGGATGGACGATGATCAAATCCTGAACTTAAAGTCAGGCGGCAGGTTGGATTCAGTGGATAACATCCAAAAACCCAAACTTCCGAGTTCGGAAACTTCTCGGCCCCATAGTCTTAGATTAGACGGGGTTCCGGATTTAGTTCCACCCGCCCACCCAAACATTAGCGATCTATCCCGAATTCGGCAAGAGCCCGCTGAAACAGTACATCACTACTGGGCCAGATTCCTCCTGGTTATGGACAGGATAAAGGACTGCCGAGAGGAGGACGCAATCTCACTCTTCTGCAATAATTGCATGGATGAAGGAATCCTAAACGCCAGAACTCGTCGTGAAATTACACGCCTTGCTGACTTGGTGACCATAGTACAAAAGTACTGTGCGGTGGAGAGTGCTTGGAAAGCCGAAAGTAAATTTTGGGATAATCCGGCCCCGAACACAGCCCTAGTCCGAAATAAAAGGGTGNGCTACGTCCGGATTCCCGACCCCTCCATGCCGGATTCCCGCTGAGGGATGGACGATGATCAAATCCTGAACTTAAAGTCAGGCGGCAGGTTGGATTCAGTGGATAACATCCAAAAACCCAAACTTCCGAGTTCGGAAACTTCTCGGCCCCATAGTCTTAGATTAGACGGGGTTCCGGATTTAGTTCCACCCGCCCACCCAAACATTAGCGATCTATCCCGAATTCGGCAAGAGCCCGCTGAAACAGTACATCACTACTGGGCCAGATTCCTCCTGGTTATGGACAGGATAAAGGACTGCCGAGAGGAGGACGCAATCTCACTCTTCTGCAATAATTGCATGGATGAAGGAATCCTAAACGCCAGAACTCGTCGTGAAATTACACGCCTTGCTGACTTGGTGACCATAGTACAAAAGTACTGTGCGGTGGAGAGTGCTTGGAAAGCCGAAAGTAAATTTTGGGATAATCCGGCCCCGAACACAGCCCTAGTCCGAAATAAAAGGGTGTATTATCACCAACCATCTGGGTTAAATACCAAAAAACAAAGACCCCCTAAAGGGCATGGAACCGTACTGGAGGGATGGCTCAACGGACCCTGCAAAATACATAGCGCAGAGGATGCCACTCCAACTCATAGCCTTCGAGCATGTTGGATACTACGGCAGGTGGCAAAAGTGGCGAAGAGCTTCTAGCTTCAGAATCCCAGCCCAACAATACCAGTACGGTATTAACAGTCTTCGAGACTTTCG
>LR880972.1:1003323087-1003340319 GCA_904067115.1 Aegilops sharonensis | reverse complement strand
GTTGGTAACACCAACCGGTACTAAATGTTTGGATGTGTTTTTTTATATTTCCTTTAATTTTGTGTTTTCAATTTAATTTAGTGATTGTTTTACATTATAATGAGTTGTTAAATCATTAGGTGAAAGTACCGCAGATTAGTTTCGACTGGATGCATGTGGATCCTAGTTAACTGATCAAGTATATGCCATATCCATATTATACTTGATCACGGTGATCAAGTATAATATGGATATGGCATATACTTGATCACTTAGCTAGGATCCCTCCAGCTGAAACTAATCTGCGGTTTCTTTCAGAAATGATATACTCATCATCATCATCATCATCATCATCATACTAATATAAAAACTCTTGCATCATATCATCAACATCAGTATACTAGCTAGCTAAAAATCATCATAGTCATCATTACCACTATTTAATCATCATAGTCATTACCGCTATCTAATCACCACCAACACTAGCTTAAAGAAGAAACATTCACTTGTACCAGAAGCAAAAATATCATTGAGGTCAACATGGTCATGATATTATAAGCGTTCATAACACCACAAAAGCAAATCACTCTCTGAGATTAAGTTCAGGATGAAGAACACGGACGTGAGAGGACAAGTACTAAGAGCATGAACTAGCTAAATCACTCCTGCTGCTCTCTCTCAGGTAAAATAGCATAGAACATGTATAGCTCTCCTGATTCATCATAGTGGAGCATGCAGATAAACCTGTCTCCTAATCGTGGGTTGTGCTTCTCATTGCTGCCCCCTAGTACTTCTCTGCGATCGTTAACAATTTTGCTCCAATCTTTCACTATTAAGCATTCATCGCTTCTAGAAATCCTGAATGCACTCATGTGCAATGTAGGATATCTTGGCCGTAAGCTAACAATTGACATGCGAACTTTAGTCTCGATCCACTGAGGCACAACTGACATCGGGAGTCCCTGTTGAAAAACAACGTATAGTAATTAATATACTTAGCAATGAAAGTTTAGCAAAAAAATTATGTATGCAAAAGATGCATTGAGGACAAATAATAAAAATCTTACCATCATTCCTAAATAGATGTGACCGTAGTTCAATACGATCACTATTGGTCGCACGTTTTGAGTACTAACATTTCTAAGTGCAGGAAGAAAATTTGTCTTGGCAGTATGAAGATCCTCAAGCCATGAAACATAATGACTTATCTCCTCGCAGTTTAGTTCAGCTCCGGGACAGTAGTAGGTCCTGTCTACCAAGCGCCGGACATTTTTGCTTGAATGGAAATAAGCTGTCAATAGAAATTAGTTGTCAACTATTTTTGAATAAACAATATCAAAGACATAAATATGGTTGAGAAAACTCACATAATGGTAGAACTGGAGGCGTCTGCACATCGACCCAGATGTATCTATTACCTTCAATATCATCTTCCGGACGAATATCAAAGGTGATAACCATATCAGGCTCAAACGCATAAGCCTTGCATAGTGCTTGCCAAGTTTTGCATTCAAAATAGGTGTACGTGTCTGCGTTGTATACTTTGACGTTGAAAGTATAATCATGCTCAGTTTTCAGGTAAACCCTCTTTACCTCCATAGTTTCCATAGCATTGAAACCTATCTTATCCAAGACAAAAATTCTTGCATGGCAGGGGATGCGCTAGTAGAATAGTGAAAATTAAAAATTATAAGTTGAAGCAAATGAAGCATATATAATTCATGCTTAATTACAAAAAAGACTTATCGTTGTGACTTACTGTATCGAATTCGAAGGTATCATCCAGCTTGATGCTGAATCACCTATCATCAACAAGGAAATTTCTGTCGCACAGGTCGCGCTGGTCTTCACAGTATTCACACATAATGAAATCTTTTTCGTCGTCAGACGACATTTCTTATGTTCATATAGGTGAAACATTAAACACTTACTAATTCTATCAATTGAACTAATTCAACTACTTCTATTAATTCAACTACTTCTATTAATTCAACTAGTAATTAAACTAATTCAACTAAGCATTTACTAAAGATAAACTTGTTCTATTAATTTTCTTACTAAAATAAACTAGTTCTATTAATTAAAATAATTCAACTAGGAATTTACTAAAAACAAACTACTCCTATTAATTTACTTACTAAAATATATAAAGTAGCTATATATAGTAATATTTTAATTAGATCATCAAATCTCATATACCTAAATTTTCTTACTAAAAATAAACTAGTTCTATTAATTCAACTAGTTCAACTAAGCATTTACTAAAAATAAACTAGTTCATTAATTCAACTAGTTCAAATAATCTCATATACCTAAATTTTCTTACTAAAAATAAACTTGTTCAATTAATTTTCATACTAAAAATAAACTAGTATATTGATTCAACTAGTTCAAATCTCATATATATACCTAATTAATATCTAGCTAATTCTTCTAGCTAACAATTGACATTAATATTTAACAACTTATCTATCCAATTCATTTAACATTAACATTCTAACATTCTTATCTACGAAATTCATCTAACATTAATCTAAACAGTAGAAAACAAAAAATAAGTAAAAAAAATGTGTGTGTGTGTAGTACTGTGTGTGTAGTGTGTGTGTGTGTGTATGTGTGTGTACATGTGTGTGTGTAGAGAGAGAGTGTGTGTGTGTATGTGTGTGTGTGTATGAGCGGGGGGCGGCGGCGTACGGGCGGCAGCGCGAGGCGGCGCGACGACGGGCGGCGGCCAGGGGCGATCGACGGCGCGATCTAGACGGCGACGTAGTACGGGGCGGCGGCACGAGACGACGACGACGGGCGGCGGGGCCGACGGCGCGCGGCGGGGGCGGCGAGGGCGGCGGGGGCGACGGTGCGGCGGCGGCGACGATGTCGCGAGAGAAGTTGGAGAAGAAATGGTCGATGAAACTGATTTTTCGGAAGTACCATATATATAGGAGGGGCCTTTAGTACCGGTTCGAGCCACCAACCGGTACTAAAGCCCAATTTTGGCCAGGCCAAGCGGCGGGAAACGACCCCCTTTAGTACCGGTTCATTACCCCAACCGGTACCAAAGGACAACCCATTAGTACCGGTTGGAGCCACCAACCGGTACTAATAGTTGTGCACTGCCACCCGCGGTGCACTGTGTTTAGTCCCACCTCGCCGAGCGAAGGGCAGCCGCACTGGTTTATAAACCCAGCCGCGGCTGCTCCTTCGAACTCCTCTATATAGCAGGCGTCTAGGCCTAACTAGGGCGCGCTGCCCTATGAGCCTGCCGGCCCTTCTGGGCCTGAATTTGCACACCCTAGGTTTGGCAGGCCCACTGGGCAGCGCCCCAACTATTTTTATATATGTTTTTCTTTTCTGCATTACTTATTTTCTTCTATTTATTTTTGAGTAATTTTTTTTATGGTTTTTTCTTTTCTGCTTTCTTTTTTTCTTCTGTTTATTTCTGAGTAGTTTTTTTTGCTGTATTTAGTGTCTTTGTGAATATTTTTGCTTTATATATTTTTCTTTTCTGCATTATTTATTTTCTTCTATTTATTTTTGAGTAATTTTTTATATAGTTTTTTCTTTTCTGCTTTATTTTTTTCTTCTATTTATTTCTGGTTATTTTTTTTTGCTGTATTAAGTTTCTTTGTGGATATTTTTGCTTTATATAGTTGTTTTTATTTTCTGCATTATTTATTTTCTTCTATTTATTTTTGAGTAATTTTTTATATAGTTTTTTCTTTTCTGCTTTATTTTTTTCTTCTATTTATTTCTGGTTATTTTTTTTTGCTGTATTAAGTTTCTTTGTGGATATTTTTGCTTTATATAGTTGTTTTTATTTTCTGCATTATTTATTTTCTTCTATTTATTTTTGAGTAATTTTTTATATAGTTTTTTCTTTTCTGCTTTATTTTTTTCTTCTATTTATTTCTGGTTATTTTTTTTTGCTGTATTAAGTTTCTTTGTGGATATTTTTGCTTTATATAGTTGTTTTTATTTTCTGCATTATTTATTTTCTTCTATTTATTTTTGAGTAATTTTTTATATAGTTTTTTCTTTTCTGCTTTATTTTTTTCTTCTATTTATTTCTGGTTATTTTTTTTTGCTGTATTAAGTTTCTTTGTGGATATTTTTGCTTTATATAGTTGTTTTTATTTTCTGCATTATTTATTTTCTTCTATTTATTTTTGAGTAATTTTTTATATAGTTTTTTCTTTTCTGCTTTATTTTTTTCTTCTATTTATTTCTGGTTATTTTTTTTTGCTGTATTAAGTTTCTTTGTGGATATTTTTGCTTTATATAGTTGTTTTTATTTTCTGCATTATTTATTTTCTTCTATTTATTTTTGAGTAATTTTTTATATAGTTTTTTCTTTTCTGCTTTATTTTTTTCTTTTATTTATTTCTGAGTATTTTTTTTGCTGTATTTAGTTTCTTTGTGAATATTTTTTCTTTAGTTGCTTTGAATGCTGCATAATGCTTCATTTTGGAGTGATTTTTACTGTTTCACGGTCATTTAGATCTTTAAACGAATTGGTAAATGACTGAAAAATAGCAAATGATGTCAGAACGTGTTGGAAATTGATGACGTCGCTTCAAATGCTGCATAATGCCGGCTCAAAAAACGTCTGGAATTCAAATAAGTTTAAAACAATGAAGTGCTCGTGTAACAGATGAGTTCTCGTCCGAAACCCTGATACTCCGAAAGAGATTGTCCAGTTTGTACACGAAGTGCGTCCAGTTTTTGCCGTGACACTCTCAACTCTTTCGCACATGCTATGCGGGTGAAATGATGATACCATGCCAAGTCAACATTTTCAGAGTTCATTTCGTTGTGATTTACTGTTTCACGGTCATTTAGCTCTCTAAACAAATTGGTAAATGACTGAAAAACAGCAAATGATGTCAGAACGTGTTGGAAATTGATGACGTCGCTTCGAATGCTGCATAATGCCGGCTCAAAAAAAGTCTGGAGTTCAAATAAGTTTAAAAAAATGAAGTGCCCGTGTAACAGATGAGTGCTCGTCCGAAACCCTGATACTCCAAAAGAGATTGTCCAGTTTGTACACGAAGTGCGTCTAGTTTTTTCCGTGACACTCTCTACTCTTTCGCACATGCTATGCGGGTGAAATGATGATATCATGCCAAGTTTCAACATTTTCAGAGTTCATTTTGTTGTGATTTAGTGTTTCACGGTCATTTAGCTCTCTAAACAAATTGGTAAATGACTGAAAACAGCAAATGATGTCAGAATGTGTTGGAAATTGATGAAGTCGCTTCGAATGCTGCATAATGCCGGCTTAAAAAAAGTCTGGAGTTCAAATGAGTTTAAAAAAAATGAAGTGCCCGTGTAACAGATGAGTTCTCATCCGAAACCCTGATATTCTGAAAGAGATTGTCCAGTTTGTACACGAACTGCGTCCATTTTTTGCTGTGACACTCTCTACTCTTTCGCACATGCTATGCGGGTGAAATGATGATACCATGCCAAGTTTCAACATTTTCAGTGTTCATTTTGTTGTGATTTACAGTTTCACGGTCATTTAGCTCTCTAAACAAATTGGTAAATGACTGAAAAACAACAAATGATGTCAGAACGTGTTGGACATTGATGACATCGCTTCGAATGCTGCATAATGCCGGCTCAAAAAAATTCAGGAGTTCAAAAAAGTTTAAAAAAATGAAGTGCCCGTGTAACAGATGAGTTCTTGTCCGAAACCCTGATACTCCGAAAGAGATTGTCCAGTTTGTACACGAAGTGCGTCCAGTTTTGAAGTGAGTGGCGGCCGGCGCGGGATTGAGGGGGAGACCGAGTGAGTGGAGAGAGTGAGGGCAAAAACATGTAAAAATATACATAAAAAATACATTGATTATCAATGATCTTTTTTGTACAATCTGAATTGTCAATATGAGTCCTCAACTATTTAGAAACCGGTGAAGACTCATATTGAGTCCACAAATTATACACATAGAGTTCAATGAAGACCAAATGCTTGTGATAGTTTGAGAAGTAACATATTTAAGGTGGTAAAAACCTTGCTAGGGGAGCGAGGTGGGACTAAAAATAGCCTGCCACAACCTCTTTACTACCGGTTCGTTCCACGAACCGGTACTAAAGGTGCTGGCCAGGCAGTGAGCGCGCCCGTGAAGCCAAGGCGCGGATGCACCGACGGGAGTTCGAGGATCTCCGTTTCAGAGACTGGGAATCCATCGAGGACTTCGGACTGCGGCTCTCCGCCCTCGTCGCCGATCTGGTGCTGTACGGCGACCCCGTCACCGAGCACAAGGCTGTGCAGAAATTTCTCCGAGTGGTGCCGCGCCGGTACCGCCCAATGGCCATGGAGATTGAGTCCCTACTTGATCTGAAAACCATGTCCATTGAGGAGCTCGTTGGCCGTTTCTCTGCGTGTGAGGATCACTATGATGTTGACGACGGCGCGCAGAACGCCGGGCGCCTCTTACTCACACACGAGGAGTGGTTGGCCCGCGAGAAGGTGGGCGGCGGTGGTGGCTCGTCGTCCGGCGGCGGCAGCGGCAACGCCGGCAAGAACAAATCACCCGCCAAGGCCAAGCCTCATGGCGGCGGCAAGGGCGTGTCGGGGAGCGCAAGCGTGGGCGGCTCCGGCGGGTCTGGCGGCAAGAAGAAAGGCAAATGCCACCATTGCGGCAAACTTGGACACTGGAAAAAGGATTGTTGGTCATGGTTGGAAAAGCAAAAGGAGCAAGGGAAAAAGGAGCAGGCAAACCTTGTCCGTGATGGTAATGACGAGCATGATCAAGGGTTGTACATGGCATTGGTCACCGAGGCTAGTTCACCACAGATTGTTGCACTGCAGGCTGTCTTCTTAAATGAAGAGAAAGTGATCCCCGTTCCCTCGCCTGATGGTTTGTGGTACTATGACACCGGGGCTTCTAGTCACATGATAGAGGAGAGAAACATGTTTGCCATGTTGGACGAGGGTGTGCACGGCACGATGAAGTTCGGCGACGGCTCACTGGTGGCCATCAAGGGTCGGGGCACCATAGTGTTCCATTGTCAGAACGGCGATCAGCATGCGCTCTCTGAAGTTTACTTCATCCCTAGCCTCCGCAGCAACATTATATCAGTGGGACAGCTCGACGAAGGTGGTTGCACATCGGAGTGCTCTCCATCGACGCTCCAGCCTGTCTCCCCACCAAGTCTGAAAATGTTACCTGGCACTGGCATGCGAGGATGGGACATTTGCACTTCAGAGCCCTGTGAGCTATGTCTTTGAAGCAAATGGTTCGTGGGATGCCGGTCATTGACCGCGTCGAGGAGTATTGTGACGGCTGTGCATTTGGCAAGCAGCACCGGGCACCTTTTCCTCAAGTTGTTGCATACAAAGCTAAGAAGGGGCTTGAATTGGTGCATATAGACTTGTGTGGGCCAATCACACCCACCACACCTGGAGCCAGCAGATATTTCTTGCTTATAGTGGATGATTACAGTCGCTGCATGTGGTTGGAGCTGCTGAAATCGAAGGATGAGGCTCATCAGCGGTTTGAGAAAGTTCAGGCCATGGCCGAGTCTGAAGGAAGGTGCAAGCTTCGCGCGTTTCGGTCAGACCGAGGAGGCGAATTTAACTCGTTGGAGTTCAAGGAGTACTGTGATGGACTAGGCATCAAGCACTACACAACTGCACCCTGCTCTCCTCAGCAAAACGGACTGGTGGAGCGTCGAAACCAAATCGTCATCAAGATGGCGTGCTGTCTCCTCAAGAGCATGGCAGTGCCATCGTTCTTCTGGGCGGAAGCGGTGAAGACGGGGGTGTACCTCCTTAATAGGGCGCCCACGCGCAGCCTGGACGGAGTGACACCGTATGAGGTGTGGCATGGTCGCAAGTCGAGTGTGCAGCACTTGCGCATGTTCGGGTGCGTGGCACACGTCAAGAAGCTTGGCCCCAAAATCACCAAGCTATGTGATTGCTCAACCATGATGATCTTCGTTGGGTACAAGGAAGGATCCAAGTGCTACCGTGTGTATGATCCAGCAAGCAAAAAGGTACATGTAACTCGGGATGTTTTGTTTGAGGAAAACAGGCGGTGGAGTTGGACAACAAGGGCATGGTCACCGCGCCCACGCTGGCAACATTCTCTGTTGTCTACACCATCAAGCCGGGCGTGCACGAGTTGGACATCGACGGCTCACTAGTGTCCGCACCGAGCAATAGAGCGGGCTCACCCTCTACATCATCATTGGGGTCGCCGCTGAACTCCGCCGGCACGCCAGCCGCTTCGGCGCTTGGCACGCTGCAGACCGAGCCTTGCACGCCGGCTGCGGCGAGGGAGATGCGCTGGGCCACGCCACCCACGCATGATGATCGGCGCGACATTGACTCTGGACCTATACGGTACCGGCGCCTATCATGCATCTTCGACGAGACTGAAGATGAGGCCATACGAGAATAGCTCGAACTCTACCTCTTCACGGCGGAGGAGCTGCACGACATCACTGAGGCGCTGAACGACGGCGCCTGGAAGGCGGCGATGGACAGTGAGATGGCGTCCATTGTTGAGAATAACACCTGGGAGCTCGCACACTTGCCGGCAGGCCACAAAGCCATCGGCCTGAAGCAAGATCGTCAAGTACAAAGCATGCTTGCTGGCGAAAGGCTATGTGCAGCGAGAAGGCGTGGACTTCGAGGAGGTTTTCACGCCAGTGGCATGGATGGAGACCGTGCGGCTGCTCGTCGCGCTCGCCGCACACTGATACGTCTGCAACATATCTATAATTTATGAAGTATTAATGCCATGTTTACAATAGTTTTATATGATTTTGGTATGATTTGATTAGAACTAACCCGGACTGACGCTGTTTTCAGCAGAACACCGTGGTGTTGTTTTTGTGCAGAAATAGAAGTTCTCGGAACGCGATGAAAATCAATGGAGATTTTTCCTGGAAAACTTGAAAAATACTGGAACAAAAGTCTACCGGAGGGAAGTCCCGTGGGCCCCACGAGGGTGGGGGGCGCGCCCCCTCCCTCGTGGACTCCCCGAGGACCCCCCCCTGACGTGAAATCAACGCCAACCTCTCCTATAAATACAGAAACCTTCGGGAAATAACCTAGATCCGGAGTTCCACCGCCGCAAGCCTCTGTAGCCACGAGAAATCAATCTAGGCCCTCTCTGGTACCCTGCTGGAGGGGGCCATCATCACCGGAGGCCATGGGGAAGGATCTCGGAGTGGCCATCATCGCCATGAAGGCGAAGGACCAGAGGGGGAATCTCTCCCCATCCAGGGGGAGGCCATGAAGGAGGAAGCACAAGGGGGAGAACTTCTCCTCCTTTCTCTCGGTGGCGCCGGAGTGCCATCAGGAGGGGAATCATCGCCGCGGTTATCATCTTCATCAATGTCACCATCATCATCACCATCCTCATCTCTTTTACGCGGTCCACTCTCCGGCACTCCGCTGTAATCCCTACTTGAACATGGTGCTTTATGCCACATATTATGATCCAATGATGTGTTGCCATGCTATGATGTTTTGAGTAGATATCCTTTGTCTTTGGGTTGATTGATGATCTAGATTGGTATGAGTTGTATGTTTTACTTTGGTGTTGTCCTATGGTGCCCTCCATGTCGTTCAAGCGTGAGGGATTCCCGATGTAGGGTGTTGCAATATATCCTTGGTTTACTTATTGTTTGTGTTGCGTGAGTGACTGAAACACAAACACAGATAAGTGGGACATGGCGTATGGGAATAAAGAGGACTTGATACTTTAATGCTATGGTTGGGTTTTACCTTAATGATCTTTAGTACTTGTGGATGCTTGCTAGAGTTCCAATCATAAGTGCATATGATCCAAGAAGAGAAAGTATGTTAGCTTATGCCTCTCCCTCATATGAAATTGCAATAGTGATTGCCGGTCTTGTTAACAATTGCCTAGGATAATTCCGCACACCGATCCATCATTATTCCACACTCGTTATTTATAATATTTAGTAATATATTCTAACTTTATGATAACAACACCTACTTTTATATTTTAGCTCTCCGATATCATCCAAAGTTATCCTTTTCATACCCACAACGTAGTTTTATTTCTCGTTTCTTGTTGGAAGCAAACGTTCGGTGTACGTAGAGTCATATCAGTGGCAGATAGGGCTTGAGAGAATATTGATGTACCTTTAGCTCCTTGTGGGTTCGACACTCCATACTTATCAGTTCCACCTTTGTAAATTGCTACGATGATTCCCTGCACTTGGGGATTATCAAGCTCTTTTCTGGCACCGTTGCCGGGGAGCAATAGCGTGAGGTTGTGTTCTCTTGTTTTCTTTCTTCACTAAGTAGATTTTGTTTTCCCTTTTTGTTTCTAAGAATGAAAATACCAAAAAAAATTACTTGTCTCTCATGCCTAAAAAGTTTTTCAAAAAGAGAAGTGATTGGAAAGTTATACATTGAAGAAGTGAGGGTCGACCTTGAGCACTTGTGTTCATGCTCACGGAAACAATGTAGAATTTTTCATGGAAGTTTCTCTGTAAATAATTATCCCCTTGTGTATATCCATTTTATTATAAAAATAATGTGCCAAGCTTTGGTTTTAGGATGATTAGATTGCTTGTTTACTATGCGCAGATCAAAAACAGAAACTTTGGCTGTAGCGCGTGATTTTACATTTTTTACTGGAAGGTCAAATGGGTCTGAAACTTTTTGCACATTAATTATGTACAAATTTTTCAAATTTTCATATTTATTTCATAATTGTTGGATTTACAGAAGTTTACTAAACTTCCAGATTACTACAGACTGTCCTGTTTTTGACAGATACTATTTTGTATGTGTTGATCGCTTATTTTGATGAATCTATGGGTAGTATCGGGGGTATGAACCATGGTGAAGTTGGAATACAGTAGATAAAGTGATAATATGGAATTGGAATGAGTTTGCAACAATACCTAAAGGTAGTGATTTTCTTTATTATACTAACAGATCTCACAAAGTTTTTGTTAAGTTTTTGTGGATGAAGTGTTCGAAGAACGAGGAGTTACCGGTGTGAGAAGAATAAAGAGAGGCAAGAGTTCAAGCTCGGGGATGCCCAAGGCACCCCAAGTAAATATTTCAAAGGATACTCAAGCATCCAAGCTTGGGGATGCCCTGGTTGGCATCCCATCTTTCTTCTTCAGCAAATATCGGTATACCTTGGTTTTTGTTTTGTTCACATGATTTGTGTCCTTTGTGTTTTTATTTTTCTTTAAGAACCATGCTAGTATGAGATGGCCCTTCATTGATTTATAGAATTGCTCTTTGTGCTTCACTTAAATCTTTTAAGTATGATCTTATAGAATTGCTCTTTGTGCTTCACTTAAATCATTTGAGTATGGTTTTATAGAATGCTTCGTGTGCTTCACTTATATATTTTGAGCTTGGATATTGGTTAGTATATATTAATTGTAGAATTATCCATGAACTTTACTTATATATTTTGGAGTATGAATTATACTATCATCTAAAGCGGGTTTGGAAGAGTGTCAACTCTAGGAATTAGTGATCCCACTATTCCGAATGAGAAGAGTTTTGCTTATGTGGAGAGTAGTAAAATTTCTATGCTTATAGATCATGAAAAGAATGCTTTATGTGATGGTTATATTGTTGAATTCATTCATGATTCTACTGAAAATTATTATGAGGGAGGAATATATGCTTGTAGGAGTTGCGATAATATCAAGTTTCCTCTCTATGTGCTTAAAGTTTTGAAGTTATACTTGTTTTGCCTTCCTATGCTAGTTGATTCTTGTTCCTATAAATTATGTGTTCACAAAATCCCTAGGCATAGGAAGTGGGTTAGATTCAATTGTGCTAGTCATATTCTTCATGATGCTCTCTTTATGTTTCAATTCTGTTCTTTTATGTGAGCATCATTGAAATCATCATGCCTGGCTAAAAGACATTAAAGAAAAGCGCTTATCGGGAGACAACCCAACATTTACCCTTACTGTTTTTTGTGCTTACATGATTAATATACTGTATTAATCATGTTTTATAGCTTTTTGTTTCAATAAAGTGCCAAGTAAAACCTTTGGGAAGACATGGGTGAAGTCTTTGCAATCTTGTTGTAAAAAACAGAAACTTTACGCTCACGAGAATAGATGCCATTTTTTTACTGGAGAGTTCTTTTAGGTTGATTCTTTTTGCAGATGATTAATAGACAAATTCCTCACGTCCAACAATTTATTTCATAATTTTTGGAGTAGAATAAGTATGGTTGATGTTCAGATCATTACAGTCTGTTCTGTTTCTGACAGATTCTGTTTTCATTGCATAGTTTGCTTGTTTTCTAGTTTCCGTGGCTTATATTTTTCAATATAAATTGTAGAAATGATATGGTACAGTAGTCATTGTGTGAGAAAAATTATGAACCTTGTCTTTGACAGTACCAAAGTGAATGGTTTACTCTTTATCATACTAACCTATCTCACGAAGTTCCGTTAAGTTTTGTGTGATTGAAGTTTTCAAGCTTTGGGTGAGATATCTATATGAGGAGAATAAGGAGTGGAAAGACCCTAAGCTTGGGGATGCCCAAGGCACCCCAAGGTAATATTCAAGGAAGACTCTAGCGCCTAATCTTGGGGATGCCCCGGAAGGCATCCCCTCTTTCGTCTTCAAAACTATCGGTATACCTTACTCGGAGCTATATTTTTATTCATCACATGATATGTGTTTTGCTTGGAGCGTATTTTTAATTTTACTTGCTGTTTGAATAAAATCATTGGATCTGAAATATTGAATGAAAAAGAATCCTCCCATGGCCAGTTAATTATTTGACTACTCAGTGTTCTTCACTTATATCTTTTGGAGTAGTTTGTCATTTGCTCACGTGCTTCACGTATATCCTATGAGTAAATGGTTGAATGAATTGAACATCATAAATCTGAATTTATATACGTTTCATATGCTTATAACATGGGGAGTAATGACTTCACACATAATAAGTATAGGTAGTAAACTCATTGAAAGTTATCAAACACAGAATTGGTCACTTGAACAATTCATGAAAGAATATTGAAGGAAGAGAGATTTCACATATAAATATACTATCTTGGACATCTTTTGTAATTGTGAGCACTCATTAAAATATGACATGCTAAAAAGTTGATGTTGGACAAGGATGACAACTCAATGGGTTATGTTTTCCTATATGTGAAACGTTATATTCTCTTGGATCATCTAACATGCTGGGCTTGCCTTTCCCTCTATTGCTAGCCAAATTCTTTGCACCAAGTAGAAATACTACTTGTGCTTCCAAACATCCCTTAAACAAGTTTTGCCATGAGAGTCCACCATACCTACCTAAGGATTGAGTAAGATCCTTCAAGTAAGTTGTCATCGGTGCATGCAATAAAAATTGCTCTCTAAATATGTATGATCTATTAGTGCGAAGAAAATAAGCTTTATACGAACTTGTGATAGGGAAGAAATAAAAGCGACGGACTGCATAATAAAGGTCTTTATCACAAGCGGCAATATAAAGTGACGTTCTTTTGCATTAAGATTTTGTGCATCCAAGCTTAAAATCGCATGACAACCTCTGCTTCCCTCTGCGAAGGGCCTATCTTTTACTTTTATCTTCTACCCTTATACAAGAGTCATGGTGATCATCACCTTTCCTTTTTACACTTTTTCCTTTGGCAAGCACTTTGTGTTGGAACGATCCATAAATTATTATTGTTGACATTACTCTTGAGGTAAAAGGTTGGGAGGCGAAACTATAAGCCCCTATTTTTCTCTGTGTTCGATTAAAACTTTGAACCCATAAATATCAGGTGAGTGTTAGCAATTGTGAAAGATTAAATGATAGTTGAGTATGTGGAGTTTGCTAAATCAAAGCTCTGACATAGACCCTTCCTGAAAATAAGATGAATTGCAATTGTTTGATGACCAAGAATATAGTTTGTTAGTTTCAAGAAAGTTTATGATCTATACTTTAACATGTGAATAACTTGTTACTTGATCATGAAAAGTTTTATGAGATGAGCTACTATTATGATATATAATGATGCTAGAAAAAGTGATTGAAACTATCATTGATCAAACTTAAGCACTTGCTAGCATTCACACTTCATAAATTATTTCTTTTATCAGTTACCTACTCGAGGACGAGCAGGAATTAAGCTTGGGGATGCTGATACGTCTCCAATGTATCTATAATTTATGAAGTATGCATGCCATGATTACAATATTTTTATATGATTTTGGTATGATTTGAATATAACTAACCCGGACTGACGCTGTTTTCAGCAGAACTACTGTGGTGTTGTTTTTGTGCAGAAATAAAAGTTCTCGGAACGCGATGAAAATCAACGGAGATATTTTTCTGGAAAATATGAAAAATACTGGAACAAAAATCTACCGGAGGGGAGTCCCGTGGGTCCCATGAGGGTGGGGGCGCGCCCCCTGCCTCGTGGACTCCCCCAGGACCCCCTGACGTGAAATCAACGCCAACCTCTCCTATAAATATAGAAACCTTCGGGAAATAACCTAGATCGAGAGTTCCGCCGCCGCAAGCCTCTGTAGCCACGAGAAATCAATCTAGGCCTTCTCTGGCACCCTGCCGGAGAGGGCCATCATCACCGGAGGCCATGGGGAAGGATCTCGGAGGGGCCATCATCGCCGTGAAGGCCAAGGACCAGAGGGGGAATCTCTCCCCATCCAGGGGGAGGCCATGGAGGAGGAAGCACAAGGGGGAGAACTTCTCCTCCTCTCTCTAGGTGGCGCCGGAGTGCCATCGGGAGGGGAATCATCTCCGCGGTGATAGTCTTCATCAACATCACCATCATCATCACCATCCTCATCACTTTTATGCGGTCCACTCTCCCGCACCCCGATGTAATCCCTACTTGAACATGGTGCTTTATGCCACATATTATGATCCAATGATGTGTTGCTATCCTATGATGTTTTGAGTAGATATCCTTTGTCTTTGGGTTGATTGATGATCTAGATTTGTATGAGTTGTATGTTTTACTTTGGTGTTGTCCTATGGTGCCCTCCATGTCACGCAAGCGTGAGGGATTCCCGCTGTAGGGTGTTGCAATATGCCCTTGGTTTACCTTATTGTCTGCATTGCGTGAGTGACTGAAACACAAACACGGATAAGTGGGACATGGCGTATGGGAATAAAGAGGACTTGATACTTTAATGCTATTGTTGGGTTTTACCTTAATAATCTTTAGTAGTTGCGGATGCTTGCTAGAGTTCCAATCATAAGTGCATATGATCCAAGAAGAGAAAGTATGTTAGTTTATGCCTCTCCCTCATATGAAATTGCAATAATGATTACCGGTCTTGTTAACAATTGCCTAGGACAATTCCGCACACCGATCCATCATTATTCCACACTCGTTATTTATAATATTTAGTAATATATTCTAACTTTATGATAACAACACCTACTTTTATATATTAGCTCTCCGATATCATGCAAAGTTATCCTCTTCATACCCACAACGTAGTTTTATTTCTTGTTTCTTGTTGGAAGCAAACGTTCGGTGTACGTAGAGTCGTATCAGTGGCAGATAGGGCTTGAGAGAATATTGATCTTACCTTTAGCTCCTTGTGGGCTCAACACTCCATACTTATCACTTCCACCTTTGGAAATTGCTACGATGATTCCCTGCACTTGGGGATTATCACGCACTCCGGCTGGGAGGTGCACCATATGGATGTCAAATCCGCCTTTCTCAATGGTGACCTCGCCGAGGAAGTGTACGTGGCGCAACCGCCGGGGTACATCACTGCCGGCAGGGAGCAACAGGTTCTGCTGCTTCGGAAGGCGCTCTATGGGCTGCGGCAAGCTCCGAGGGCCTGGTACGCTAAGCTGCACGAGACCATGAGCACGTTGGGGTTCACGCGCAGCCCACTGGAGCATGCAGTGTATCGCCGTGGGGATGCACATTCATTCCTGCTAGTCGGTGTGTACGTCCACGATCTCATCATCATCGGCACCGACCAAGCATCCATCACCGAGTTCAAGAAGCAGATGCAAGAACTCTTCAAAATGAGTGACCTCGGTCTCCTAAGCTACTACTTGGGCATCGAGGTAACCCAATCCAGAGACTCAATTACTTCGTGTCAGAAGAGCTATGTAGAAAAGATACTTGAAGCTGCAGGGATGACAGGATGCAATGTGTGTCAAACGCCCATGGAGTGCCGGCTCAAACTGAGAAAAGATGATGAGACAAAGGCTGTTGATCCCTCTCTGTATCGCGGTATAATCGGGAGTTTGAGATACTTGGTACATACCCGTCCGGACATATTGCATATGATGTGGGGATTGTGAGCAGGTTCATGGAGAAGCCAACAACCACCCACTGGACGGCCGTCAAGAAAATTCTTAGGTATGTGCGTGGAACTCTCAAACATGGCTGCTGCTATCGGCGTGGCTCTGAGAAAGCTACACTGGTTGGATACAGTGATAGCGACCATGCTGGAGACATTGGAGATCGCCAGAGCACTTCTGGCCAGGTTTTCTTCCTTGGTGAAAATCCCGTGTCTTGGACCTCTTAGAAGCAAAAGATCGTCGCAATCAGCTCCTGTGAGGCAGAATATGTGGCAGCAGCGGCAGCTACTTGTCAAGGCTTGTGGTTGAGCCGCCTTCTTGCAGAAATGAGAGGGGAAGAAGTTAGTGGGTTCAAGCTCTTGATCGACAACAAATCTGCCATTGCATTGGCGAAGAATCCTGTTCACCACGACAGAAGCAAGCATATCGATGTCAAGTTCCACTTCATCCGTGACTGTGTGGAAACAAGGCAAGTGGAGATCGATCATATCGGCACAAGCGATCAGTTGGACGATGCGCTGACGAGGGCACTGGACCGCGTCCGGTTCGTTGAGCTGCGGCAGAAACTTAGCGTCAGGGAAGTGACCGTGTGGCGTTGAGCTTGGGGGGGGGGGGGATTGTTAGCTTGAATAAGCTCAAGTCCACGTAGGCTATGAGAACCCACGCATGCACGTAGATTAGGGAGGCGTACATACACTAGTAGAAAAAGGACCTAAAGGGAGACACATTAGTCTCGGTTCAATTTTGGCCCGGTACTAATGGTACCATTAGTCCTGATTCGAATGGCTATGCATTAATGCCGGTTCGTGCCACGAACCGGTACTAAAGGGGTGGTGGCAGGCTGGCGTCAGGCCGGGGCCCCACGAGCCCCTTTAGTCCCGGTTCGTGGCACAAACCGGTACTAAAGAACCAGGACTAAAGGGGTCTGACCTATAGTCCCGGTTGGAGACACAAACCGGGACTATAGGGCAATTTTCAA
>LR880972.1:1003306190-1003322687 GCA_904067115.1 Aegilops sharonensis | reverse complement strand
GTAGTTATATTACTAAATCTACTAGTTAGGAAAATTAAAAAACTTAAATTTGGACATGTTTTGCAAAAAAGTGTTATGAAAAAGTAAAACGGCTATAACTTTGCATACAATGTCGGAAAAAACGTATAATATATCAAAATGTTCAGCACGAAAATTCGCATCCGATTTTGACTGCCTACACCCTATTTGCAATTTTTTAGAATCCTCAAATTCTAAGGGAAAAAAGATATGCTCAAATTTAAGCCTTTTTGAATTTTGGTCAAACTATGGTCAAACTACTTATTCAAGAAATATTAGTGTTACTAAATAATTATTCAAGAATATTAGTGTTACTAAATAATTATCTTAGTTTTTTGAATTTTTGTCAAATCTGGTCAAACTATGGTCAAATTGCGGTCAAACTATGGTCAAACTACTTATTCAAGAAATATTAGTGTTAGTAAATAATTACTGTTTTTTAGAATAACAGTTTCAAACTCAAACGGTGAAACGTGTGACCTAATGCTCAAGCTAAACTCACGAGGGTTAATAGGATTGACAGCTTACATTTGTCAGGAAAACAACAAGTGCAGACTTGAAAAGTAGGGGGAATAGAACTCCGAAGTTAAGCGTGCTCAGGCTGGGATAGTGAGAGGATGGGTGACCGGCCGGGAAGTTAGACGATTTGGAATGAGTGATCCACACTTGAGCAGTTAAGAGGGATGATTAGAGACTAAATCATCAAATAATTCAGAAAAATAAACATAAAAAATCAATTTTTCCCAAAGTTTTCAAAAAAAATAAAAAAAACCTTTAGTGTCGTTTGGTGTTACCAACTGGTACTAAAGGTCCCCCATACCACGTCGCGAGCTCGCGCAACGTGGTGGGCCTTTAGTGGCGGTTCGTGCCGAACCGGTACTAAAGGGGGAGGGCCTTTAGTCTCCACCCTTCAGTGTCGGTTGCAGAACCGACACTAAAGGCCCTTACGGACTGGTAATAAAGCTCCGTTTTCTACTAGTGGTAGCGGGCGCTCTCCAGTTTCCTTTCTGTTATTCCCTCCTGGTCGCTTGGCTTTAGCTATGGACGTGATCACGGGATGGCGCGATCTACGCGGATCATGGCAGCCAGACCGGGAGGGTAGACTAACTCTTGTAATTTAGATAAAAGGAATGAGAAAAACGGAAACGCTGCACAGTTACAGCAGCACCAAAACTACTCGTCTCTCGCGCGTGCGTCTTCCTTGTTCGATCTCTCTCTCTCTCTCACTGGTCCGGCAATGACAATTGGCATCAGAGCCTGGTGTTTGATCCCGCTCCGGTGGCCGGCGGTGTCTGATCCATGGCAGCGCACATGCCGGGCGACGAGTCGGACGGGAAGAACAAGAGCGGGATCAAGTCGCCGCCAAAGACGCCTTCATCCAAGGCGCCGCTTGCGTTCGTGTTGTTTTGGGCCTGAGTGCGCATTTCTTTGTTATTCTTATTCCAGTACTAGTCTATTCCTCTCGGACACGCTTTGTTTTTATATTGTCGGCAATGTGAGTTAAACTATTATGGTCGATGCGAGTCAAAATAAATATCATTATTTATACTAAATGTTAATACTTGTTTATAAGTCATTTTTCCAAATTAGAACAATAGATAAATATTATTGTAATCTAAACTATATTTTCTAAGAAAATTAAAATTTCAATACAGTACTCCCTCTGTTCACTTTTGTAAGTCCTTTAGGACAGCTGAAATTAAACTGTTTTAGGTGCTATCTTAAATGTCTAAAAGGTCTTACAAAAGTGGACGGATGGAGTACATCTTAAAACATATTTAAGTCAATTCCACTTAATATGGTTGAATAAGAAAAAGGAAAAAGAATCATGTCTTTGTNGGGAGGGTAGACTAACTCTTGTAATTTAGATAAAAGGAATGAGAAAAACGGAAACGCTGCACAGTTACAGCAGCACCAAAACTACTCGTCTCTCGCGCGTGCGTCTTCCTTGTTCGATCTCTCTCTCTCTCTCACTGGTCCGGCAATGACAATTGGCATCAGAGCCTGGTGTTTGATCCCGCTCCGGTGGCCGGCGGTGTCTGATCCATGGCAGCGCACATGCCGGGCGACGAGTCGGACGGGAAGAACAAGAGCGGGATCAAGTCGCCGCCAAAGACGCCTTCATCCAAGGCGCCGCTTGCGTTCGTGTTGTTTTGGGCCTGAGTGCGCATTTCTTTGTTATTCTTATTCCAGTACTAGTCTATTCCTCTCGGACACGCTTTGTTTTTATATTGTCGGCAATGTGAGTTAAACTATTATGGTCGATGCGAGTCAAAATAAATATCATTATTTATACTAAATGTTAATACTTGTTTATAAGTCATTTTTCCAAATTAGAACAATAGATAAATATTATTGTAATCTAAACTATATTTTCTAAGAAAATTAAAATTTCAATACAGTACTCCCTCTGTTCACTTTTGTAAGTCCTTTAGGACAGCTGAAATTAAACTGTTTTAGGTGCTATCTTAAATGTCTAAAAGGTCTTACAAAAGTGGACGGATGGAGTACATCTTAAAACATATTTAAGTCAATTCCACTTAATATGGTTGAATAAGAAAAAGGAAAAAGAATCATGTCTTTGTTGATTAATTTGTGAATGTTATGTTAATATAGTGTGTATCTATGTTTATGTCATATATTTGTAGTGGTCTCCAGGATTAGAGCAAACAGAAAAATGTAGAATACATGAGATGTTTACGAGGACTTTGATACTCTCTCTGTAAAGAAATATAAGAGCGTTTAGGTCGCTAGTTGAGTTATGTAAACGCTCTTGTATTTCTTAATGAAGGGAGTACCTAATAGTTGACAGACTGTTTTCTTCATATTTTCTGGTCTTGATGGTGTGTATATCATGTACTTGATACTAAATTAATATCACCCTAGTTAAAACATAAGCATTAGAAAGAGAAAATCACAATTGACAAATGAGTGAAAATTAAACATAGAAATAATCGAAAAATACATTATTTTAGCACTTTAGAGCATCTCCAACAGGAGCCCAAAAAGAGCTCCGCGTACTAAAAATTCGTTTTTTTAGGCGCCGAACAGCTCTAGCAGAAATTGTAGCGCTAAAAGTTTTTGGGCGCGCGCTGAAAAACGCTACCACGCGCAACATATTTTGGGCACCGAATTGGGCGCGCTTCACAATTTACACTTTGTTCTTTTTGGGCGCGCGTTTTTGGCATCTACTAAAGCAATGTTAGTCCCGGCGCATTAAAAGTGCTACAGTGGCGTGCTACAACTTTTATTGGGCGTGAAATTTTTGTGCGGCTGTTGAAGATGCTCTTACATCGAAAATACCATAGGCTGTTGAAGGACGGGCACTTTGTAGTATTGCACCCGGCGGCTCTCGCCAGTGATCAGGTCTCCATTCATATCATAGCTGAGGGAGAACGTGGTGAGACGATAAAGACCGCTGTCGGGTCGGGGCTCGTCCTCATGCTCCTCATTAGTGTAGACACACTCTACGAGGCAGAATTTGCTCCGGCATCCCATGTAAAGGAGGGTGGCGCTATGGTTGCTCTCGGCCAGGTCCTTGCTGAACAGCTTCTCCTTGCCGAGCTTTGATACTGGAGGGGTGCGTCGGATGTTAGCCTGAATAAACTTAAAGTCCATGTAGGCTAGGTTGTTTTTCCGTTTGAGACCCACGCATGCACGTAGATTAGGGAGGCGTAAGTAGCGGGTGCTCTCCAGTTTTTCTTTGTTATTCCCTCCTGGTCGCTTGTCTTTCGCTATGGATGTGATCGCGGGATGGCGCGATCTATGCGGATCATGGTGGCCAGACCGGGAGGGTAGACTAGCTCTTTTAATTCAGATAAAAGGAATGAGAAAAATGGAAACGCTGGGCAGTTACGGCAGCACCAAAACTACTCGTCTCTCTCGCGTGCGTCTTCCTCGTTCGATCTCTCTCTCTTGCTGGTCCGGCAACGACATCGGAGCTGGGCAGGCAGCAGGAGTAGAGGTGGCCGACCGTGTCCAGGTCATCCTCGGACTCGGAATCCCGACAAAGGCGTTGAGGAGAGGGTCGAAGTGACCGCGGCCGTCGAAGGGCAGCGCCCAATTGCCAAGCTGTTTCCATGAGAGCTCCCCCGTATCGAAGGCGAAGGTCGCTGCAATGGACCACTCCGTGGCTTGTCGTAGGAGCTGACGTCGTAAACCTCAAACTACAGTTTCCATTGTAGGTACATGTTACATGACTGGTTAGCATTGTAACCAATAACATGCATGAGAGGAATGCATAATTAATATCCTGTAAAAAGTTAAAGGTTAGTGTATTTTCAGTTTTCGACTACAGATTGAAACATTCAGACTAAAAATTTAAAGCTGTAGAAGAAAAGCTATAACAACCAAGTTAGCTTTCTGACTGAATTTCTTTTCTCGTCAATTGACACTAGGCTGCAGCAAGCAAGGCAAGTGACATGTTCTCATGTGCAGAACTGCCAAGAAATACTCACATTGACATGCAAACGTACATGTCCACGTTTAAACATCAAGGATATCCACGCATCTCATCTTAATTGAGTCAAATTCTTTCTAGGAAGGAGGCATAGTGCCATATGAATGAATGGAATTCCAAACTTCTATCAGAATCTTCAGCAAATTAACCTAGTATAAAGGGGAATGCTTGCTGCACTCAAGGACAGAAACATAAACTGAAGAAGAGGGCATTACTAAATTCGAACAACCCAAACAGGATCCAATTGAATAAGCAACTCCTTTAAACCAATAGACCATAGATGCATCGGGGGTCCGCAAGAAGACCTATTGCCTAGGCCAGCCGAAGATGTATGGAACGCAAGGGGCAGCTGCTAACCGGCGGGGAGACATGTCATTAGTTTATTGTGGCTCTAGCGTGAGGGTTCTTCCTCCCCCTATTGGTGCAATTCAATCCCCAAATTGCAGTCGGATTCCGAGATCCATCCCGTGGGAGAGGCGAGTCCTGGGAGAGACGCGTGGTCGTCGGTGCATGGTGTTCGTCCTCCGCCCCGGAGGCGCACAGCCGGCGGTGGAGGCGCGACCGTCGACGCACATACCTGACAGCGGGAGATGTCGGAGTAGCGCGATGGAGGCAGGCTCGAGGAGGGGATGCGAGACGGGGACCTAGGGAGGAAGGAGAGCCCGGATAAAGATAAAGATTAGGGGTTGGCCAAGGGATTGGTTTTTCTTTCTAAAAAACACATGCAATTCCATAAGAATTATAGGTACATTTATTTGGATCTAAGATCCAAGAAAAAAAAAATAGCCCTTATGACTAAACATTACGATGATTTTTTCCGAAAGCATCTTCATCGTGGTTTAAATCTCTACTAGAAGAAATACTCTTAAGAATTCGGTAAAGAATCTGCAATTGAAATGGAGCAACAATGTTATCACTCTTTCACCCACGCAAACATTACCTATAAAGATTTTTGAAAGTGCCTTGAGTTACCCATCCCCAAAAAATGGAAAGTCTTGATCGATCAATGTACTTGGGTCGCGGATGATACCCTCGAAGTGCTGGTTGTGGAATCACAATATCTTCACAATAGTGTCGATGACTGATCCACAAAGAATCAAAATGAAGAAAAAGCTTGACACACTAACATAAACTCGTCATATCTGAATAATCGGATATGCGAGGACATAATACTCTCTAACTTCATGGCGTCGACAAAAGAATGAGTGTAATTTTATTTTCGCAAAGCTACGATGATCACTAGACGTTGACGAAGAACATAGAGCTCTTGAAGATCCGAGGTTCCCCCACCTCTTGTCAGCAAAAACGGAACCTCTGCTTGTCGGTCATCACTGGAGACAAGGTTAGAGAGAAGGATGATGAACACAGAATATTTGGTGGCGCACAAACACTTCGCCACACTGACGGCTTTTCTATATTTTCTCATGAGCTCTAACTCGGCACCCTCAGCAGCTACATAGGAGGGAGGGGGACTTATACGCGCGCCTGACGCGCCACACCGCGCTCAAGACGCACCCCACTCGCACCGAACTGTCCGGCAACACACCATAATACAACCAGCAGCACACCGGGGAGTTTATACCATGAGTAATGTTTCCAACCATTACATACTTAGTACATCTTCAAATGCCATCTTACAATCCAGGAGTAATGTTTCCAGTCATTACATACTTAGTACATCTTCAAATGCCGTCTTACAATCCAACAGAACGTAGTAGCATCACAACCCTTTCTATTACACAGTTCTCGTATCATTCTAGATATAGGCTTATGTTATTGTGTGAGATTTTCCTAGATAGATCACACGAGTACGCTTAGCTATCTCAAATATCACCAACTGAACATATAAAAAGTGTAATAACTTACACAGTATAAAAAAATTGGGTCCTCTCAAACTTGTTATACCGATGAAAAAAATTATCAATTTGTCTGCTGTTAAGGAAGTAGAATAAGTGTCAATGATCCCGGTAGTATACTGCATACTCTACTTTGTCAGTGCTAGCATGGCCAACATGATTGCAAGCCAGATCGATGTTCACTAAAGTACTTACTTTTTGTGGAAAACCTAAACTAAGAGCTAGATGTTCACTTCTTCCACAGTCCACAGAAACATGACACTACTCAAGGAACCACTAACTATGAGGATCCAAAGAGCAAACTGAAACAAGCGTGTCGATGTCAGGAATTGTTAACATCGAGCTAATAGAGCAATACTAATAGAAGAAGTTGTGTTGTACTTCATCAATACTAATATAACTGAACTACTGATCAATGTGATGTGATTACCATGAAGAGTGCTTGTGGAATGTGGAGATCCAGCTCGGATGCCTTGTCCTCATCCAACAACATGTCAATGAAGTCATCTTCCAGGGCTATGCCACTTCACTGGGGTACCGCAGCCTCCGGTTCACCTCTGGTTCGGTCACTGGGCAAGAGCGCTTTTGCCAAATAACCTGAAACTTCACGGAGATATTTTATTGAGTATATAAAATATACTAGAGCAAAGAACTACCAGAGGGGGGCCACCAGTTGCCCACAAGACAACAGGGCGCGGCCACCCCCGTGGGCTCGCCCTGATGCCTTGTGGGGCCCACAACTAGCTTCTGGTGCCCATCTGCTATATGAGGGGTTTTGACATAGAAAAAAATATAAGAAGAAGACTTTCGGGACGAAGTGCCGCTGTCTCGAGGCGAAACTTGGGCAGGAGCACTTTTGCTCTCTGGCGGAGCAATTTCGCCGGGATACTTCCCTTCGGGAGGGGTAAATTGAAGCCATCGACATCACCAACGATCCTCTCATCATGGGAGGACCAATCTTTATCAACATCTTCATCAGCACCATCTCATCTCAAACCCTAGTTCATATTTTGTATTCAATCTTTGTCCCAAAACCTCAGATTGGTACCTGTGCGTTGCTAGTGGTGTTGATTACACCTTGTAGTTGATGCTAGTTGGTTTATTTGGTGGAAGATTATATTTCACATCCTTAAGCATATTCAATACACCTTTGATCCTGAACATGAATATGATTTGTGAGTTTTTTTTTGCGAATGATTTGTGTGTAGGTACTCCATATGCAATGCCGTATTTTTATTGCAAAACTTAATCTTTTTGAAACCTTAAAGGATAAATATTTAAAAATGAAGTAAAAATGGTTTATGGGATGGTGAGACAATAACACGACCTATTTTTACTAGTCTACTTAACATAAAAAATAACAAGCTTAACGCGTATGTACATGCAGATCTTCGGTGTTCTCTTATATAGCATTTTTGTTGAATTAATAGTGAAATAGTTGCAAGCTTATTTCAGGAAATTGGGCCATCACATGTAGATCGAAGGTCGCAATTTAGTTTTGAATTAAATTATCTCAATTAATGGTGGAGTCAGACGAGGTTTCCCCGCTTTATCTTCTTACTACACATATCATCTCATACCTAGTTTCTGTTCGTGTTGTTGTTGGCATGAGTGCACACTTGTATATTAGTCTTATCTCGGTATTCTTTTATTCCTCTTGGGCGCATTTTTTCTTTTTACTAGCGGCAGTGTGAGTTAAACTATTGTGGTCGATGCGAGTCAAAATAAATATAACTATTTATACTAAACATTAATACTTGCTTATAAGTCATTTTGCAGATTAGACCCATAGATAATTATTATGGTAGTTTAAACTATATTTTGTAAGAAAGTTAAAATTTTAATACAATACATCTTAAAACATATTTATGTCAATTCCACTTAAATGTGGTTGAATAAAAGAAGAAAAAAAAATCATGTCTTTGTGGATCAATATGTGAATGTTATGTTAATATAGCGTGTATATATGTTTATATCATCAAACGTCTTAAATAACTTTAAATAATGTGGTATGAAAATATATAGTGGTCTTCGGGATTAGAGCAAACAGAAAAATCTAGAGCACATGAGATGTTTACGAAGAGTTTGGTACTCTCTGTGTAAAGAGGTACAAGAGCGATTAGATCACTACTTCAATTATCTAAACGCTCTTAAATTTCTTTACGGAGGGAGTACCTAATAATCGAGACACTGTTTTCTTCATATTTTCTGGTGTTGATGGTGTGTATATGATATGTACTTGGTACTGCATTAACATCACCCTAGTTAAAACATAAGCATTGGAAAGAAAATAATCACAAATGAGTGAAAATTAAACATAAGAAGCATCCAAAATTACATTATTTTAGCAGTTTACATCCAAAATGCCACAGGCTGTTGAAGGACAGGCACTTCGTAGTATTGCACTCGTCGGCTCTTGCCGATGGTCAAGTCTCCATTCATGTCATAGCAGAGGGAGAACATGGTGAGACGATAAAGATCGCTGTCAGGCCGGGGATCCTCCTCGTGGTCCTTATCAGTGAAGACACACTCTACCAGGCAGAATTTGCTACGACGTCCCATGAAGATGAGGGTGGCACTGTGGTTCCTCTCGGCAGGGTCCTCTCTGAATAGCTTCTCATTACTGAGCTTCGACACTGGAGGGGTGCCGTCGGAGCCGGGCAGGCAGCATGAGTAGAGTCGGCCGAGTGTGTCCGGGTCTTCTTCAGACTCAGAGATACCAACGAAGGTGCCAAGGAGTGAGTCAAAGTGGTCGCGGTCGTCGAAGGGCAGCGCCCACTCGCCAAGTTTTTTCCATGAGAGCTCCTCCGTGTCGAAGGCGAAGGTGGCCGCAATGACTTCCCTCTTGGTGGCCACGAGGAAGGACCGCCCATCGGGGTGCAAGGGGTAGGAGCTGATGTCGTAAACCTCGAACGGCAGCTTCGGGAGCAATTTCCATGACCATTCCATGCTTCCGCCAGATCGATCCACGATCCACGGAGAGCACCTCGAACGAGTTAAGGCAGATAGTGAACAACTTGTCGTCGCCGGCGGTGAGATAGATGGGATCGATGTGGTACTCCAGCCACGGGCCAAAGGAGATGGCCTGCGAGCGAACGTCCAGTATCGGGATGCCGCCGGTGACGGACCAGTAGCTGTCGTCAGGAGCAAGTTGGGGGCATCGGGGAGAAAAAAAATCAGGGAGAAAGTTTCGTCGCGTTTTATGATACGGAGCCGCCGCCAAGCCCTAATCTCTCTCGGGAGGGCTGATCTGGAGTCTGTTCGGGGCTCTGGAGAGGGGGATTCGTCGCCGTCGTCATCATCAACCATCCTCCATCACCAATTTCATGATGCTCACCGCCGTGCGTGAGTAATTCCATCGTAGGCTTGCTGGACGGTGATGGGTTGGATGAGATTTATCATGTAATCGAGTTAGTTTTGTTAGGGTTTGATCCCTAGTATCCATTATGTTCTGAGATTGATGTTGCTATGACTTTGCTATGCTTAATGCTTGTCACTAGGGCCCGAGTGCCATGATTTCAGATCTGAACCTATTATGTTTTCATGAATATATGTGTGTTCGTGATCCCATCTTGCAAGTCTATAGTCACCTACTATGTGTTATGACCCGGCAACCCCGAAGTGACAATAATCGGGACCACTCCCGGTGATGACCATAGTTTGAGGAGTTCATGTATTCACTATGTGCTAATGCTTTGTTCCGGTTCTTTATTAAAAGGAGGCCTTGATATCCCTTTGTTTCCAATAGGACCCCGCTGCCACGGGAGGGTAGGACAAAATATGTCATGCAAGTTCTTTTCCATAAGCACGTATGACTATATTAGGAATACATGCCTACATTACATTGATGAATTGGAGCTAGTTCTGTGTCACCCTATGTTATAACTGTTACATGACGAACCGCATCCGGCATAATTATCCATCACTGATCAGGTGCCTACGAGCTTTCCATATACTGGTTTACGCTTATTTACTTTTCCGTTGCTACTGTTACAATCACTACGAAAATACCAAAAGCATTACTTTTGCTGTCTTTACTTTTGTTACCGTTATCGCCACTATCATATTACTTTGCTACTAAACACTTTGCTGCAGATACTAAGTTTCCAGGTGTGGTTGAATTGACAACTCAACTGCTAATACTTGAGAATATTCTTTGGCTCCCCTTGTCTCGAATCAATAAATTTGGGTTGAATACTCTACCCTCGAAAACTGTTGCGATCCCCTATACTTGTGGGTTATCAGGGCACATGGGTGGCTCCGATGGCTGCGGATCTGGTGTCTTGTCCAGATCCGTCTCGGTACGACCTTGGCCGGCCGGTGGCGCGAGGAGGACTTGTGAGGGGCGGCTAGAGGCTTCCTGCCGGCGTGCCAACGGCGACCCTCGTCTCCACGACAAGGCTCTGTTCGGTTCCAGCCAGCTGTGAGGTTGGGGGGACGCGACTTCCGGTGAAAATCACGCCGACTTCGGTCATGGAGGACGATGGCGACGTCTATGCCATCTAGCTCTGCACTTGATTCACCTTCTGTTATGAGTAAGCTAGCGACACCTAAACCTGCTTCTGCTATTCGTTCTGATATGTCGCATGTTATTGATGATGCCACTTCTGCTATGCATGATACTTATGATGAAACTACTTCTATCCATGATACTACTGTGCCCCTTGGTGAATTTTTAGATGAACAAATTTCTAGGTCTAGAGAAAGAGAAATTATTGAAACTGAATACAATGATGAAAGTGATGATGAAAATATGCCTGCTATTCCTGAGGGTTATCTTTTTGATGCGGAATCTTCTGCAGCTATTTTTGCCTGCCAGGATAGATATGAACTTAATAGGCTGCTAGTTAAATGGAGTAAAGAATCTCTTAGAGATAGGATGAGACCTGGCCCTGCTTTTGCTACTTCACCTATCTGTGTTCCTGATAAGGATTATGAATTCTCTGTTGATCCTGATATAATTACTTTGGTTGAATCTGATCCTTTTTATGGCTATGAATCTGAAACTGTTGTGGCACACCTTACTAAGTTAAACGATATAGCTGCCCTGTTTACTAATGATGAGAGATCGCGCTACTTTTATATACTCAAAATATTTCCGTTCTCATTAAAGGGTGATGCTAAGATATGGTTTAATTCTCTTGATCCTGGTTGTGTGCGTAGTCCTCAGGATATGATTTATTACTTCTCTGCTAAATATTTCCCTGCTCATAAGAAACAAGCTGCTTTGAGGGATATATATAATTTTGTGCAAATTGAAGAAGAGAGTCTCCCACAAGCTTGGGGGAGGCTTCTCAAGTTACTTAGTGCTTAGCCTGATCATCCTCTTAAGAAACCTGAAATACTTGATATCTTTTATAATGGACTAACCGATGCTTCCAGAGATTACCTGGATAGTTGTGCTGGTTCTCTTTTCAGGGAAAGAACACTGGATGAAGCTGAAATTCTATTGAATAATATGTTGACAATGAAAATAATTGGGCACCTCCTGAGCCAACTCCCGAGCCAGCTCCTGAGCCAATTGCTGAGCCTATTCCTAAACCAACTCCGAAGAAGAGAGGTGTTCTATTTCTCAGTCCCGAAGATATGCAAGAGGCAAAGAAATCTATGAAAGAAAAAGGTATTAAAGCTGAAGATGTTAAGAATTTACCTCCTATTGAAGAAATACATGGTCTTAATTTACGCCTGTTGAAGAAGTATATGATCTCAATTCTTTATTCACTGAAGAACCTCCTGATCCCGATATCCCGACAAAGGTAGTAAAGGTAAATTCTCTCTATAGATATGATAAAGCTGAACTACCTCCTACTAAAATTGCTAGTCAGTGCTTGGATGAGTTTGATAACTTTATGTTTAAGCAAGATGACTTTAATGTTTATTTTGGTAGACAATTGAAACAGAATACCTTTATGATTAAATGCTTGAGTGATTATATGGCTAATATTAGAGGTGAACTTAAACTTGTTAGCAAACATGCTTCCATGGTCACCACTCCAGTAGAACAAGTACTTAAAGCTCAGAAAGAAGTGCTTGATGAAATGAATAGTAAGAAAAATGATTATGCTGTTATAGTGGCTACTAGAACTGGTAGATTGACTCAGGAACCTTTGTATCCTGAAGGCCACCCTAAGAGAATCGAGCAAGATTCTCAGAGAAATAATATTGATATGCCTAGTTCTTCTAAAAGGAAGAAAAAGAAAAATGGTAGGACTGTGCAAACTTCTAGTGAACCTGTTGTTGAACCACCTAATAATCCAAATGATATCTCTATGTCTGATGTTGAAACACAATCTGGTAATGAACATGAACCTAGTGAAAATGTTAATGATGATGCTCAACCTAGTAATGATAATGATGTAGAAGTTGAACCTGCTGTTGATCTTGATAACCCACAATCAAAGAATCAACGTTATGATAAAAGAGACTTCGTTGCTAGGAAACATGGTAAAGAAAGAGAACCATGGGTTCAGAAACCCATGCCTTTTCCTCCCAAACCATCCAAGAAAAAGGATGATGAGGATTTTGAGCGCTTTGCTGAAATGATTAGACCCATCTTTTTGCGTATGCGATTGACTGATATGCTCAAAATGAATCCTTATGCTAAATACATGAAAGATATTGTTACAAATAAAAGAAAGATACCGGAAGCTGAAATTTCCACCATGCTTGCTAATTATACTTTTAAGGGTGGAATACCAAAAAAACTTGGAGATCCAGGAGTACCCACTATACCATGCTCCATTAAGAGAAATTATGTTAAAACTGCTTTATGTGATCTTGGAGCCGGTGTTAGTGTTATGCCTCTCTCTTTATATCGTAGACTTGACTTGAATAAGTTGACACCTACTGAAATATCATTGCAAATGGCTGATAAATCAACTGCTATACCTGTCGGTATTTGTGAGGATGTGCCTGTTGTGGTTGCAAACGTTACTATTTTAACGGACTTTGTTATTCTTGATATTCCCGAGGATGATAGTATGTCTATTATTCTTGGAAGACCTTTCCTTAATACTGCAGGGGTTGTTATTGATTGCAACAAAGGCAATGTCACTTTTCATGTTAATGGTAATGGGCACACGGTACAGTTTCCGAGGAAACAACCTCAAGTTCATAGTATCAACTCTATTGGAAAAATTCCATCAATTATATTTGGAGGTTTTGAATTTCCTCTCCCTACTGTCAAGAAGAAATATGATATACTTATTATTGGGGATGTCCATATCCCTGTTGAGGTAACATAGTGTTATTCGAAATTTCTCCGATTCCATGATTATCAGAATGAGTTTGTTAACAAGACTTGATCAACCTTGTTAGTGGATTCTTTTTTATGAGCACGAGATGGATGAAACTAGAAGCACAACCTTCTGTACCCTCTTTATATTTTCTGTTACTTAGTAGAAATAAAGTAAAATAGTATTTTTTCTGTCTGTTTCCTGATTTATCCGTGCAACATAAAAATATCCCGAAAATAAAAGTCCTCAGAATGCCATGCCAATTTAATATGATTTTTTCGAGAATATTTGAGGATTTTTAGTGCAAAAATTACCACGGGGGGAGCTGCCACCCGGCCACGAGGGTGGAGGGCGCGCCCTACCCCCTGGGCCCGCCCCCCTGCCTCATGGGCCCACGGTGGCCCTCCTCCACTTATCCCTGCACCCATCTTCTTCCTCTGCCTCACACAAACCCAAAAAACCAACTCAAGCTCGTGTTCCAGCCACTTTTGCTGTGATTTTCGATCTCCTTGCTCAAAGCACCTCTCGCAAAACTGCTTGGAGAGATTGTTCCTTGGTATGTGACTCCTCCATTGGTCCAATTAGTTTTTGTTCTAGTGCTTTATTCTTTGCAAATTTGTGCTGCATAGGTGACCATGTTCTTGAGCTTGCATGTCAAATTTATATGGTTCCAAGTAGTTCTAATGCTTGATATATGCTCTAGGCACTTGTATGAGTAGTTGCTATCAGTTTTATTGAAGTTGGTTCACTTTTGTTTGAAGTTACTAAAAATTTCAGAATTATTTTTCAGAGAAAACAATATGTTTAGGAAGATGTTCCAAGGTGGTTCTTCAAGGAAGCAAGGTCCCAGGCTTGCAATGCGTGATGCTGACGAGGAACCACCAAGAGACGCTCTTGTGAGGCCCTGTGAATGGCCTTCGGAAAATTTTATGGATCAAGCGGGAATGAAAGAAGAGTTTAACGCATATTTGCGTAATGCCGGTCTTGAGGATTTTGAAGCTGGCAAATGCCCCCAGTATCGTGATCTCACAAGTTCATTTGCGGGGAGGTTTGAGTTTTCATCTTCGCGTAATTCTCCTTCAGTCATGTTTGACCTTTATGACAAATCTTATACCATGGACTTAGAGGATTTCACTTTTGCATGCAAACTTCCATCTTGGGGTAGTATCAAGGATCCCCCTAAATCTGAATATAGAGACTTTCTTGCTAGAATAACTGTGGGGGAATCTAGAGATATAACACAAGCCACTATAGGGAGCATTCACTTTCCTGCTATACATTATTTTGCTCTCTTCATAGGCAGATGCATAAATGCTAAGGATGAAGCATATCACATGTGTGCCCCTGATCTCAGCATTCTCAGGAGTGCTGTCTTAGGGGACCAATCTTCTCATATGGGAGCCATTGTAGCTCGTAGGTTGCATCATAATAGACATAACGGAGATTTCTTTGGAGGAATTTATGCAACCCGCTTAGCTAATTTTCTGGAGATAGACATTCATGAGGGTGATATGGAGTTACCCCCTACTTATTTAGATTTTGATTCTATGGTTTCCCACCAGTTTGTTGAGAGGAGTGAAACACCTATCCAGTATCGACTAATCTTTAACAAACGGCATGTTGTCCATGTTACTCTTCCTGCTCCTGCCTTCTTTGATTTTTAGACGAGAGGAAGATATATTATTACCAGAGAGGAGGCAGATGAGTACGAGAGGAGAGCGGAGGCGGCTCGACGCCACGCTGCAGCTCAGGAGGCGATAGCAGCTGCATCGCAGTACGACCCCAGCTACACCTACGGGTATCAGCCTGACTATCCCTGGCAATAGACCAACTTAGGCCAAAAGCCTAAGCTTGGGGGAGTACGTATTTCCCACCGACATTACATTTATGTTCACACACACTCATTGCTAGATGTCGGTGCTCATACTCTTTCACTGTAATATCCATGCCAGTTTATTTCCTTTTTCCTGCTTTCTTCTTGTGTGTTTAATAAACCTTAAGAAAAAACCAAAAAAATTAGTAGTAGTTTATTTTTCCTGCTGTAGTAGTAATAATTAAAAAGAAAACCCAAAAATATTTCCTGTTCTTCTTTTGCTTGTTGGGAGCTTTCCCGTGTAAATAGTTTTTATTTCTTTTCTTTTCTTTGGGGGTCAGTAGGGGAAGACCTTAAATTGTTGAAGTGGCTCTTATATGCATTATTGTTGATTTAACCAAGAGCCCATATTGCCTTGTCTTCTCCTGTTCATTGAATGCTCGCATATTCCAGCTTAGTCCAATGCACGTGCACTCTTATTATTATTCACACCGTTCGGTCGTCCAAGTGAAAGGCAATTATGATGATATATGATGGACTGACTGAGATGGGAAAAGCTGGTATGAACTCGACCTCTTTTGTTTTTGTAAGTATGATGAGTTCATCGTTCTTGATTCAGCTGATTATGAATAAACATGTTTGCAATGACAATTAGAGATCATAGTTGCTTGTGCCATGCTTGATTAGCTATGAGTTATAATGGTTTACCTTGCGTGCCAACATGCTATTGATATGATTATGATGTGGTATGATAGGGTGGTATCCTTCTTTGAATGATTTAAGTGACTTGACTTGGCACATGTTCACGCATGTAGTTGAAACAAATCAACATAGCCTTCACGATATTTATGTTCATGGTGGATTATATCCTACTCATGCTTGTATTCAATGTTTATTAATTTTAATGCATGTTCATGACTGTTGTCGCTCTCTAGTTGGTCGCTTCCCAGTCTTTTGCTAGCCTTCACTTGTACTAAGCGGGAATACTGCTTGTGCATCCAATCCCTTAAACCCCAAAGTTATTCCATATGAGTCCACTATACCTTCCTATATGCGGTATCTACCTGCCGTTCCAAGTAAATTTGTATGTGCCAAACTCTAAACCTTCAAATAAAC
>LR880972.1:1003292002-1003302281 GCA_904067115.1 Aegilops sharonensis | reverse complement strand
CTATGACTTTGCTATGCTTAATGCTTGTCACTAGGGCCCGAGTGCCATGATTTCAGATCTGAACCTATTATGTTTTCATGAATATATGTGTGTTCTTGATCCTATCTTGCAAGTCTATAGTCACCTACTATGTGTTATGATCCGGCAACCCCGAAGTGACAATAATCGGGACCACTCCCGGTGATGACCATAGTTTGAGGAGTTCATGTATTCACTATGTGCTAATGCTTTGTTCCGGTTCTCTACTAAAAGGAGGCATTAATATCCCTTAGTTTCCAATAGGACCCCGCTGCCACGGGAGGGTAGGACAAAAGATGTCATGCAAGTTCTTTTCCATAAGCACGTATGATTATATTCGGAATACATGCCTACATTACATTGATGAATTGGAGCTAGTTCTGTGTCACCCTATGTTATAACTGTTACATGACGAACCGCATCCGGCATAATTATCCATCACTGATCCGGTGCCTACGAGCTTTCCATATACTGGTTTACGCTTATTTATTTTTCCGTTGCTACTGTTACAATCACTACAAAAATACCAAAAACATTACTTTAGCTGTCTTTACTTTTGTTACCGTTATCGCCACTATCATATTACTTTGCTACTAAACACTTTGCTGCAGATACTAAGTTTCCAGGTATGGTTGAATTGACAACTCAGCTGCTAATACTTGAGAATATTCTTTGGCTCCCCTTGTGTTGAATCAATAAATTTGGGTTGAATACTCTATCCTCGAAAAATGTTGCGATCCCCTATACTTGTGGGTTATCAGGGCACATGGGTGGCTCTGATGGCTGCGGATCTGGTGTCCTTTCCAGATCTGTCTCGGTACGACCTTGGCCGGCCGGTGGCGCGAGGAGGACTGGTGAGGGGCGGCTAAAGGCTTCCTGCCGGCGTGCCGACGGCGACCCTCGTCTCCACGACAAGGCTCCGTTCGGTTCCAGCCAGCTGCGAGGTTGGGGGACGCGACTTCCGGTGAAAATCACGCCGACTTCGGTCATGGAGGACGATGGCGACGTCTATGCCATCGTTCCCTTCTCGAGGCATCGTTGTTGCAGGTCGTGGCACCCTACTCGTGATGCTCCGAGGAAAACCCTACATCTGGATCTATTGTATCGGACGATGATGGTATCTTTGATGCTGTTGTCCCTCCTGAGGGCATCGTTTTGGAGCAAGTGCTAGTTGGACGGGACAAGCGGAAGAGCGATGTCTCATCCACCGCAAGGCCGACGACGGATCCCGGTGGCATGGTACTATGGAGGTTCGGCGACGGGCACATGTGGACGGATTCGTGCAGGATGGTGGAGTTGTCTGGCGTCGTGGTGGCGTCAACGACATGGCAGGCAAGGTCGATGGGTCAGTTGCTGCTCTGGAGATGGACCGGTGAAAGATGGCAGCGACAGCCTCTGAGAGTGCATCGGTCCGGTATGTGACCCAGTCCCGGTATGTGGCTGGGCTGGGGCATCCGGCTTTAGATGTTCGGGTTTGGTGCGATGTCCGTTTGGTATTAGGCCCGGATATTCGGCACACCTTCATCAATGGGATACGAGTAGCAACAGGTGTTGCCTAGATGGTTGCTTCAGACTCACTGATGTATTACTTTGTATGGTCTCTGTGAATATTAATAAGATGGCCGCATGCATCATCCAGATGCAGAGGCCGGGGGTTTATCCTCCTTTTCCAAAAAAATGAATTACAATGTCTTTTTGGAAACATCTTCATCATGGGTATCAATCTACGCTAGAAGAAATACTCTCAAGACTTTGGCAAAGATCTTGCAATTGGACTGGAGCAACGAAGTTGTCATTTCTTTTACCCGCACGAACATTACCAATAAAGGTTTCGAAAAGCGCCTTGAGTTTCCCATCCAAAAAAAAACTGAAAGGACTTTGATCGACGTACTTGGGTCGGTGATGATACCCTCAAAGTGCAGGTTGTCAAATCACAATATCTTCAACATAGTGTCGATAACAGATCAACAAAGAATCAAAATAAAAAAAACTTGACACACTAATATAAACTCACCAGATCTGAACAATCGGATCTGCGAGGACTTCGTGGCACTGCAAAGAGAATGAGAATAATTTTATTTTTATGAAGCTATAATGATCACTAGATGATGACGAAGAACACAGAGCTCCTGAAGATCTGAGGTCCCCCCACCTCTCTGCGCTAAGATGGCAGCCGGAGGGGAGGGGACCAAAATTTCTATGATGGCAGCAGCGGCTGAACGCGAAACCCTCATGCATACCTCTTATTTTGCCTCGTCTTTGTTGGCCAAGGGATTGGTGGATTATAGAGGGAAGCAAGTTGCTGGTGACTGACCTGTGTAAACCATGGGCCTCGCTCTCCCCTGGCCTGATATTTTGTACTACTCCATCTTTTTCGACTTATTGGGCATATCTCATTTTTTTAGTTTTTCGTTTTGTTAATCCCATTTTCATTTTACTTTATTACCCTTTTAGATTTTAAGGTGCATTAAATAAAATTGACAACAACATTTAGCCCTTCTTGCTCATTTAGTGACCACACGTGCATATGCTGCAGTTAATGCAGATTAAAGCATCGATAAACATGAACTTTTGAGAAAAAAAAAGAGCATACTAATTAAACAGTGTTGCAACTTATGAAACATTAGCATATGCACGTGTGGTTACTAAATGAGCATGCTGATTGAACAGTAGCTGCCATACGAATTTTTTCCCTAGAGACAATTACGTTATTGTGTCAGTGAGACAATTACGTTATTGTGTCATGTTACTTTTGGAGATTTGAATCTTTGTGGTGTTGGAATCCTTTACGCATGGAGAAGCTAGAAGATGCATCAATTTTCTTGGAAATCAAACATATATATGTTTGACTAAGATTATGGAATAAAATAACAACATCTGCAATACAAAATAATTAAAATATGAAAATATTGTCCTATAATGGATATAATGATACAAATTTGATATTATATATGATTATTTTCTTCTTGAAACTTGATCAAACATGCACAAGTTTAACCATAGAAAAAAAAATTAGTACACCTTATATTTTGGAACAGATAGTATATCAACTTTCTCGTTAACAATCTATGATAGTGTATCATAGAGTGATATATTTTGGTCAAAAGAACTAGAGAGAGGAGGAGGATCTCACAAATGAGACCAGGAGTATTTTGGACATATAGACTGGTCAACCGATTTTGACATGATGATAACAACATAAAATGGCATTTATTAGTACGCTTCTAATGAAACAATTTCATTTTAAGTAGTCAAAACTTTTAGTGGAAAAAACTGAGTAGCATGGCACAAGTAGTGGCAAAACCAACAAAAGCCCAAAAATGAAACCATGTTCATATTTACTGAAAAATAGAAGATGAGATTCACCATGCGAATAGACACTTTGGCATGTGATCATCCACAATAATTTCATCACCACAACAAAAGATTTTTGCTTAATCTCTATTTTCCTGAGCCGCTTTTTCTTAGAATTGTGTAAGGTTTGTCAAAAGTTTTAAAATTGTGTTTGCTAAGAATTTGATGCCAAAATGAAATTTTTTGTCTTGAAAGAAGTTGTATGAAGCAAGGATACAAGAACTTGAACAACTCTTGAAATAAGGGCGGCGGTCGGGAGGTCATAGTAGCACACTAACATGCATTCCTTAATACCTCCTATACACCATTGCTTTTGTCGGCCAAGAAGCTGTGCTAAATAGTCAAGCATCATGCAATCACAAGCCCATCTGATGCTTCTCTTGTTTCCCCATGATATCTCCATTGCAGTTCTTTGGCATTGAGATGCTCACTGACATTAGAGTGGTGCTATAGTGGTGCCATCATGTCGATGTGAAATGCTTGGGGAGTCCTAAGACTTACTCCAATTCCTTCATCGAACATTTTACATTGTGTTTAAGTTTGATTCGATGTGTCACAAAAAAATGTGGTTTAAACTTTTACATTACAAAGGTGTTGCTCAAGGTACGCTTTGGTATGCTTAGTCCCTCTCAATACTTGATAACTTAGTTACCTTGTTTGTCAGACAGTTGGTTTCTTTTCCTTCGAAGAATAAACCGTTGACCCAGTTCATAAGGGAATCATGCACTAGCAGCTGTTATTATGCTTGTCAATTTTATATGTAAACTACTCCCTCCGTCCCAAAATAAGTGACGTTGTTTTATTTCAAATTTGAACTAAAACCACGCCACTTGTTTTTGAGACGGAGGGAGTAGAAGATAAAATGTGTCATTAGTACTGAGTCTACGATTGTATATATACATTCTAACTGGAGCCATATTGGCAGCGCACAGTTGCTTCTAGATAGACTATTGGAACTTGGATAATCCGGGGAACATAGTAATTTTACTCACAATAGGTACTTGTAAGTCGCCTGGAAATAGTTTTTGGGTTAGTCAATTTTGAAGGAAGCAGCCATCGGAAGGAAGGAAGAAGTAGTTGCCGGCTCGCCAGAGAAGCCCTCTGGGTCTATCTTAGGGTAGCAGGAGATCATAGGTGGCAGGCGACCCTATTATCTATCTTAGGGTTCTTGGGGGGTGCAGGGTCATCGGAAAAAAATGATTCATGGCTGGGGTTAGAGGGATAGCCGGGGCTGGCGGCAGCACCACAATGGGTGCCAGCTGGGGGGGGGGGGGGCCCGCCGGGACAAGGTGGGGGGGGGGGGGGCCCGCCGGGACAAGGTGGGGGGGGGGGGGGCCCGCCGGGACAAGGTGGGGGGGGGGGGGGCCCGCCGGGACAAGGTGGGGGGGGGGGGGGCCCGCCGGGACAAGGTGGGGGGGGGGGGGGCCCGCCGGGACAAGGTGGGGGGGGGGGGGGCCCGCCGGGACAAGGTGGGGGGGGGGGGGGCCCGCCGGGACAAGGTGGGGGGGGGGGGGGCCCGCCGGGACAAGGTGGGGGGGGGGGGGGCCCGCCGGGACAAGGTGGGGGGGGGGGGGGCCCGCCGGGACAAGGTGGGGGGGGGGGGGGCCCGCCGGGACAAGGTGGGGGGGGGGGGGGCCCGCCGGGACAAGGTGGGGGGGGGGGGGGCCCGCCGGGACAAGGTGGGGGGGGGGGGGGCCCGCCGGGACAAGGTGGGGGGGGGGGGGGCCCGCCGGGACAAGGTGGGGGGGGGGGGGGCCCGCCGGGACAAGGTGGGGGGGGGGGGGGCCCGCCGGGACAAGGTGGGGGGGGGGGGGGCCCGCCGGGACAAGGTGGGGGGGGGGGGGGCCGCAAGGCTGGCATCAAATCTCTAACTGATGCCACTAGAGAGATTGGGCTTGAGTAATGAATGTTTCTTTCGATATTGTTGGGATTGCAGGTAATATTCTCTGTTTTCTGTTTGTTTCGTCACTTTTGTTTTCTGTTCGTATATTACTCCCTCCATCCCATAATGTAAGACGTTTTTTGGCACTACACTAGTGTCAAAAAACGTCCTACATTATGGGACAGAAGGAGTAGTAAATGCTTTGTATACTTGCATTATGTTTGTAAAATGCTTTTATATTGTAATCTGGCAGTCTTTTGAGGTTCAGCAGAACAGAGTTATCAAATCATACTGTGTCATAACTCATAAATAGCAGAGGGACCATTGAGGACTGGACCTGTCACATCAATCCCGCAACCACTAGGACTTATGTATTGTTTGTATTCTCATGCCCAATTATCTTCCTTGCCTATGGTAGCTGCTCATGAGAAAATAGACATATATGCCTTGTGCAGTCGTGTTTGCCTGGTTCCTTGCATCTCTTGATGCATTTTTATCCCTCGCGATAAAATAAGAATAGGATCCACAATTCATTTCAATTTTTTTTTCTAAATCTCACATGGTTCACCCCACTGCATAAATACTACCTGGCGCTATACAAAACACAACCTACAAAAAGAAGTTAGAAATGCCACTGTGTATGCATTCTTAAATGGAAAATGTTCGACATGATTAATATTAAGTCACTAACATATTTATGTGCACACAGGGGAAATACCCTTTGGCTCCCGCATGTATATACAGTTATACACCCTATATGGGGTATTTTTTTAATAATTAAACAAAAATTCAAAATAGTTCAAAAGTATTTTTAGATTAAACTTGACTTACTTGCGCACTAGTATATAAATTTTCACAAAAAAAACCAGTTGACTTCACAGCGGAAAAGACAAAATTTATTTGCTATTATAGGTCACTATTCACGCTATTTTGATCGAAAATTTGTCTTTTTTTTTTAAAGAAGTCAGGAATTTTCTTTTTCTGAAACTTTTCTCACTAGTGCAATGAAAGGTCAACTTTATTTCAGAAATTTTTGACTTTTTGTTGAATTGCTAAATTTTTTTCCATATAGGGTACATATGTACCCAAGAACCAAACGTTCCCCTCCCACACACGGGCACTGTCCTAGTAAGTTTAATTACAATGCTTGCATGCCTAGAATGTTATTGGGATCTCTTCAAGTCGAAAGCTATCTCATTCCACAGTTTCATGTATAGCAAACCTATTCAGAGAGGAGGAAGGAAACACATGTAGTGGTGGATCAGATATAAGATGTAAAAATCCATTGAAGGCTTGAAGCAGCATTCCCAGTGTTTGCAACTTACTAAGTTTGCCATATTGATCGAATTTAATTCAATAATGAATGAAAAAAGAAGTCTTGACATGACACGAACTCATACACATGAAAAAAAATAGAAGGAGAACATTCGTTGAGTGTGCAAATTCCAGCATTTTAAATCCAAAATGCCACTGGATCACCGCCGAGGAACAACTTGGTGGTTTCTCCCGGCACTTTGTAGTATTCCACCCGGCGGCTCTTGGCAGTCGTGAGGTCTCCATTCATGTCATGGCTGAGAGAGAAAGTGGTCAAACAATAAAGAATGCAGCCCACATCGCCCTCCTCCTCGAGCTCTTGATTAGTGGAGACGACGCACTCTACGAGGCAGAACTTGCTCCGGCGCCCCATGTAGACGAGCGTGGCGCCGACATGCCTCTCGGCCGGGTCCTCGCTGAACAGCTTCTCCTTGCCGAGCTTCGACACGGGAGGGGTCTCGCCGGAGCTGGGCAGGTAGGAGGAGTAGAGCTGGCCGAGGGTGTCGGGGTCTTTCGAGAGGCCGACAAAGGCGTTGAGGAGAGGGTCAAAGTGACCACGGCCGGCGAAGGGCAGCGCCCAATTGCCGAGCTGTTTCCATGAGAGCTCCTCCGCGTCATAGGCGAAGGTCGCCGCAATGCCTGCCTTCTTGGTGCTCACGAGGAAGGACCGTCCGTCGGGGTGCACGGCGTAGGAGGTGGACGTGGCGCTGCAAAGCTCGAACGGCGGCTTCGGGAGCACTCGCGGCCACCAGTCCCAGTCCATGTCCATGCCGCCGGATCGATCCACAGAGAGCATCTGGAAGGCGCCCACGCCCAGGGTGAACAGCTTATCGTCACCGACGGCGAGATATATGGGACGGGTCGGGCTCGCCGGCCCGGGGCCAAAGGTGATGCCCCGCGAGCGGACGTCCAGCGCGGGGATGAAGGTCCTGGTCGGGGGATAGCCCATGTAGTCATCAGGATCGAGCTGGGTCTGCAAGGGATACATGGACAAGATCATGGTGCCGAAGGCCGACGCGAAGCACTCCGGCGACCGGCTTTGCGCCTCCAGCCGGACGAAAGGCCGAGGCAGAAGGCGCCTGCGCCGCACGCCGGCGGGTCGGCGGCGCGAGGGGCTCACCTTGCGGACGCTGTAGCCGTGCGCCCAGTCGTCGAAGACGAGGTAAAGGTGATGCCGCCGACGCTTTCGCTCGCGGCCGCGCCAGCGCTTTGGAATCCATGCTCCTCTCCTCGCAAGATAATGGTGGTACAATAAAGAAGACATCCTCTCTGGTCGCCTCGCACGTCGCCTGCTTGTGCTCTGTCTAGTCGAAGATGGCGCAGCGGCAAGCAAAACGGCGGTTGATTGTGATGGGCGGCGGCGGTGGCGGCAGAGTGGCCAAGGGATAATATTGGTGGATTATAAAGGAAGGAAAGTTGCCGGTGACCTATATATCGCGGTGTGGACCTCGTAGGTTGTCGCAAGGAAATATGTGCTGGAACCCATGGGCCTCGCCCTCCCCTGGGCTGATTTAGGGGTGAAATATATAGTCCTACCAAAAACTAGACCAGTTTCTTCTCAAAAAAAAAAAAAATGGACCAGTTGAACCATGGAAAAAAATAGACGAGTTTTCAAAATTTCCTTCTACAAAAATATTGTATGTCATTGGCATACTCTTGATAAAAATAAACCAAAAACTAGACGAGATTAAGGGGTTGGTCAATTTCAAAACAACCTTCTAGTGCTTAGGAACTTGACAAGCAAGCTACAAAGAGTACTAGGTAGCGGAGAAAAGAACTCGCGAGGTAAGTAAAAGCTTGAGTTAAGATATACTACCTCTGTCCTGATTTACTAGCCTTCATTGTATTTTATGCCAAATTTTGACCATAGATTGAACTAACAAAATATTTATGCATGTCATTAACATTTCGTTAGTTAAATCTTTGGTCAAAATTTGACACAAAGTATAAATGGGCCCAATAAACCAGGACGGAGGTGGTAGCGAACAAAAGGGCACGACGATGTTTTTTCCGTGGTTCGGATTTTTTTTTTGGCAAAGGAGGATAAACCCCTGGCCTCTGCATCTGGACGATGCATACGGCTATGTTATTAATTATTCACAGAGACCATACAAAGTAATAGTACATCAGTGAGCCTGAAGCCACCATCTAGGCAACACCTATTGCTACTTCTATCCCATTGATGAAGGTGTGCCAAATATCCGGGCCTAATACCAAACGGACATCGCACCAAACCGTAACATCTAAAGCCGGATGCCCCAGCCCATCCACACACCGGGACTGGGTCCCATACCGAACCGATACACTCTCAGAGGCTGCCGTTGCTATCTTCCACCGGTCCATCTCCAGAGCAGCAACTGACCCATCGACCTTGCCTGGCCTGCCGTCGACGCCACCACGACGCCAGACAACTCCACCATCCTGCACGAATCTGTCCACACGTGCCCGTCACCGAACCTCCGCAGCACCATGCCACTGGGATCCACCATCGGCCGTGCGGTGGATGAGACACCGCTCTTCCGCTTGTCCCATCCAACAAGCACTTGCTCCAAAACGATGCCCTCAGGAGGGACAACGGCATCAAAGGCATCATGCCATCATCGTCCGATCCGGTAGATCCAGATCTAGGGTTTCCCCGGAGCATCACAAGTGGGGTGTCACGACCTGCAACAACGATGCCTTGAGAAGGGAACGACGTCATACACGCCGCCATTGTCCGCCATGACCGAAGTCGGCACGATTTTCACTGGAAGTCGCGTCCCCCCAACCTCGCAGTTGGCTGGAGCCGAATGGAGCCTCATCGTGGAGACGAGGGCCGTCGTCGACATGCCGACAGGGAGCCTCCAGCCGCCCCTCACCGGTCCTCCTCGCGCCACCGGCCGGCCAAGGCCCTACCGAGACGGATCTGGACATGACGCCAGATCCGTAGCCATCGGAGCCACCCATGTGCCCACGGCCGCCACACCGTTCCGTGGAGGCACTATCCCACATCACGCTGATGGAGGTTTTGACCCAAATGGTTCTACAACACTCTTGATCCTGAATGTGTCGCCCATCAAGGGCCCACCAAGCGAAGTCAACCTATTACCCCATGGCTTATCGACCACCAAAGGTAAAAACTCACTCGAGGTAAATCTTCATGGAGTAGACGATCTCATTGCCCTTACAAACTCTTGACCCCTTCACACGTGAAACAAAGACTCTTTAGTGACTCCTAACCACCAAGGAGGCGCGCACCCTACAGTACTAACAAGCAAAATGAAGTCACTTGGATGAACTCCTCAAAAGATCTTAAATCAAATCTCTCTCCTGAACCCATATGATCTCTGTTAAAAACGATGTGATTGAAGTAAAAGAGATGAAGTGTTAGGTGTGGGTACTAGAGAATGGGAGGATCTTGAAGAATCAAGGAAGTCCAAACGCTCAGAGCATGTTCTGAACCAGGCCTAAAAAGAGCAGTGGTTCCGAACAACAAAAAAATGGCTCCTTTCTACGAGAATAGAACTGACTTAGAAGGCACGCATTGTCTTCCCTCCATCCAGGTGTACTGAACTCTCTCATATTTTGGGTCAAAATTTGACCATCATTATGCCTAACAAAATATGAAGTATATTGTTGGATTTGTATTTAAAAGAGATTATCCATTGTACAATTTTTGTGGCATATAATTTACATTATTAGTCAAATGAATCTATGGTCAGACTTTAACTC